>OZ024845.1:279928-619767 GCA_964017145.1 Agrocybe praecox | reverse complement strand
TTCGCATTTCTAGTTTTTATTGCAATGTCCAAGTTCAATTCACCATATTGCAAAAAGCAAGGAAAAAGGTATCGTTTCCAGGGTGAGCAAAAATTTAGCCACATTTAAGCACTCCTTTCACACAATTGTAGATCTCAAGCATCACCAGGGGCTATACTGTCCACTAAGGATATAAAACTTTTCCGACGGATGACACTCATCCAAAATTCCAGCACAGATCTTGGTTCCCTCGAAAATTACGCGAGACACTCCTCTCAGAGACCGGAAGTTGCAGGCAGCCAGCGCGTTGTACGTCGACTCATATCGGTTCTGGGATCACAGTGCTAGCTACTTATTGCAAGTTATCAGGCTCTGTTTGACTCGTGTCACTCAGGTACACTTCTAAGTAGGTGGTGCCTGTCTCCTATCGCTGCCGGATTGTACAAAAAATGTGTTTGATAGATATAGATGAATAATATTATTGTCTACCCGCTTAAGCAATTACCGAACCGCTGAAATGAATTGTTTACCAAGTTGCGTGAATTTTCTACCAACTTGCATGAATTGTTACGAGTCCTCCGTCAGGAGGACGAATTCTTATATTCGATAATCCCTATGATTTTTTGTCCCATGATCAACACGCCGGGCCGCTGACGCCCAGATTACAAATCATTTCCTTTTTTTGACTTTCTTAACCCCGTTGTGCCGAAAGAGGCCGCCGGACTCGTGCAAATATTCGAGCCGGAATTTCCAATTCACAGATTCTATCGAAAAGTGCGTCTCACAATCATTGATTTAATTTGATTTAGGATGAATAGATGGCCTACATGAAGGCGCACAAACTGTCTGGCAGTAGTTGGTCATAATATAATGGTGCTAGGTCATGTAGTATACTGTACTAAATCGGTCAATTCGTCGGGGCCTGTGACCTGTGACCTCAATGACGAAATGTTGGTTTCGTCATATTCATTCAAGACCTGTGACCATTCGAAAATTTCGTCCTAACCTTCAGAGAAATATCTGCTCATACCTCAGTTGAAGGCATTTTGAGAGTATTTAAACTTCCAGCCCTTTGATTTATGCAAGAATAGCTGAAAATGGGCTGAAAAATCGGAGTTTGTGACAAAATTAGGCCAAAATAATATCCTAATTTGGCAGAAGTGTGACCAATTTTGAAGGTCCACCAAAAATCATTTCGTCAGGCCATGCTGTGACCTGTGACCAAGGCCAAATTTCGTCATGTCAGAGGGGCCTGTGACCTGTGACCGACGAATTGACCGATTTAGTACAGTATGTCCATAGTTCCAGAAATTTTGTTTACTACCTCCCAATTACCCTACCTCTTAAACAGGAGCTAATACGATATGTCAATGCCATCCAGGATACTCGCCGAGCGGAGTTTGAATTCCCACGGAAACCCAGGGCACAGCTCAGTCAGAGGCATCAACAGAGTTGTCTTGATGAGACTAATAAATGAAGGGGGCGACGCTTTGATGCGCGTGTGGTGTCCATATGGACACGCATCATTTGGTTTCCTTGTTCTAAGTAGTGTTGCCGCGGTCCGGTCCGGTCACGGTCAAACCGTTAACTAAACCAAAATTTAACCGTTTTTAACCAGACCGCCGGATTGACGGTCGTCACAGTCTCGTTTAGCTAATAGCGTGGTTTAAACCGGTCACGGACCACATCAGGAAGATCGCAGGCTCGTAGAACCCATAGAAATCATAGAAACCGTTGGAAACTCTATTTTAACTAATTCTATTTTGATTTTGCACGGGTTTATAAATTATTTCGCCAGCGCGAGCCGCTAATTCTATCATTTCCAGCAGTCCGACGATTTGGCTTAACTGGGAATTGAACCCACGTACCCCGCCAAAAAAACGGGAGAGTTTACTGTTGAGCCATTACTTCTTATGTATTATTTGTCTATGTCGGTACCCTACCCACGGTGATGTTAATGCAGCATATAAAAATAAAAGGTTTGATAGCTATGATGTATATGTAGGCAAGACCAAGTATAACATATAGGTGGATACGCAGTACGTGCGTGTGAAGGTAAAATAAAGGTGTGTACCCTGCGACAGTCTCGAAATTCGGTCCAGTCAGTTCAAACTCCGCTGATGTGACACATCACATCAATGATAACACAATGAAATTTTGGAATTATCCTTCGTCTGCTTCCTTCATCTTTACCATACCCTGACATTCATTCACTACTCATTCCCGTTCCTTTTCAACATTTCCCAACATTCAACCAACGTCTTCACAAGCAAGTCAATACCACTGAAATTTTCAAGCAGCCTCGGATCATGGATGCAGTGACAAGAACAGCTCGAACGCAGCACAAATGCAATCTTCGGTAATGGTACGTGTTTCCCTGCAAGCTTGATGTCCTATAGATGTTATTTTCTAACGCTCACACATGCCCAACAATGGATTTCTGATGCCGTTATGATAGGGACATACTGTTTGGCGGTGCGGCGGTGGACGCAGTCTGGGATGGTGTGTTTGCCATTTATGTTCGTCTTTCTGTCCCGATGTTTTGACTGAAAAAAACTATTTTGTCAGGCTGCGGCTTATAGTTATGGAACACCCAATAGCAATGGAGATAGGGAAGCCAAAGTCGGGGAGGATGACCTTTATGCTTGCATGGGGGTACTATTGGTGAGCCAGCCTTACTTTTTTCTTTTTTCTTTACATACATCATGATTATAGTAGTACTTTTATTATGTATTGTACTGTTTGATTTGTATTATTTAAGTAGAATAGCAGTGAATTCGAAAATTTGATTCTTTGCTTCCTCAAACGATAAAATTTCACACATTTATGAATCCAGCAAGCAAGATTTGTCCGAAAAATGTAGATATAATTGAAGGTCCTAATTCTAGCAATTTTTCATACTTCTAGCGCTTTCCTAGCTCTGCTAGATCTAGGATGAGCGCCTAGATTCGGACATATCGAGGTATTTCCAGCGCATGAGGTAGAGAGCTGGATTTGATAGATTACATAATGCTACCTTTTCTAGCGGTGTGCGATCTTCCTGATGCAGTCAAACCATTGGTCTACTTCTAAATCCGGACCATAGCAGATAATTATAGTCTGCGCATTTCCTTCATACATTCTATATAGATATATATATTTGCCAACGATTTGAACACTCACTGTAGCATACAATAAATTGAATGCCTACAGTATAGAAATTTGACATACTTTCCTTTGTTTCTACCTCAACTGGATTTGTTGTTTATATTTAGCTGCCCATCACGCATCACATTGACGTTGAATGTGACAGGGTCTGCTATGTGACAGCCCAAATTGGGTTCAAGTGATTCAAAGTCGACTCCAAATGAATCCCATAACGCAGGCAAGATTATTCTCTCAAAAAGTGTGAAATATTACTTCTATCAGTCTTCAGATCTATTCTAATGTTTAATATGTATTTTAAACTGGCAATGACATAGATACGTCAGAGATATCATCCTTTGCCTTTTTGCAAAGAGGCATGCTTCCATATTTGGCAAAACACGCACAGTTTGACTGGTTTGAACCATAAAACTGACCGGACCGGACCCATTTTTTTCTGGTTTAGGACAGTCCGGTTCTTAAATAGACCATGAACTGTCAAAACCAGACCAAGACCGGACCAAACCGGACTCCGGCAACACTAGTTCCAAGAGCCAAGAATATTCGGCCCGAACGCATGCCGGCCATGTTTGGCTACACGTTTGAGTTTTGAAGCTTGACAGTCCGGGTTTCCATAGAGCTGCAAAATCTGTTACTGCCTTCAACGACTTTTATCCCTGCGCCCAAATTGATCGTATGAGGGAGATAACGACTCATCATTTGCCATTACTAACCGACTTCGACGAGGGCCGACTACCTGTAGGGTACGCACCCAGCGTACACCTGGAAATCGCACAAACGCACTGTTTCGACGCGCGCCCCAAGTGCGCATTCCAACACATTTGATGCGTCTTCTATAATCAGCGGAACTAGTCATTTTCCCTCATTCTTCCTTTTCCTTATCGTCGTACCACATCCACATAACCCCCTTTTCCTTATATTACCTTTTTAGTTATTTTCCTTTCTGCCAGCGAAGCACCCTTAAGGGCTCACCGTCGCTTCTTTAATTTCTTTTGGAAAACTTCTTTTCGCCTAGATAAACCTTTCCCTTTTTGATTTGATTCCATATCTTGCCCCCTGAGTATCGTTACCAGTAGAAATACATATATATAGGTAGTCCTACTTGTATGTACTCCCCAGCAGAAGAATGTACCTGTCTCAGACTCATTATTGATCTATGCAACGTTCCACACCTACCCTTTCCGTTCCCTACCCACATCACCTAGAGGTTTAGAACCCCGAGACGATTTTGTCTCGTCTCACCCCTACCTTTCGAACTCACAACGATTACCATCGTTTCATACCTATTCCCATCCCTCCTCAGCGTCAATACCAATGAACTCGCACGAGAACATCATATATGTATCCCACCTCATACCAAAGATAACATACTCACGAGTCATGACCTCTTCCTGCGATTTTGTTGAAACGGTTCTCAACTCCAAAATGAAACGTTAAATAGAGAACTTTCAAGATGCCGAGCACTCGTCATGAGATCTATAGATGATCGATCTGGTAAAGCAAAATTTCCCGTACTGTCCGTGGGAGGAAATCACTTGGGAATGTTTGTGGAGCAGCAAGCTTCTATTGACACTGCCAGGTATGTCTGATCAGCATTCGCTAATTTTATTTTGGGCTCTGCATGCCCATAACTCAATGAGAATATCTTATTTTGTATAACTGTCCTTCTACCCATAATTATAGGCTTTGCATATTCAATACTCGATTCTCGCTCAACTTCGAGTCGTAGATGGTAGAGGGTTTTACTATATACGGTAAATATAGCTGCACAGCACATACTGGCAGTGCCCGAGTACACGTAGGGTTTTACTATATACGGGATATATATCTCTGCAACACATACTGGCAGTGCCCGAATATACGAAGCATCAGTAATATATAGACGTAGTACCCAGCTAGCGGCAGGCCCTATACCTATCACTTGCCCACCCACCATCACTGCTCCCCATGCCTGTCGTCGCATTTACAGCAGGGTCTTTAGGCGACATCCTCGCCACTCTAGATCTTATCATCAAAGTTGGAAAAACGATCTGTTCCAACAAAAATGTCGAAGAGCAGTGTGCAAAACTCACATTTGAGCTGCACGCCATATGTCCGATTCTCAAGTTGACAAAGAGGCTTTTGGAGGAGCATGAGCACACCCCGCTGGGCCACACGTTGGGCCACACTATTATCCCACAGGTGGCTCAATTTCGCATAGAACTGGCCAAGTTCTACTCGGACGTGCAGCGGGTAAACTCAAATAGCTCGTACAATACGTGGAGGCGAATTATATGGGTAGTTTCTAGTAAACCGGATAAACTAAGTAAACGGCTCTCGGAAATTCGGAACCGTCTTGATTCAGATATAAACCAATTGACTGCGTACGTCCTTATTACTTCACATGATTCAAATTCAAATTCATGACTTCATGGGTCGCCCTAGTCTCTGGGTCATAAACAACACTCACACGAGCACAGAAATCATTCAGTACCTATCTGATCGATTGAACCGGTCAACATCCCCGAAGATGGTTCAAGAAAGGGTAATCAGTGTTTTGGATCATCTTGGAGTCCTGATTCCTGTTCCAGTCAGGTTCTGCATTTCTTGGGAGGTAGGTTACTCCAAAAGCTCGTATATACACCCCTCACATATGCTTATTTTACAGTCCTTTCATAACATCATTAATGCCTATTCCAAAGATCGCGCAGGAAGTTCGTACATTCAACAAGGCGACTATGAGATTCTGAGGGCCGAAGACAGCAAGGTTCTGAGTCGGGATCGCTTTCAAGATGAAGTTACAAAGACAACAGCGACGAAATTCGAAATCAACATTATTGTCAGGCAACTGGAGGACGATCGCTGCCCTCGCTGTGACTCGTTGAACTTTGAGGTTAATGGATCATGGAAGAGATGGTAGGCTGACGATTCGATTAAATAATTCCACCTAATCTCTTATCTTGACATCAATTCTGCATTGCTAGTCTTTATTGCAATGTTCAGGTTCAATTCAACTTCATGATGCGTAAAAGGTGAGCAAATTTCTGGCCACATTCTCAAGTACTCCTTTCATACAATTACAGGCCTATGACGGATGTGGGGACTTTGTCGTCTACCAAGGATATAAAACTTTTCCGACGGATGACCCTCATCAAAATTTCCAGCAGGCCATTTTTCACTGGCAGGCGATCTTTAAACGGCCTGCAATATTTGCAAAACCTGCAAACCGTTGCCGTGCCCCAGACCTATTTACCAATCCCGAACGTTAACCAGCATTCCGACCCATTTCTTCTTCCCTATTTAAGATACAACTAAGAGAGGTTTATTTGCGTACATGGCAATTAGCACGGCATTCAAACAGCCTGATCCGGTTCAACTTGAGTGCGCAGTTGGCGCGACCAGCTGGCAGGACAGGGCATGCGTTCAAAGCTTCCTTCCCCAGTATTCAAACACCTACGTATCTACACCCCATTATAGTAACTACAGCCGATAGCTTACAGTCTACAGTCTACAGCGTACATACCGTATGATATCTTATCGTATCCTGTTAAACTTGCTGAGTAAATTTCCCCATTGCGTATATTTCAACATGCGATCCATTTGATCAAGTTCGGTCCAGGACCCAAGTTTTGCTTGTGTTTAATAGAGTATTTGAGTCCGAGGTGGATACGCGAACGCCAGCAACTATCAATTTTGTATACTTAGCAATGTGATTCTCCGAGTCATTTCATTGTATGTGAGACGTATAAGTACATATGCAATGTGGTTTTACACTAAGTTAAGCCGGAACGATGATGATGACGACGATGAGTTGTGTTGTTGACTTGTATTGAGTTGTGTTGAGTTATGTTGAGTTGTGTTGAGTTGTGTTAGGAAGCTGTTGAGTTTAGTTGAGAAGAGAAGAGTCGAGTAATGTCGAGAATGATGTTGATTTGGATTTGAAAGGAAACAAAAAAAAGGAAAGGTTCGAGGTGGAGTTCGGGAATGGGTTGGGGAGCGGAAGGCGAAGGCAGAGGCGAAGGAATGGTATACAGAAAAGCCCTCGGGCCCTCCCCAACACTGCGTTCCTCCCTTATCACACAACAACACTCGTCGAAGCAGGTGCGCCAGACACCCTCCAGCTCTCCCTCGAATTCATAACCCTTGATGCGTTCCTCGAAAGACGAAGAGGTTGACGAGGGGGACGCGCGCGCATGGATGAAGAACGGGTGCGCCGCGGTGCGAGGGTCTTCTTCGATGGGAGGGTGAAGGTGGGTTTCGAGGGGGCAGGCTTCGTTGATAGTGGTGTTGGGGTTGACGTTGACGTTGAAGTCAAGGGCAATGAAGAAGACGATGGGGTAGCGGTACTCTGACGAACCCCACCAGACTTCTTCGTCGTCTTCCTGGACGCAGATCCCTTCTTCATCTTCCGACCCATAAGTAACAAATTGGCTAGTTCAGGCTCGAGCGACGCGCGAATTCGGGATTCGATCTGCTCGTGGAACCGTTCGGCCGTGGGCCGGAGGGAGAGCAGGAACGAGAAGGTGTATTCGAATTGTTGGGAGCGCGGCAATGATGATGCAGCCTCAGAGGGAACTGTTAAAAGGAAAAGGCGCGTGTGAGGGCGCATTGGGAAAAGAGAGCAGAGGAGGGGGACTTACGTGCTCGAGGAGGCGACGCTGAAAGACGTTTGTGCACGGGGATGTAGACACCCGCTGACCGAGGAGAGGACGACAGTGAGCCCATAATCACGCTCGTCGTTGGAGAGGACGCCACGGCCGACGCGTATGATGTGGCTTTGGAAGAGGGGATGGCAATAGGGGAAGACATTGTCGGTGAGCTATCCAAGGGGTCTGGGGTACTTATAGTGATACACTAACTAGGACAGCGCAGTGCCACGACGTCATATTGACACGTTCGTTTTCGTTCCGTTCTTGGAAGGAAGCTCCTAGAAGACAAGCGCCTTGAGGGATAACGGATAAGAATAAGGCAGGTACGCTCGATCAATTTAGAACATTGTGGAAGCGTTATGTAAGCTTTTCCTGTGCTCTCGGTACAACTCGGTCGATCGGCATAATATACTTATAATTTCGGGACTTTGTTTGCCGGATGCCGGGCCGAAGGACGGAGGACCATTGCGATTGGTAATTTTCATTCGACACCTTTTGATGTCTTTCCTCCATCTGGTACTGTCAGCCAAATTCTCGTCTACTTATCACTTCGACGTCGTTGGAGAACGCTAGAAGGCGGGAATATAGAGGTCGATGACACATATAAGTCGGACTACGTGCCTTGGCTGACGGCGCAGTACGCTGAACGTTCGTTATGTTTCCTTTTGACGTGGACATTACAATGCAACTCCACCTACGACACGTCGCACTATTCACGATCCAATCACCACAACAAGATCGTGGTACGTCTAGCCATCAGCGCACTAGGTGGCTCCAAACGCTCCTAGCGTACTTGATGTATATTAAGCAACGACCTTTGTTTCGATGCTTCGAATCTTCCTCTTCCCGTGTCGATGTCCATCGATATCGATCATCCCTCAATTTCATGCTACTGCTTCCTGTGTCTTGTTCTCATTCCCATTCTCATTCCTGTCCTGTCCTGTCTTGTCTTGCTATCATACCTCAACTCGTCCGGCCTACCTTACACTTACCCGAGATATTTTCTCATCCGCGACATGGCCTTTATACCTCTCACCTGCACCCATACTTTCTTTGAATGGTCCTCGAGCGTACTACCTCTGCGTGATCGTGTTTCGAGCATCGTATCGTATCGCTCTTTCACTAAGTCATTGTTCTGTGTCTGTCGGCATGCTTGACAACGACCAAGTACAATTGCATATGTTCTTTCTTATTTTCTATGTCCTCCTGCTTGTCCTCCTGCTTCGCCTCCTGCTCCTCTGATTAGTAATGGGTCTACATGTATGGTCGAGGCGCATATGCATATCCCGCGTCTTCGTCGTCCATCTAGCTTCCCACTGCATAACCGCCGCCGGTCACCGGGGCACTACGACTACGACCCGGCACTGAACGGAACCTAACAATCTAATATGAATAGATCAACGCTTTTCTTTACGTCAAACTCTCCGGACAAAGAGCTGTTGCATCTTTGTAACGCGTGTGAGCCAGCTACATTTGGTTTGGGCCAACAAGACTTACTCGATGAATTGTATCGCAAAGCAGGAAAGCTGGACCCAGCCAACTTTACCATCAATTCCGCTCCTACGACGTCGGGTAATGTAAATCCTTACAAGCTCAATGCATACCCGGGTACTTAAAGTCTATATATCAGTTCTCTCTATACCACCCTCACTTTCTCTTCGTCAGGACGTGGATCTTTCGTTAAGACTGTTAATAAAGTAGATATTAGGAAGCAAAACAAGCCTTTACAACCAATTGTAATGAGCGTAGTTGATTTATAAGTATTTCCTGGCGAAGCGAGTCACAAGCAAGAACGGGCCAGACGGAAGCGAGCACAAGCGATACATCAGCGAGACCTTGAAAATGTTCAAGACAATTTGATTTGAAATAACGTTCTGTTGACATTCTAAAAAAAGGCTGAATTCGAAGTTGATCCCAATACCTTGGATGGGCGGCGGGTGCTGGAACTTCGCGTTAACATCCCTGGACGTAATGTTGCCGCGGTCCGGTTCGGTCGCGGTCAAACCGTTAACTAGACCAAAATATAACCGTTCTTAACCAGACCGCCGGGTTGACGTTTGTCACAGTGTCGTTTAGTTAATAGCGTGGTTTAAACCGGTCACGAAACAGTCAAACCATTGGTCTACTTCTAAATCCAGATTCTAGATCCTAGCAGATAAATAGTCTTTGCCCATTTCCTACAAACTATTTTACAAGAACTGGTTCCAAATAAATCTCACAACGCAGGCAAGATTATCCCTTCAATTTCTCCATCACCTGCCTGATAGCGACGGCCTCCGGATCTTCGCAGGCCTCCTTTATGAACATAAACCACGCAGGCATAGGACTGACGGTGTCCAGATTTTGACCAATCGTCTTTCTTGCAAGGTGACCAGATACCATCATACAGTCAAAGTGTTCTCCATTGTCATCGAGGTCTACATCTACCTCACAGAACCCTGTGGGAATATTTTTAGTGTCGATGAATCCATACTTGACCCCATCAAGCTCTAATTTCATGGATGTCCCCCGGATATATGTTTGGGCGCTGGGATCCAGACTTGGGCCTTGCCATTTTCCACTGCTGGACCACACACAGAACGCTGTAATCCAGCCAGAAAGATATGTGGGTCCGGATCCTCCACCGGAACGGTGGCAGACCTTTCCCCAGAAATCTAGGTCTGGGTTGCCATCAAAAGCTGATACAAATCTTGACAGGATCGGACGAAGAAGAGCAGCCCATGCAGTCGGCTCCTTCCCGAAACCCTCGAGCTTATCGATCCTGGTGAGAAGCTTTTCCCAGTCCGATTTGTCTCCTTCGAGGGTTACCGTAGGTATACCGCACATCAGAGATATGCCATAGCTGAAGTATCTGTAAATCATTAAGAAGTAAATAGTAGTCAAAAAGTTGAAGTTGAGCAGATTTAATGACTATGCATACGCTTTGAGTGTGGCCATCATAAGTACCGCGCAAATTACGGTATCATTCTTTGTAGTGGTCGAGAAATTGGGTAAGATCCAATCTTTCAGATCCTTATCCACGACCTAGTGCACGTGGAAGAATAATATTCACTATCAGGTATACATAATATTCCTCATCTAGGACTTACGTTCTCGTGAATCAAATCGGTCATTTGATTAGCAAGACTGCCAAAATCGACCGAATATCGAGTTCCGGCAGCGTAAACAATCAATTTCTTTTGGCCTTCATGAGCTACGAAGCTGCTTCGAAGATCTTCTGCATGGGCGTTGACGCTAATTGACTCAGATCAGTAGATGTATATTATATGCCAATAAAGTATATCTCTTACTAGAAGTTGAATTGGCCGAGAATTGCGATCCATACATCGTCAGGTCTGCTCACGTCGCAAGAGACATTTAGCTTCGAGTTGTTCATATCCACTAGAACTTACCGTAGAACTAAATGATGATGCTGATTATAAGCATCCATAACCGTGTTAACGAACCCATTGCGGCATGGAACGATAGTTGAGAAGTCAGGATCGATAAGAGAGCTTTGAAGAAGCTCCTTGCTTCGGGTTGTCTTCGCCTTTTCACCCCAGGTCCAGTGAAGCAACTCGTCAGCTGTCTTTAGAGGTCTATACGAAGCGGCCACCTTGTTCGCTGGGTGGGAAGCGACGGAGAAGGTTACAGGCATAGCTACTTTGTGTGGGTGGGGAAGTTCAAGAGAAGATAACAGCGAGACCCGGTGACGTGCGGGTGAGGCTGCCAGTGCTGACGCATGGCGGATACGAGACCTTAAAAAAATTCGGCAACCTTGATCCGATTGATAAGGACATGACACCTGTTATCTTATCTATACACTATACCTTTCCCATAAATCACGAATAATGAATAACTTTTTTTTTGGATACTCAACTCTTAGTCCTGTTATCCATTGGCGTGTGCCTTCAAGTCAACATGAAATTCAATAGTAAGACGTGTTTTTCAGACTTGAGAATTTATCCCATAGCTTTGCGAGTAGTAGGGTTTCGACGAATATTTACTACAAACAATTATATGTAACATATGCACTGCTCTTACTCTGCGGGCCAACGACCGACCCAATCTTCGAGTTCGGAAATTCTATCTTTTAACTCGCTATTTTTCCATTTCGATTTCTTTGAATCGTTGCCAGCGAGGCGAAAAGTCGCTTCCTTTGTTTCGAAGAAATGAACGCCGGCTGCGTATTGTCCTGTCGAAACGAACATCCTTGCTGTGAGGTGTTTTTCGGAGGAGCTTGAGGACGTATGGAGTCCAGAGCTAGAGAAAGCGGTTGGAAAGAGTAAACGAAACTGTGGAAGGTCAACACGCACCTGATAACGACTGTGCCTCCATCGACTGTGCCATGTGACAGTCCCTGCGCCTCTACTGCATTCGAAATCGCGGGAATTTTTGCTTCAAGCCCACTATAGATATGCTCTATGTATCTGGTCCGCTTTGACGCATCGCGCGGCAAGGAATTCTTGAGAATACGAATTGCGAGTCTCATTGGAGATTATATAACTTTGGATAGTGATAGGCGGCGGTTGGTAATTTCTACGAAGCTTCAGCTTTCATTTCGAAACAAAAATTCGGTGAATAATGAAACTTACAGAGTGCACAAGTGCTTTAGAGATCAGAAAAGTGATAATGACTGCTTAGGACGCCCTTGTTGATCTTGCACCTTCTTTTGTCTCGCGAAAAGCTAAAAGTTTGATTGACATCTATTACCTCGTCATTACATGATGTCTATTCTATGGTTCCAGAGAATCTAACAAAAGTCCATATCACGTATAATCCAGCTGATGATAGCTTCCAAGAGACTTTCAGTGTAAGTATACTCAAACGTTAATATTCAGGACCAAGTAGCACTATTGTGGCACTCGTTCCGATTAAAAAAGCGCCAGGTCTGTTAAGAAAACAGAGTAAGTAGTATGCATAGAAAATACGAGCATAGTGACTGTAGCGTAATGGAGGTTACATAGTTTGTAATTGAAGGATACAAACGAAGGCGTCAAAAACGTGGATCTAAATATAGGCTACTGGAATGCACTCTAATTATAAATATTATTTCGCACGGTGGACTATGTATCACATCTGGTGATCGCTAGCTATATGTTCCATGTTATCCAACTCGGTTTTTCAAGAATCTTGTTGCGTAGTCAGCAAATTCTGAATTATAATATCTATGCAAACTTTACATGATGCAGAAAGATATAGCGAAATTGCGAGAGTACTACTGAATTATCGAAGACGATCATGTAAGACGGAGGAAGTCGTGACTAAAGGTGAGAAATTTGGGCATCCACGGTTACGGCACACAAAACCAAGTCGCCATTTGAAATTCGCATACCCTAGGTCATCCTCTGTTGAAGGAAGATCTGAGATAAACTTGGTGTCAGCAAAAGGGTTCCAAACAGTATATTTCACCCCCGGCAGGCCTTTGGTCCTCCTCCATAGTGCGGGGCATACTTGTCCACAAGATTCTTTACTTGCAGTGGTTGACCACTTTACGGTGATTCCACGGAGCTCTAGTTGATGAAGGGCACTTTCCGACATAGAGTGGGAGCTTATGAACGCTACACGGTCTCGGAGTAGGGATGGGTACATGCAGTACATCCTGTGTGCGCTCACAATGTTCATCATCGACGTTAAAGGGGAGGCGACTACAACGGGTAAGATAGACCCCGTCCTGCTTTCTGTGATCGTCACCACGTACTCCTATTTATACAGTGATATAAGTAGCAAGAACGACGAGTCAATAAAATTTAAAACTGACCCCCCGTTGAAAACTTATGATGCGACTGGCAACGTCTCTGTACGGATTGAATGCAGTCTTGCAGAGTATATGTGTGTAGCCAACTTGTCGAAAAAAGTCGATGAATGGAAGGACATTATCGATCCCTCTAGGAGAGATGATGCTCAAATCTGTTAAGGGGGTCTTCGCATACTGAAGGTCTTCATCTGTCATAATAGACCATGATACAGAGCCTATTATTGAGGAATGCGTCCTACGTAGTAACTGGAATAGGGTCTCCGTGTCTTCTTGCCTTGCGAGAAAAGGCACCATGTGATACTTAACACGGCCTCGAATAATCCTTGCTACTACGGTGCTGGCGTAGTAAGAAGCATTCGAGAGATTGGAAAGCTCTGGCCACTCCAGCGTTCTGGCTAAGAGGTCCAGCAATTCTGGTATGTCAAAAAACTGTCGGGAAGCGGTCATGAATTTTGTCCCGGGAGGGGCATTGGACATTCGTTCGATCCGTTTGGAGCGTCGCACTGAAAATTGACTGGTAGGGTTGGAACGCTTCTTCTCCTTCTTCTCAATACTGGACACATTACTCCCAACGCGTGCAGGGAGTCGTACTACCTTCTCTGTTAATTGTGACGCATAAGAGTGGGTAGGCAGGGAAAAATACTGGTCGCACTTACTACGCATGGCCGCAGTGGAAATGATATTCGTCGATATCGAAAAATATGGGGTGTTCTTTTTTGCTGCTGAGTGCTTCTATGAAAAAATTTGACTCTTATGTATGGTCGTCCTCTTGTGTATAACATCGTAGATCTTATTAATTTACTTGATTTTCGAGTTTGGAAACTAACTAACAGTCTCAAGTTCATCAAAACCAGCATTGCGTCTTGAGTCGTCGCAGATTTTTGCATACACGTTATAGCAAGGAACATAACACTTACTATAGATCCATTGAAGATCGTGCATGAGTGGCACTGGCATGGGTATTTTCGTGCAGTTACGAATGTTCTAAAAGTAGATTAGATAGCTCCCCCTTAGGGGTGCTCACTGTCAATGTGTCATGCAATCTGATTCTAAGCGGCAAACAAGTTTTCATTTAGTCCCGCTCAGGGGCCTTGATTTGATGTCCATGGTGTCCCATTGTGAGGTTGTCGTACTCTATTATATTATATAACATGTCAAGTAACGAAACTAATCGCGTACCGCGCACCATCAATCGCTGCGGAGCTCTTGAGTGTCAGGTATTTTGTACACAAATTTACGGATGGAAAACGGACAGAAAGCATAAAGGAGCAAAAAAGGATTATGAAACCCGGGTGAAAGAGTGGTATTTATTTTGACGTGAAGGCCTCGGAGAAAGCAAAAGAATTGAAAGAAAAAAGAAGCATTGAACCTAAGCATTGCATGGTGTAACGAGAGAGAGAATTTCCAGGGCATCCCACTGGAGCTGAGCGCTAAGCGCTGATGGCCAACCTGACCGTGCCTTATACAATTAGAGTGGAGAGCGATTCGTTGTCCAATTTATTTTCCAACGCGCAGGTGACGATGACCTCTGGAACGTCCGCGACCTCTTCGCCTTCCACTGAAAAGTCAAACGTGCCAGTTCTTTCCCTTGAGATGCCTTTGAATTGCAGACGAGTTGATGTTTCAGTGATCTTTGGCGGTGGGTGGTTTCTATCATAGAGCATTCGGGTCACGGTGGACATGCATCCCATGGATAAAGAGAAGCAAGACTGCGCAAAGAAAGTTAACATTGAGAACATAGCTATTCGGTAGTGTTCGAACTCACCGCAAAGCTTGCTAGGCAGACGTGCACAGCGATGCGCGATGGAAAAATGGTGGCTGTAAGAATCCACCACACCGTGTCTAAGGTCATCGTCGAGGCACCGCACCATATTCCTAACACCACATAAACCCTCAGTTGCGAGTCTCCTAAGTCGCGCATAATGGACCTTCCGGACAGATATCCCATGCACGTGTCGACTAAAATACCACCTGAAATTCGTGTGAGCGAAAAGCCAAACAGAGAAAGAGGATTGACACACTGAGGGGGGCTATTACCAGAAGCGGCGTGGGAAAAGGGTGGATAGTGGTGTTGCTATTCCACCCGGCGTCTTTGTCTTTGCAAGTTAGAGTTGTAACTGTGCAATAGGCTGCACCAATAAAAATACAAGCGCCAACGACCACTCTTGTGTAGACCTCTAGCCTAACTCCCTCGGATTGCAGGATGATAGGACCTAACAGCGTTGCAAGACTAGCTCGCATGAGCCTGTCATCCGGGTTGTAGTTAGTAAAACATACCAATGCGAGACTGAGACATACCATATGACGGAAAAATGTGTATTAATTGCTATGATATATATTCGAGGGGAGATGAAGTCGTGCCCCGAAACATCTTCGACTTTATTAGGATTACTCATTCAAGGATAGGTATGGGCTCACCTATAATAATGAGAGTTGCAAGAAGGACACTATTACTCGCAACTGCGAGTACGAATAAGGCGTCGGGTACATACTTGACCTTCTTTTTTGTAGACAATGTTGAGCCAATGCGCAGAGAAGCTAGGCCTATCGATATTATATGGAGCAGGTAAACAATGGCTATGACGAACCATATCATATGTTAGTGTATTTGACGCCGGTTCTGTCCAAGATACTTACTCATTAAGAGGCGCGGAATGGCCACGGGAGCTTGATGCTGCATACTGCATATACAACGCTATAAATTCCCAAAGATTCAAGAGAAAGAACGGCGGAAAACAAAAAGGAGTGTATACGAATTTGGCGATAGGCTGGCAGACTTTGATATGTCCACTTATTTCACGTCAGAGAAATTGCTGGAAGAGGTGTAGTGGATGGTGGGAGGGAAGGGAAAGCGAGAAACGAAAGTGCGTCCTTTTATATTCATTCAACAATTACCGACATCTTGTCATGGACCCATGGACCCCAGATTCCAGATGTCCAGGTGGCTAGCGTGAGATATGTCAGTACGACTTTACTGCCTCGGCTGCCTAACAGGGAAAACTAGAAGGAGGGAAGAATAGCCGCATACGACATACATTTGGGGTCTTTTATATTATTCCAACTGGGTATATGTCTGCTTAGCTTGCACGTTCCTCAAACCGGGGGTGGTTTTACACTCGAGGAGTGACAAGAAAGAAGATAAAATGAAGTCAGTAATATGCGTTTAGAATAATAATAAAATCAGTAAAATTTACGGCTGTTAATTAGGTTTTATATAACCACTGCCATTGGTTTAGGGTTTGGGAACGGGGAGGTCGTGAACGGATGTTCGGGCGTTGGATTGAGTGCCTTATATAATGAGGCGAGACACACGAACCGCTTCGTTTCTTCCATGTCGGAAACCACATCATTTCTTCCTCCACGCCATCTTGTGAAAACAAAAGAAATACAGCTCTGGTTTTAAGAAACGAAGGCGTGCAGTAGATGGTTACGGCGGGTAAGATTTTCTTTTCTTACCTTCTTTTGGTGCTCAAGGTCCGTTTTCTTTGGTCCGTGGCGCCTCCACTTGAGCTTGATATTGGGTGTTCCTCAAGGTTAGTGATTAGTGCTCCTAAGCCGTAGACTTCTTCTTACACTTATATCTGTATTTACCAGGCTTCTATGCATATAACAGATGTGTCAAGACTATGTACAGAGTATGGATGGGCCGCCCAGCGGAAACCGTCGCTTAATATCTGCTTACCGTGTTGCTCTGTATGGCGTTTACCCATCATACGTCCCACTTAACTCTCGCAAGAAGGGATTTACTCAGAGCGACGACGCACTTCAGTAGGAGAAGAGGAACAGTACTTACTAGTCTGTCCTACAGTTCGCTCTGCGCCCAGTTCCGGAGGCTAGGACAGTGGTCAATACGGATATTTCCTGGATCACGACCCCACCTCGCGCCGCAGATATATCAGGTATGAAAAAATAGTGCTCCTTTTGTAGTTGCTTACCTTTTCAACGTATTGCCTCAACAGACTGGCAGTATTATTTGGCGAGTGATTGTCGGAGGTGGCTTTCGTATAGGATGATGAGCAGCGTATGCTCTTGGGTTGAGGGTACGAGGAATGCTGTTTCCTAATAATCCGAGAGCGCAACTAAAATATTGAAATATACAGACTCAGTGAGCAGCTCAGAGCCTACCTACTCCGCCGCTGATCTACTCAATGGCCGCACATAGTTTTATCTGGCGTTGCAATCATGTTGAACGGTTCAAGTTCAAAGTCCCGACCCAACGGTCATTATCGTGATCCGACATAGTTCAGCGTACTACACATATCATGAGCAATTCAATCCGTAGAATGAAATTTCTACACTTCGGCGAGAAGGTTTTGTGTCCTGTAAGTCTCCATTTTAGCAACCGTGTCGATACTTGATTGATACCCTTTCTACCTTAGGCGTTCGACACGGCATTGTGCTGCCAGAATTCCATTGGTGTGTGTCATCAATCGATGGGCACAGAAAGAGGTCTAACGTAGTATCCTGCAAACGTCCGTGACTTTATGCTGACCTATTGGCTCTCCTTATAGGATTAATGCATGGTATTTCATTGGGATTTTACTGGCCCGTGTCGCTTTTCAGGCGTATTTCTCAGTTAATCCCAAAGGTTGCGTATGTTTAGATCACTACTTTGACGGAAATGAGAGGAGTGCTAACAATATGTTTTTCAATTTCCAAAAAGTTGCGCAGCCAGCCGTCCCCGTCCGACATCGTTCACTGATGACGCGAATTTTTCTTCTCGACTTCTGGATTATCATCGTTCGATATGCGATGATGCATTGAGATGCAAAAGCATTCGTTCAGGCGCTCTTTCAGCTGGGCTTGCGCTCTCCAGTTCACTATTTCAAGTTTCTACTGATCCACAACCCGCAGCAATGCCGCGTCACTGCCGCGGCAGCCAAACAAATACAATCTCAGGCGCGGTAACGGCGCGTCAGTATGCGCGTCAATGACCTCCGGTATCTTGTTCAAGTTTCATGGCCACTCTATCCTTTTCAACACAGTAAGACATCTCTCTCCGAATGCATAAGATATATATCATATTATGCTTCTTTTATAACCAAGCTACTTTACAGAAAGGACCAAATTACCGTGAGGCCAGCGACAACGAGAATAAGTACAGCAATCCAGATTACAAGTTCGACTTATATTTTATTTGGTATTATTTTAAGTTTTAAATGCTGCTGAAGCTACGTGGAGAAGGTGAGCAGACATGTTTGTTTTTCGTCGTATAGCGCGGCAATGACGCAGCAATCATTTCTCTACAGCGCCGTGTCACGCCGCGTCAAAAGTACCCTGCCCGGCAACCGGCCCTTGCTACCCAGGCACAAACGCTGTCAGGGTCACGGTTACTCGAGACTCACGCATCAACAACGTCGCAGGCTTTGTTCACTTCGTCTCTCCCACCATCCACACCAACTTCGAACTTCGTCTCTCCCACCATCCACACCAACTTCGTCTCTGTCTCTCCCATCATCCACACCATCTGTGCTCGGAACCTCGCTGTCTCCATCCGTGGCACGTCTCCCTCACGATGTAGGGCAAGTACCTGCAGAATCACCGCCCCATCCGACATCCAATGTGCCGACCACCAATGCGGCCAATGAAAACCATGGCAAGATGTCAAAAAAGCACCATGCAACGACGGTGGAAGATTGTGATGACCAGGAGTTGGAGACGAGCATGGCGAACCTTGTCAAGTGCATCAAGCAGTCTAATGGTACGTATATGTGGCTTTACTTGGCTTTTATTTATCTAAAGACCTTGTATTAGATGAACATGATGAAAGTGGGATATGTGCCGATGTCGTGGTCCAAGGCATTGGAGATGCAGCAGCCAAAGAGGTGCACTGCAACTCAACTACAAGAATCTGATGACTGAGATAAAGAAAGGCTTACATACGTTCCTATCCACTAAATTCTAGTATAGTGCTACACTACATGAGTACTAGTAGACAGCATATAGGACATAAGTCAAATGAGACTAGATTAACTCATTTCTCTAGCGACATTGAGGGATTTGATCCAGAATCATTTTCGGATGATTTTCGGCCTTTGTTTGTGATCTTAAGATTGGAATTTTAAGATGTCCAGTTGCCTGGTATTGCAAACATGAGCGTAGTTATAGCAGACAGAGATCATACTTACGCGCCAACAATATTCTGAACTTCTGTGAGGTCATCCGTTGTCATGTTGAGCAGAGAATTCGGACCGTGCTTGACAACTAGGACTGGTCCATACCAGTTGGAATTCATTATCTCGCTCATTTCGCTGATAATAGCATTATAGTGCCATTCTACTGACCCATATGTCTGCATTTTTTATGTTAAAAATCTGAAATCTGATGAAACATTCAGAGGACTAACTTGGTCAACAAAATAGATAGTGTAAAACACATCAATGTCGTCGGTGTCCTGAGATATTACGGTGATGCTGAAATCATCCAAATTGACTATATGGGGCGAGACCAAAGAAAAAACCCTCATCCACGTCTCTAACGCGAGCTCACTTGGGTGGTTCGCCCATGTATAGCCAGTGTCGCACAATATTGGTACGATGTGCACGACTTCGCACTGCGATCCGAATAGCATGCCCTTGAACCTTGAAGCTTGCTTTTATGGAAATGTATTATTAATCAGCGATAACTTGTGAACTAGATGCAACATAATTTTCTTACAGGTCTGTAAGAGCGCAGCTCATTGATAATATCAATAACGTCTGAATCACGCATGTGGAACTGAGTGGAGCTTTTTTTTTTTTGTTTTTTTCAAGAGACGGTTCGGTACTTTATACTATTTTTATAAGTCCGATAAAAATGAAACATTAGAGCAAGATATTCTGAAACAAATACCATATTTACAAAAAAATGGAGAGATAATATGAAGCAGAAGATTTATCAATCAACGGCAACATTATGTATGTCTGCGCAAATAATTAAAATATAAACATGCACGGCACATAGGGCAGTGATGGTATGGGAGAGATAAATATATTTACTATGTACTGTGCTGTGTCCCTGCATTCACTGGCTCTGTAGGACGACACTTGAGCAGGCACCGTCTCCTTTGGCTGTTTCGGCAGGTGGGCTTTCGTCCTCGCGTAACATGTCTTGCAATTCGATTACCGATCCTGATACCTGGGCGGCCTCCGTGTCTGTATCAGAGCGACCCTGCGCGTGCCTGCTCTGTCTCGTATGGGCTAGAGCCGGAGGTTCGAAGCCTCTGTGGATATGCCCGGCAATAACCCCTATGTTGGAGGACAAAAGACAGATGATAACCTGCAATAAGATATATAGTAAGTGTCACGCATGTGATAACAAAGCTCAATAAACTCACGTTGATGTGCATAACGAGGAGCATTATGCGCGCCTCGATGGGTTGAGGGAGAAATATGATCGCAAATGTGATCGTGTTGATGATGAGAACCCATATTGTCGTAGAGTAACTTGCCGAAATTACCATCCTTCCTTCTGCGCTCGTTCGCAGTAGGTTTTTCAACACATGGAATGGGGTCAATGCCAATACGAAGTCGAGCAAGGTTTCGACTGATAAATTTACATTAATCTCACACAATTTCCGGGTAAAAAAGCGATAAACTTATTACTTACTGGCAAATACAGTTAAATAAGAAGATGTTGCAAGAGGGCAAACCGGATTTTCTAGTGTTAACCAAGAAAAGTCTCTTGCGCATGGGTAATTCGACAGGAATAGTGCCGAAGGGAAGACCAGGATGACAACGAAGCCGGCCAGAATGTACAACGTTCGAACCTTTATGGTTTCGAGTCGATACACCCGTGCTATTGACATTATGGCTGCCAGTCTCGTTGACCTCCAGAAGAAATTAATATAGAGTGCCATCGGAAAGAATACTCGTCACGTACCATATAACACATATCTTGATATTTAGAGAGGCCAAAACTAATATTCCGAGAGTCCTTGTGTTCGAAATTAAGGCTATTAAGTCGATGTGCATTAGCCAGGATGTCAACACCAAGGTTTTAGAGTACTCACGAGCGACGGCAATTAATAAAATCATACATAAACAACCAATAGTACCCCCCACAACAAAGAGGTCGTCTACCCACAAGCCCATCCACTGATAGCGGTACAATACTCTCCATACGGCGACCAAAACGGCTAATGCGGCTAACATCTGCATAGCTACTATTTGAAATGGATTAGCACGGAAGAAAACCCTCATAAAAAGGAAAAAATACCTATCAACCCAACGTCGTCATGCTCGCGCTCCAAGACGCTCATGACTGCCCAGTTGACCGAGAATTTAACGAGGGGTAAGACTTGATGTAAGGTTGCCAAAGGACGAAGAGGTTCGGGAAGAATGTATGAGGGGTGGCTAAGTAAACGGTCGCCTTATAAGATCACTGGTCACGACCCTTTCTATATGGATGTCAATATCGTATGGGTGTTAAATTCATCAAAATGGAGAAAACTAGTCTTACAACTATAGGTCATATCCTTTGGACCTATATACGAAATTTAATTCTACGGGGCCAAAGGCACCCACTTTTCTTAGGGGGGAGGAAGGGGTGAACAGTTTAAAGCCTCGACCGAAGAGAGTTGGCAATGAGAATGGATTTGGGCTGGAACGAAAGACGGTATAAGTCGGATGACTAGCGTCTTACGTGGTTGGTAAGTGACAGGAAACGTGAGATGGGGAAGAGGTTTACCTGCACATGTTTAGCCGCTTGTCGAACCGTGTGGATTTGTCAGACAGGCAGGGCGCGTCGCTGCCAATACAGAACCCAATTTCTTACCCACCCATCCTCAGTATCAGTCTTTAAAATAATCGACTTCCCCAACGCGGAATAGAAGGAAAAAAAGGATTTTATAGTAATATTATACTCACCTTCCTCCTATATCTTCATACGAACTTCTTCGCCACCCTAAGCTTATCAGGCAGAAGACTTACCTTCTACAATTGAACAACTGCGAAGACGACGTCTTATGCAGTCCTATGATTCTGGTCTATTAGGACGGAGGCCTCTTGCTGGTCGCGGATGCCAAAGAGCGACAAAAGAAATAAATGGGTGAGTTCCTACCACTATATATCCTTCTCGAAGTCTCGAGTTTTCCAGGATAATACTCTCCCAATAGCGTCAGTTGACCTTCCAAGTGCAATCGACGGTCGGAAAGGAGTCGCCTGCCCCGAATTCACCGCCCAGTGGTTCATGTAGTCAGAGTACTCGAGATGGAGGCCCGTTTGGTAGTCGTTCCATCTTAGCTCACATGCCACCTACGCAAGCTCGAAGCAACGTCGTGACTCTACCGACGCACGTCAGTGAAAACCTATCCGGGATCTCGAATGTCGAATAATTGTTCTCGGCTTTCGAATCACTCGGTACTGACGGAAAGAGAGGTAAGTCCACATTACCTATGATTTGATATAAATTTGACTGATACTAACTCGTCTGTAGGGCGCAACCCAAGGAAACTAATTAGCCCCCATTTCCGAAGCAAGCGCGCAGAGTTCACATTACCTATCATTTGCTATAAATTCGACTGACATCAACTCGTCTGTAGGGCGCACCCCAAGGAGACTGATTTGTCGCCATTTCCGAAGCAAGCGGGCAGAGTTCACATTACCTATGATTTGCTATAAGTTTGACTGATACCAACTCGTCTGTAGGGCGCAACCCAAGGAGACCAATTAGCCGCCATTTCCGAAGCAAGCGCGCAAATTTTCAATGAACCAGCCAAGAACAGACCAGCAGCAAGACCCAACGTTATGAAATCATCCAAGAAATGTCCAGACAGAGACCCCTTCAGAAATCGACTGAGACTTACGTAGCTAACAAGCGAAGCATGCCTATGGGGTATCGAACGCGAACTGAGAACTCTTCGTACAAAGGGTACTGCTTTCTCGTTCACAGATTCGCTTGTTGTTCTAGATCTGCCAATAGCCATGATTCTAATAGGTGGTACTGTCCATGTGAGTGGGTTAAATGATGATATCTAATTTTGTCGCTGATAATTTAACGTCCATTTTACCGAACGGAACAGAAAGAAATGCATCATCACGGGAAACGGCCTTCAAAAACCATTAGTGAACGCACCTCAATGGTTTCTATGGAAGGCTGTGCAACCGAAAGAGTGGCATTTGTGTACGCCAATAAGTAACGCGTTGTGCTGAAACCAGTGGTTGAGATAGGCAAGTGGTTCTTTTCGAAGGGCGGATTTTCGTAGCGCTGACAGCCATATCCAGGAATGATGATGGAAATTATCGTGTAAGCCCGGATTATTAAGGTGCAGTGTATAGTTCACTGCTTGCACCGACGAACTTCGCTGTGGATAAGTAACAATAAATGTTGATGGTTTTTCTTAGTACTCACCTGGGACCATGTTCCTGGGTTTTTCTCACTAAGATCCCACGAGCGTGTTGCTTGGTATCCTCCAGATGATTTCCCACTAGTTGCGTAGGAACTGAGGCATACGAGACCTGAAGAATTTCACGGAAACGCAAGATAATTGAAGAAGTCAGTGGGGTTCTTACTCACCTCGACGGCGCACAAGTGATCATGACTAAGCCGCATCGTTTTTGAAAGCTTTCTAACTTCATAGCTATGGTGGCCTTGCAGCTACGGATTCTTCCTTCTCGACTCTTTATTTATCGCTAACAAGTCGCTAATGGTAGCACGCTCGATATTTCACACTTCGGATGCATATGCTGTTTCTGCGAAAGAACTTGGTTCTTTGCGACGCCTGCGGCACAGTTCGACAATGTACGATAACAACAATCGTGTCTTTCTTTCTAGCAATACGAAGATATGCAACCAGTGAGAAGGCCTCAGACGGATTTGGTGACGTAGTCTTCAGGAAGGGATTTACGAGTACGTTTATTTGCACATAACACGTATCATTGAGGACTGAAGTCATCATTCAACAATTTCATATGCGTACTATGTACTAAGTTACCAGGATATTTATGCGTCAATTCTCATCCTAGAAACCCTGGTGAGTTCCTCGCCATCGCCATCTTCTATTTCACTGCTTGATCTTTTGATAGGACCAGACACCTTAGCAAGGGACATCTGCTGTTGGATCCGCGAAAGCGACGCGAGCTACAACATGCATATCGTCAACAACAACGTATCGGGCTGCGCTTCTCTTGGGAACTTACCTTGGAACATGAGTCGTCAATCAGGGTCAGGCCCTTTAGTTTCACCAGCATCCGATATTTTTCTCTTCCGACTTGAACCGCTGTGACCCAGAAGTCCATCTGGACAATGTCCCCCACACGAAACCTAGCAGGAGAAACTTGGTGGAAACTGTTCAGTTACACCGCGCGTGAGTTATTAGTGTCGTACATTGTGATGATGATAGTAAAATAATACATACCTCTCTGTTTTATCTTCCACCTTCTTAATATTATATGCAACAAAGTTGTCCTCCGTAAACTTGAATTTGTCCCCCCCTGCATGCCGGAACCTTTTGCTGATGCCCCACTCTGCAGGGAAATCAATAGCTGCACCTGCGCTCACGTCATACGTCGGCGTAAATAATCTGTTGCTCGCCTCGAATAACATGCATCCTCCGGACACCTTTGGCACCCAAGGCTCTAATTGACCTTCCGGAAAGTGGCGTGCCAGAATATCATGGAGCACGGCCAAATTCCTTATCCCGTCTTCGAACGCTGGTATGTTCAAGCCAGAAATAGCGGCAGCTTGGCGCTTGTATCTTAGCTTGGACTGATTTCTGGGACTGAAAATAGATCACGATTAATATGATAGCACTGTACAGGAAATGAATGCGTACAGATCATCCACATTGAAAGGAGGAAGAGATTTCGATTCCAAGACTCCTTTGAAAGTGATTATATTTGAATTTTGGAAAGGTGGGTCTGATCCAGTGTTGTCTTTGCGGCTAATGACGAACGACCGCGGCCTTTCGATTTCGGACACTTCAATATCCAAACAGTTTGCTACATTAACTGTCTGTCGTCATATCAAACAGTCAGCCAAATCGGTGACTGCCCATAGTAAAATATCGATATTTCCTGACCTCGAATAAACGCGTCAAACATTTGCTGTCTCCAACTTGGAGAGCCCTGTCTAGTATGTTAGCTATTGAACGCGAAAGTGAGTTTAAATGCGGGAACTATGGACGTAAAGCAACACTCACCAGCAATGTCTCTATTATACTGCTCGTTCATGGTGGACATGGGCGGTTTGACTTATAGTTTATGTGCAAGGTATGGAACAAATTGTGTTACTGTCTTTATATACATATGCGAAAGTAGCTAATCCTGTTTTCGGACAGTTTTTTGGCCGGACCAAGGCTGGAATGAGTACCATTCATTTCGATTATACAGGTCTCCCCCACCGTAACTCGATGTATTTTCTATCTTGAAACGTGAAGGCATTCTGCCATAATGCAAATCAGTATTCTGCATAATTTTGCTGCGGAATTATTCATCACATCGACGGAAATATTCGATTTATGAGGGTTGATTCTCGTCGAAATAGGTCGAAATTGCTCGGAGGGGTTGTCAATGTGTTTTAGTATCGCTCGGATGGACTTCCATGGAGTTTATTTATTTATTAATAATCTTGCAGACACGGAGTGGAAATTATCGGTTCTGCATGAAACAGGAACAAATTCGATTACGGATCGATTTGTAGCGAACTTCAAGAAAGAGGTACAGGGGGATAGAATATAAAAAATGGATAATGAGACTACCTTATAGTAGATAAGTGGATCCATCAAAGTTGTGTCGTTTACCGCATATGAATTTACCTGTCAGGGCATAGAACACGTCGATCAAACGTCGATTGATCTAGGCTAGGCGGAAACATTAACGTACTTACTACTTTCTTAATTTACTAAATTTGACTTCACTTCTTCGTAAACCACCCGTCACATTATGCGGGGCTACAATGGGGCCTACTCAATGCTTACAAATTCGGAGATCGCGATATTCATCTTTATCAAATCCCGATTCGATCTCTAGAGCGCCGACTTAATAACATGTTTCGTCTTTTAGAGGCAATGACCTATCCACTTGACATTTCCGCTATCAGGTCTTATCGAGATCGGGGTAGCATAATTTGAGAATAACCATACGCAATTGAAGGCTCAAGGTCACTATAAAGAGGTATGTTAAATAAAAATTTCCTCAAGCTGTGAGGGGACCTGCGCTCTACTCACCTACCGTGAACCATTAGGCATTGCCATTTAATATCTCTTAAAAAGAAAGCCCATACGACTTCAACCTTCGACTACTTGACCATGTCTACCAGCTCAGCAAACAGATCTCGACCACGTACCACTGCATCTCGGACTGCAAGGTATGTTTGAACACTCGCACATTCATCTTTCATAGTTAACGCGAAATATCAGCACTCAGAAAAGATCTGCCAACGATGCCGAGTTGTCGGATAGAGAAGAGTAAGTCGTGCGATCTTTTTAACGATAGACGCCCAATTTCAACCTAATATCAACTCTAATATCAGAACTCCCAAGAAATTACCTCATACAAGCTCAGATGCATTAGCTAGCCGGGGGCTTGTTGGGTCCGAGATCCAGTCCAAAGATCTCTCCGATCAGCGTGCCGAGGATGGTGGACGGTGAGTAATTTGTCGAGATGTCGGTCTTACACAGTACTACGACAATCCGGTTAAACCCATTGTCTAGTTCTGCTATTACGGAGGATTCTACTTCGGATAAGGAACAAGACATAAATGGACTTGATTCCTCGGGGTCAGGTGCTACCAGGTGTGTGTGCGTGCGCGTGCGCGTGTGGGTGTGCTTATGCGCTATACATCTAGTCACATCAGGGATTCCCCTTCCCCCCCTGTTATGAATCCACGATTGGAAGACACTGGCTTGGCAGACACATATGACAACCTTCCACATTTGAAGTACGTGTCAATGCACCTTTCTTAACCTTCTCATCCATCTACTGATGGCGTCTTTGTTTATAGACCGGCCTGTTTAGAACCTCTTAATGGAGACGGCACCGTCGGACTTTTTGTTTTCAGCCTCTGGAAAGAGTTAATTTCAGCAGATGACACGGTCATGAAGTAAGGAACTTGTAACTTGTGAAATCCTTTTCCGTGGGTAATTGAAAGTCCCTTCTTTTGATTTTATGTTTCCTAGGAAGA
Source organism: Agrocybe praecox (assembly GCA_964017145.1). NCBI lineage: Eukaryota > Fungi > Basidiomycota > Agaricomycetes > Agaricales > Agrocybaceae > Agrocybe > Agrocybe praecox. The sequence continues at coordinate 592,179 of OZ024845.1, read as the reverse complement.
TAAAAGACGCGATCATCTTTTCTTCGAACCACATTTATTTTAACCCAGCAAGAGCTGCACCATCATGCGTTGCAGTCGGCGAAATAAAAACATCTTCCACGATCACTCCTGGAATCTATATCATTTCCCCGAGCCAGCTAGGTTCGTCTTGCATGATGGCGCTGATGACTGGATGCGTCCTATCGTGTGATATATATAGGGGTCATATTAACTCGTACAACTCCAAAAGCTCGATTAGCAAACGGTTGACCCTCCTTCCTCACACGCAGGAATTCGAGCGTTATGTCGCATTTATCGGTCAAGCGTTCGGCTTCCAGAGCATTTTGGCACCTTGCTACTCCAATTCCGCGCTTACGTTTAGCACGCGAACCGCTGATATGGGTAAGTTAAATTTTATCAAATGAGTTTCCGTGCGCAGGTATTTAGCATATTTTCTGCACAGCATCACCTCAGCGCAAGCCTTCAACCAGTGCTAAAGTACAAAGCTTCTTAAACCGCAAATTGCCTTCCGTATCTGCGTCTCCAGCGGTGGCCGGTTCCGGGTCGGGACGCGTCAGCCATGTCCGTACCAGTCTGGGCGCGTACGATAATGGTAAGTCACACCAATGCATCACCTGCGATGCCATATAAATATAGTCTTTTAGTCCCCATATATGACGCCACAGTGGGAAATTTTGTCTTGTCGGAGGATATAGATGATATTGGGGGGTTACCACTCTATAGAGGCGGGGAATACGATGTGCCCGACGGTTCTTGCGTCACTGTTGGCCACACCATTGGAGTTTACAAGAACAAGGATGGGAGCAACAATCTCTCATTGAATATCCATTGGATAATCGTTTGGGGTTGCCCTAAATCCGATTAAAATCATGTTCGTCTCAATTTTGTTCATACTTCTGTGATATACTTATACTTTGAAATAGCGGTTTGTATCTTGGAAGAAATGCAAGGGCACAGAATGCTTGAATATTTATATATTGTCTATTTAGCGTTCGAAACCAAATATTTAATATTTATAATTCCAATGTTATTTATTCGTTCGAGTTTGGCATATTTTTAAGTAATGCGATAATGACGTCCTAAAAGGAACTTGGGGTGTACGACTCGAAATGGTCTGGGGGAATAATTTATATGCGGCTCAATGTTTCTATAAGAAACAGATGTGGAACTTGACGGCCATCACCACTATCATGTGACTGCTCGCGGGGTGGTGCTATTTATGGAAATTCATACCGGATGAGGTGTTCGTTGAGCTCAATTGAACCGTCCTGTTCGAAGGACCCACCAAATTGGAAAGAAATTTTTACACTATGTATTAAATGTATACTTAGAATATACCTGCCCAAAATCTTGGACCCCTGATGAGTATTAACTTTTTGAAATTACAACAGGTTCGTTTCACGCAATTCCAAAGCCCGACGAATAATGCCGAACGGCCGCTTGTTTGCTCACTCTACTCATATATATATATATCACAAAATATGAGCCAGTTTTATACTGTACTAGGTCATAATACTATAACTTTATGTCGATACAATAATACTTAAAACCCAAGCCAGATACTTTGGTACTTAAAAACATGAATTGAACGGACCTGTAGTCAAGCACCGTGAGAACGTATATTTGATGCGAATATGATGTCCTTGAACTTCAACGCGTCGGCGTGTCGGGCTACTTATAGGGTCTTTACATCCCTTGTAATAGGTTCATCAGATAATTACGTCTTTTCCGGGGGTTCTTGCGTACCTGAAAAAAAATCCAGCTATGAATACCGGCTTCACTTTGGCTTCACTTACGGCAGTCCTGCTATTGATTTAGTACGCCCTTTGGGTTTTGCATAGAAATTTGGTTTCAAGGGAGGGATACTGGATGATGTTGTACGATAACTTTTTTCAATAAGTATTCGAGAAGCGATGAGCAGATCTATCCATATGTTCTCACGGCACTGGAGTGGTCCGTTTGAAAAATTAAAATTTTAAGGTACCAGAGGACCTGGCCTCAGTTTTTATTTAATAAATGCACTCTAATGGACATTTAAAACACGATGGTTATGTTTGGTATAATACTGGTATATACTCCATTAGATATGAGCACAATTAGAGCAAGAGCGGCGATAGTCACAAGACGTGACACATCCCAAATCGGCTAGCTGCAAGGGACTCAACAGGCGCACAAACTGTCTGTATTAAGTAAATTACGCTGAAAATTTGGAAACAATTTGTATTAGCTATTGTGCACATGAAGAAATTGTTTCCTAATCTAAGGAGTCCAATAGAGAGGGGGAAAATAATATTATCTAAAAGCGTCATGTGATGACAATCGATCCAGGGACTTCGTACTTTGCGTGGACCTGGTTGACGTTGAGGCCTGAGGCACCATAATGATTACAGGTACCTGTATCATTTCAGACATGCGTACTTGATTATTCTATGTAATGAAATTCTTGAGATGACGGTATAATCACATCGGGGATATAATCTGCGGATCTCGATGCTCAATTGCGTACATGCTACGATGTAACCTAGATCTTTGATTTCAAGTTCGATTGACTTGCTTGTTAAAATTAAACTTTGATTGGCGCGCAACTGGATCCACAAGTCGTGCGCGTTCTACGAGATTTGTTCTTGTGTGTTTCATGGATTGATTAATGCCCTTTCCGGTGCTACTTATCTGCCTTCAAAATATATGTATTTTCTAACTCTTATTGGAACTTGGTACGAAACAGCTGAAACGTGTTCCTAGGCCTACTGAGTCATATCAGGTCCGAAATATTTATCCCACAACAAATTTTCGTTGACACCCTCAACCACAATGCGCGATGTTCCTCGGAATTTCCTGACTGCCTCGTCTATGATTGTGGCCATTCGGTCAATGATAAATGCTTTGTTCGGTCGGCGATGTACAAATGCACGACAAGTTGGGCATGTCAATGCAATCCACGGTCCTCCGGAAAAATCATCTGTCAAGTCGATACTTGTCGTGTCTCCCTTAAGCCGAGCAAACCATTGTATGATGCATTGGCGACAGAAAGAGTGACCACATTCGGAAAGTCTACAGTGTGATTCTGGTCAGTGAGGAGGTCTGCGAAACGAAAAGGTATATATCTTACGTCACAGGTTTTTTCATTCGTTCCTGGCAAATACCACAAGCCAAAAGATCCTCGAAGAGGGAAAGATCCTTAAAACATAGACAGTAATGATCACTCCGATTGAGTACGAAAATATTTATGTTACCCACCATTTCAACCTTGTGTTCCTTGATATCTTCCACCTTATCCTCGGAAAGGTCGATCACGGATATTTCTTTGATGACCGCTTTACGGACATGATTGCTGGACATGTGGAAGAGTATGAGATTCTGATAGTATGGACCTTTGAAATATTGATCATCGAAATTTCCGCACTCTTATATCTGTAGTAAACGCGAAACACATGCATCAGTACTTGAAAACGTCTATAGATAAAGTCCAATCGAACGTTCCTAGTTGCCACTTCTGGATCCGTTGCATCAAAGCCGCAGCTCCCTATATTGGATATGAAACAGGTATTCCTTCGGGCATACTTTTCTGTCATTTCCACTGTGGCGTATTTTCGCGGATAAAAAGGTGCCAAATTACACTTTCAAATCAGCATAGTACTCAAACGCTCAACACTACCCACTCACTCGTACAACCACAACGTACTCATACGAATACAAATACTTTATCATGCCGCCAACCACGCAGACCAATCCAACTGGGTACGAACAAACCAATAGTATTGCGTCGTCTGATATGCTGATCCAAGTGATACAGGACCAATCATGCTTCTGGCAAACGCAAAATATCTATCCCCCCTGGTCGATTCGGAATCCATTACACTCTGGCGTCCATGAACTTTGATACACTGGACCAGGTCCTCTCCTGGCTGCACATAGGCGACATTTCTAACTTGGGAATGACCAGCAAATTTTTCCGCGATCTCACCCAGGTGTACGCTATATCTAGGGTTTACAGCTTATTCGTGAGCTTCGGCCTGTCTCCCCGGGAGATTCTCGATCTTCTGAAGGATAGCGGCTCCATCATATCTGGGTCCGCTGCCTTAAGCCTATTGTTCACGGGCGAAAACATCACGCCATTCAAGCCAAAGGACATCGACTTCTATGTTTCTCCCACCGAAAGAAATTTCGTTGTTCGCTACTTCGAGGAAAAAACGGACTTCCAAGTTACCTCCTGCCATCGCAACAGCAAGAAATGTCCATACCCATTCCCATCTCAATACATGGACGAAGTTATCATCATGGAAGACAAGCAATCTCGTATCATCAATATCCTAGTGTCGACTTCTCATCCCATGGCACCTTTATTCTGCTTTCATTCCACTGTTGTCATGAACGCAATAACCGCGTACGGAATGTGGTCCGCTTATCCATCTCTGACCCTTAACTTTCAAAGTTTGGTCAATGCCATGAGGACTCCAGATATCAGCAAGAAGTCTCGAAGAAGGACGCAAGCGTGTTTCGAGAAATACAAAGAGCGTGGATTCAGGAGCTCCGCGGCGCTCCATGTTTGGAAGGAGCACGACGATCATTTCTGTCGCTTTTACGAGAGCTGCCCACATACCCGGCGCAATGCAAGCGATGCGGGAACCTTTTTCTTTCCCTTCCAATCCCTGAAGGAGATCAGAGCCGAAAAAGAGCCGCAACAACCTATACGATGGCGCCTGGGCGGACGGACGTGCAACAACTCGTCTATTGCAGGTAGGCTTAGCACAGCCGGGTACTTGGATTTAGGGTGTGAAGCTTCGGAGGCGCCCAAGTCGCCTCGGGATGTAGTAGAGTAGGACATCTGACCGTATGCTGTAATGCCGTACACATTTACTAGAAGATTGTCGAGATATTTACTATTTCTGAAACAAACGGTCGAATATGATTATTTATTTATTTTATTCATGCGCTGAAACAAACGGTAAAATGTGGCTCTTTATAAACGTTTCTTTCCTTAGTTCAATGGTATAAATACAGGCTCTTCGCTTGCGGTGATTCCTTACATTCTCGGTTCCATGACTCGAGATCGCCATTTCGTAGCGTCCACATCGTTTATAAACACATCTCAGTGTATCGTGCCTCTGGGTGTAGATAATTTCTTCCATACTGGAAGTAATTATGGACATCATGTCCGGTACTATTGTACTGCACTTGGGCTTCTAGCCCTGTTCATACTTGTAATCGGCCACCGATGGTCTTCCTATTGCGGACCTCTCAGGTCTGACTCATGCTTCACGTCTAGAAACAGAGTTCAACTGCATGCTGAAATACTCGATACTGAAGGGTCAATATTTACTTGTAAAGGAGGAGCTATTTCTCACTGTGTACATTATCGCGATCTACGAAGCTACGTTGCTACGGACTTTAGATATTGCTACCAAGAAGAAGAGCAATTCGTGTATGACTGCCACATTTCTGCTAACAACTCCGATCTTGCTAAATATGCTGATACCGGTATATTTCTTCTTTGTAAGATGAATTTAGTTCATTGCATCTCTTTTATGCCTATATATAAATGTAAAGACCTGCTGTCAATGCACAATTTCCCACTTAATCAGGCTAATCGGATGTCGCGATTGTCGCGTTTAAGCCTTATAAGCGAGCTGCACCAACACGTCTGCGATACTGAATGTACAGAAAGTTTCGTTGTATTCAGAATATTAGAGACCAAGAGCCATCAACAACAGAAACCTCCTGGATTAAAACACCACACCACGTCCTTTCCGCCTCCACCTTTGAACAAAAAACTAGAACACAAGATTATGACAGACTTCTGTGCAGATGTGAATATGAAGACAGTTGCCGAAGAAGGTTGCGCCGTTTGCGGAAGATTGACACTGACGAAAGATATGACGAGCATGGGACGATTGAAAGATAACTTACAGGTCTTGATTCAGGGCGGTGTCACGCGTCTAGAACGACAATCGCGCTCGGAACCCATTAAGGAAATTGAAGTGCCGATTTTGGCAACGGGGTGTCACCGCATATGTAAAACCTGCAACTCCTCTCTGCAGATGGGGGAGAGACCACGCAATGCGCTCGCGAATGGTTTATGGATAGGTGATGTGCCACCTGTGTTATCTGATCTGAGGTTTGCCGAGCGGATGCTGGTGTCGCGGATTCGTCATAATTATTGTATAGTCAAAGTAGCCAGTGGTGGTCGTAAGTTAAAGGCAAACGCTATAATGTTCAGTAATCCAATGCAGAAGATATATCAAAAGCTTCCTCCTCCATGCGCAGAGCTCGACGAGGTTCTTGCATATGTCTACACGGGCTCCACCAAACCTACAGCAGACGACATGAAACGAACACCTCTTTTGGTTCGCAGGAAGGCTGTGAGCGAGGCTTTAGAGTGGTTGGTTACCAATCACTCAGGATACGATGACGTCGTAATTGACAGAGAAGCGCTTGCTAGCTATCCGGATGAGGGGCCACCAGTAACGATCCTTTATTATGATAGAGACACCAATAAAGATGCTGAAAGTCGAAGCCTAGACGACATGGAAGTTGACGATGGAACAGAAGAGGGTGATTGTCTTTTTACAGTGCATGGCTTGGTTGGAGATCAGCTAAATAATGTGTCATCTACCAAGATCCTCCGGGCGGAAGCACTTAAACACATGAATTCATTCGGGAAGGTTTTAGCCATTGGCCACAATGACGTACCTGAGTCTATTTATAACAACCCCACATTATATCCGTTAATGTTTCCGTGTCTTTTCCCATATGGTTTGGGAGGATTAGGAATGGCACATACTTTGAAGGATGTACTACACAAAAGGCATCTCTTGATGTATTATGACAAGAGATTTCAAGTAGATCCCCATTTTGCGCTAATTGCTTTTAATCACGAGCAAATCAGGTCAGCAACAAAGGCTACATTTGTCCTCGCCGATTCTAAAAGGTTCAACGATATTGCGGATAGGATACTAAAAATAGATACATCGGTATTGACCCATATTATAAAGCGAATGCAAGATGAGGGATCGCACATCGACCCAGAAACGGATGCAGAAATTGAATGCTTCAAACTTTTAAACGACGTCGATTGCGTGGCTGGACACGTGAGAGGTACTTCTACCAGCAAAAAAATGCTTAGAAATGAGATATGGTCGTTGATATCTTATATAGGTTCGCCTTCGTGGTTTATTACATTCTCTCCCGCTGATATCAAAAGTCCGATATGCATATATTGGGCGGATACCAATACAGAATTTAACTTAAGCAGACCCTCACGAGATGAATCTATGCGGATTGTTACCAGAAATCCTGTGGCAGGGGCAAGATACTTTCATTTTATCGTAGAGATGTTTATTAAACATGTACTCGGCGTCGGAAGCAAGCGTGCTGGTCTATATGGAAATACGAGTGCGTACTACGGCACAGTAGAACAGCAAGGACGTCTCACCTTACATTTACACATGTTATTATGGATTGAAAGTGCCCTGACCCCTCAAGAAATACGCGATCGAATTCAAGACGATGACTCTGAGTTTAGCAAATCACTTCTACTGTATTTAGAAAGTGTTAATAAGGGTGAATTTATGACAGGAAGTATGGAAAACGTTAAAAAAAACGTAGAAACCAAAAGCAAGAGCCCCATGTACGTAGATCCCACAACTATGACACCTGAGAAACCTCCGCCCATGTGCAAAAAATGGGACGCCAATTGCAGCAAGTGTGTAATCCTTGATCAATGGTGGGAGAAGTATACCGATGAAGTCGATGATATAATTCTGAAGTCAAATGTTCACACGTGCAGTAGCGGAATTAAGAAAAACGGAGAAGTAGTGAAGAACAAAGATTACAAAGGTTGCCTGAATAACAAGTGGAAGAAATGCAAAGCACGCTTCCCTCGAAAGATAGTGAATGAAAGCACAGCAGACACTAAAACTGGTCGAATAGAATTGAAGAAGTTAGAGGAATTTGTTAACACATTCACAAGTTTGTTAACTTATCTTCTTAGATGTAATACTGACGTAACCTGTCTACATTCAGGGACCGCTGTAAAAGCGGTCGTCGCATACGTCTCTGATTATATAACTAAATTTGGTCTCAAAACACACACAATATTTGACACCGTCAGAGGAATTTACGCGCGTCATCTTCAATCGCTCAATACGGACTCAGACAGAGCAGACGTAGCTCGCCGTCTTATGACAAAGATAGTAAATTCTCTCACAGTGAAGATGGAGATAGGCGCTCCAATGGCCTCGATGTATTTGCTAGGAAATCCAGATCATTACACGAGCCACATTTTTGTTTCATTCTATTGGAAGAGTTATGTAAATTACATTTACGCAAAATGGGCCGCTGAAACTCCCTTCGTGGAAGAAAACAACGAGAACGAAGACGATAAAGTACTACTGATCAAGACTGGAGAATCTTTATATCCCTCTCGTGTCGTTGATGACTATATTTATAGACCCCACGTGTACGACCACCTCAACTTATATACATGGATTCGTCTCTCTAGAAGAAGTAGAGTTTCTTCTGGAAGTAAGAATTCTACAGAAAGTAATACTTCTTGTAGTACGGGACTTAGTCCAAATTTAAGTTCAGAAAACAGTGAAGGGGGTGACTCATCTGATAGCAACTCAGAGTCGGATGACGAATCTGATGACAGAGAAGGAACGTCTCGCGCATGTGGTTCAGATTTTTCGGAAGAAGAAAATTTGGGGTCTATGCAGTCCAAGAGCAGCAAAGGATTTCCTTTCCTTCCTGATCATCCTCTAGCATCTACACATCACGTCTACTGTGTCAGGGATAATCACTTTATCGTTCCCAACTTCGTGGGCGGTGCTTTGCCCCGCGAAACGGAAGGTAACAGGCATTACTATGCACTTACAATGCTCACACTTTTCAAGCCTTGGAGAAAAAATGAAGATTTAAAAGATTCTGACCAACAATGGGACACTGTACTTGATGCACATGAATTCTCTGACCGCGAGAAAGAAATTATGAAGTATTTTCGAGTGCGGTATGAATGCTTGGATGCTCGCGACGATTATAATTCAATCATGCGTAGTCAAGCAATTGACGGCGAGGCCGGCGATGACAGCGTAGATCATGAAACCAACGAAGAATCATGTATAGAAAGTCACTACGATGCTATCGTTCAAGATAGCGTGACAGACGAGCAAGCGTATATGTCTTCAAATGGGGTCACTGGGTCGCGTAGACAGGATCACCGGCGCGAAATCAGAGACACGTTATCTGAGATCGGATGGCTTAACACGTCCCGCACTCCAAGCCACCAAATAGCGTACAGCCTGGAAAGAATGATACCCGAGTGCCTTATATCGGGAAAAGCATGGCGCAGCATTGTGGAATCAAAGAGACAGGACAAAATCAGAGAAAAGATGTCTAGAAATTGCAGGTCAACCATGAACGATACAGGTAAATACAGTCAGTTTGCTAGTGTACCTAACTCGGTACGGGTTATGACGCTGGATGAACTACAATCCTCTCAATTTGTCAGACAGGAGAACGATCAAGCTGACAATGTAGCTCAGGACTTCAGTCTTAACGAAGAGCAAAACAGAGCATACCGCATAGCCGCAAATCATATTCTCGGTCGTGAATCTTCCCAACTCAAGATGTATATTGGCGGAATGGGTGGAACCGGCAAAACCCAGGTTCTTAAGGCTATTGCTACTCTCCTAGACCGTCGTGGAGAGAAACATCGCCTCATGATCATGGCGCCTACCGGGACCGCTGCTGCACTTTTGGGAGGTTCAACTTATCATTATGTACTGGGAATGCGGGAGGGGGATAATAACAAAGTGTCAGCAAAACTTATGGCACAAATCAAAGAACGCCTAGAAGGTGTAGATCTCATCTTTTTTGATGAAGTCTCCATGTTGTCGTGCTTTGATATGTACAGGATTTGCGAACGGCTAGCCCTGGCGACCGGAAATGAAGGTGCGCCATTTGGAGGCATTAATATTATCTTTGCCGGAGACTTCGCTCAGCTTCCACCCGTAATAGGGAAAGAAAAAGCCGCTTTATATAGCGGTTCCGTGGGGATCGGTAGTATTGATGCTATCACACTGAAAGGACAACAGCAAACAATGGGAAAGGCCATGTGGCATCAAGTGGACACCGTGGTCATCCTTCGCCAGAATATGAGACAAAAAACACAAAGCGAAAAGGACTCTAAGCTGAGACAGGCTCTTGAAAACATGCGATACAGGGCTTGCACATCAGAAGACGTTGTATTTTTACGCAGTTTGATCGTAGGATCTAAGAATACACCAGCATCAAAAATAGAACAAACAAAGTATCGGCACCAATCTATAATTACTTCATGGAACGATAAAAAAGATGAGATAAACCGATTGGGCGCCCAAAAGTTCGCGCGAGATACCGGACAGGAGCTTCATACATTTTACTCCAGCGATCAAGCTGTCATTCCAAAGCCAGGGGCACGACCCAAGAAACAAAGCAAAACACGAATACGAGAAGAGAAGCGCTTCAAGCTCACGCACATATCACCTGCCATGAGAGCAGCGTTGTGGTCTATGCCTCCTAACTGTAATAAGCAACAGATCCCAGGAACGATATCTATTTGCGTAGGAATGCCTATCATGATTCGCTATAACGAGGCCACTGAGCTATGCATGACTCGAGGGCAAGAGGGAACAGTAACTGGGTGGCAAGAGTCCGTGGGAACGCATGGAAAATCCATACTAGATGTATTGTTCGTCAAATTAACTAATCCACCTCAGTTGGTCAAATTCGACGGCTTGCCGGAAAACGTTGTTCCTCTGACAGCGTCGTCAACAACGATAGACATAAAGTTTGATAGTGGATGGTCCACAACAGTAACGAGACACCAAATTCAAGCATTACCAAACTTTTCTATGACGGATTACGCATCCCAGGGAAAGACAAGAGAAGTAAATATGGTAGATCTATCCAATTGTCCAAATCACCAATCATATTACACATGCTTGTCACGAAGCAGTCGCGCAGATGACACTGTCATTATGACTGGCTTTGATTCCGCCTTGATCACCGGACATGCATCTGGATGGCTGAGACAAGAATTCAGAGAAATGGAACTACTTAATGAGATTACGCGTTTGAGACTCGAGGGCTGCCTTCCAGATACTGTCCGAGGAGTCTCTAGAAGGTCGATTTTACGAGAATTTCGTAAATGGAAAGGCTTGGATTTTATACCACAAGGAGTTCATCGGGCGATCAGATGGCAAAAAAATGAGATGTTCGAGGAACAAGATCTAAGTACTACAGAGTGGGCTATAATAACGGAAAAACCATCTAACATGACCACTACATCTGATTCACCCATGAATGTGGTGTGTGCTTCAAACTCCAAGTCTTTGAAACGAAAGGCTCCGCTAGCTCCGTTAGATGATCATATAACACCCACTGGGAGTAAGAAGGCCAGACGTAGTTTAGATGCTTCAAACACCCATTCCATTACTATATCGTCGGATTTTCCACGTTATAGTCCCGTGGGTCTGATGTGGGATGCCGCGAACTACAGCTGCGCGTATGATAGTTTCTTTACAGCTTTGAGGCACATATGGTCCGCTGATCCTTTACGGTGGAATTTGATATTCACCGGTATGAACGCTTTTACGAGAGAGCTGGCAATCGGAATCCAGGCGAGTGAGTTGAATCTCTGCCAATTCGAAGCTATCAGAGATAGAGTTCGGTTTCTGTTGCACAGATCATCCCCTTCGAAGTTTCCATATGGTAGATCTTTGATTTCTATCCCAGACACGGCGCGGGATATGTTCCAGTACGAGCAAGTAATTAACGAGAAGAGAAAACTATGCATGACATGCATGACGGAAAGTGAAACGGGGGTGCGCACTTCTAATAATTCTGTCATTCATCTTTGTGATCCACATACAAGGTCTATTGGGGTTTGGTTGTCAAATCCTGTTGAACCCACGGCATACGCGTGCATTTATTGTTCACAACGCACGGTCGTATTTCGTCTAATATTTCATGCGATTCCCCCATTACTGTATGTCGCTATAGAGTGGAATAAAGACATACAAATCAGCGATACGGTGACGATATCTACAATTCAAGGAGTGCAGCAGTCACTCTGTTTAAAGGCGGTCATCTATTGGGTCCCGCATCATTTCACGTGCAGACTCATATCAGATTATGGAGTATGGTTCCACGATGGTATAACTACGGGAAGGTTTGCAATTCGCGAGTCTCTTACTTCTCCCGCCGACATAAATATCCGTGGGGATAGCATTGCAATTGGTGCCATATATGCGCTCGTTTAGACATCACTGGCAGTGCGAAATATATTATCCTGTTCCCAGTGAGCAGCACATTATCTTGCCCTCGAAGCAAGATCTCTGTTCACTGTTTATTTTACTGCTTCCTATACATGACCAGTTACATATATGTAAATCAAAAAGAAAACACACAACTCAAGTCAAACCAAGCTCGTACCGATAGCGGGAAGATATTAGTCCATTCAACTGTAAGACACGTTAACAATTCATACCATATTTAGACGCGCGCTACCGAGGATCGTATCTTGGCGAGGGGGCGTATTGACATTTGTTTGGCATCAGTGCCTCGCGTCGAATACATATCCTATATTTAGACCGGTGTATCTATTCACGTCCGATGAAATTTACACTTTCCCTCCATCCTCTTATGTCTGAAGACACCTCATATTTTTTTGAGGTGGCACTTCTCGCCAGCCCAAGTCGTTCCTTCATATCTGGCGTTCGTGGCCGGTGGCGTTGTTCGCAAGGGACTAAGTGAAATACCACTAGTTTGCCTTGGACATCGTCGTGTGGTACTTGATCAACCACAATCGTGTTTATGATAGGTTTGAGGAAGCTCTGGTAGTACTATATAATAAGTAGCACAATTTACTAAGTAATCTAATCAATGTGAATTAAACTTTTGACTTTCTCGCGAATAAAGCAGCCTAAATCCGTTCTTTACTCTTATCATCTGGAACTCTTACATACACTCTGTAAGTCTCATCCTTTTCATTTTTTCTCTGTGATAAGATTGCTAACCTATGTAAGCAACCATAAAACACCATCTACCAGCTGTTTCACCATCGTAAACGCCGAAAAAGACGATGAAACTGGCAATACGTTTGTTGAAAAACGCATTTCCACGCGACGCCGCGAAGCGGGCTACGTATATCGGCTACGTTCACCGCGCCTTGGAGTTGGATATAGAGAAGATTCAGGAGAAGGTTGCTGAAATAAAGTCGATTGAAGGGGAAGTTAATGGTGGAGCGCTGGTGATCAGGTCTGTCTTCTTTTGTACCCTCTTTTTTGAGTCGCTTTTTTTCGAACGCTTTTCGTCAAGCTCTGGTTGGCACAAGTCGCGTAACTGCAAGACGGAGCATCTAACAGCCCGGCTGTTTTTGTCCAGTGGCCAGTATGCCGCCGGTCTTCACATATTCGAAGATCAGGCCCCGACGATCCGACTCGTCAAGAAACTATCGAAGAAGGCGAAATGGGGGAACGTGAAGCTGGAGGATAAATTGAAGGACCTTGAGGACATCGTCCGTCGCTGGGAGAACGAGTAGTACTACGCAAAATGTATAGTTTTTTTGAGGAGCCTCGGCGCTTCCGTTCAATGAACCGTTCATGTACTATTTTGCGTATACTATACATATATAAAGATAGCAATATTTTACATGGCACGGTTCTCACTACTCGACGGCGCCTACGTTGCCGGAATCCAAACTTTCAACAATTCGACTACAAGCCCACCCAGGTTTGACTCCCGAACTTTGCCTTCGTGTCAAAGGAATTTTCATACATGAGCTGTTGTGTTAATAATTTTTTTGTTGGCTTAATTGACTGACTTCGCATTTTTATCTCTTACAACATAATCTATTATCTTATCTTATCTTATATTGACGCTGAACTATTCTAAAAGCCAACGTGACCGGTTCGGGACGCTTATAACCGGAAAAAACCAATCATCAGCAAACAAACCGGGTAATGAACAATGCTATTTCCCACATTTCTTTCACCAGGTTAAAACGATACCTTATTACATAAGGTCTCGTAACTTATCGGATCTGTGTGAGAGCGCTAAGTCATGTGGCAGAGCGCCGAAGACAATTGATTATCAACTTCAAATACACTGTTACCTGGTTCTTCTCGGCAGAAATTATGTCTTAGGAGTCGGAATACAGCGAATCACGGCAGGATCTTCTGATATGCAGCTAAGAATACACGTAGGGCCTGTTTTGAGGCGATTCGATTATACTATATATGGCAACACCGGACTAAATTGGGTAGTGATAAATAGCTCAAATGCAATTGCAATCACGTTCCATGATTGGATCATCATTAATTTGATTCGTGATTTCAAATTCAGAGCAACAAAAAATTGTTGATTTGTGAGCTGACCGCACATGAGAAATTTAGGACTAGAATAACCTTTCCCGTGTCAATTTTGCCGTGTACTTATCCTCCACTGACGTTGAGTCCTTGAGGCTCCATCGTACTATGGAAAATCCGGAGTCGGACCGAAAGAAATCACAACATCAATCAAGTAATTATATTCGAATATCCCTCGTCGGATCAGCTCAACGTTATACATATCATATAGTAGTCAGGAATTTTCCACGAAAAACCGTATAACATTCTCTAACAGGGCGTAATCAGGTATAAAACAGAAATTGCCGTGAATTATGTTACACACAAACACTGCAAAATACCGCTCTAAAGCGGTCCCCCCTGCGCTGGTAGAAGCAACATGGTGGGAAGTCCCCAAGGACAAACAAGCCCTTGACGAAGAATGGATCAGGCTCAGGAGAACCGTGGTTTTAGTGGGTACAGAGCGTACCCAGGAAGAAATAGATAAAGCTCTGAGGCCCACACTATTCGAAAGAATGTGCATTTCAGATGCATTTCCTCGATGCGTGCTCTCAAGTGGTGGAAATCCATAACCCTTAGCCTGGTAAAGTGTGTCGCGGCGTCGCCCGACGAATCTATATTCAGGCTCCGCAAAAAAAAAAAAAAATACCGTGATTTATTCTTGCACTCTCATTCAGCACAGCTCGCCTGTAAGTATAAATGGACTCTTACCATGCTCTCAAGTCCTTCTTCCCGATAGCAGAAAAACTCACTACAAGTTGATGGCAAACCTTCTAAAATTAAACATACAATTTTATCGATGTGATTTCTATCAAATAATATATGCTCAGGAGTAATCTGGCATGCCAAAGTCGGAAGAGAGTTCAAGTATACCCAATGTGCAGTGACTAGAACCCAGCTTCTCCCGGAGGATTAAATGAAATGACCTTTCATCGTCCCGCGACGTGACTGTTGGCCCTAGGACTCGGGTGTTCACTGATCAATTTGACGTTCACAATTGATTAATGTTGTAGCTCAGGAAAAAATATTGAATTTCAATAAATTTCTACTCGTCCCTCTGGCAATTGTACCTGGTCCCGCGCCATACATAGCCAAACGGATGCTGTGTGCTATTGGTGGATAAGCGATGAAATTGGATGGTCTTATTGGTATTGTTATTGGTATTGATACATGAATCATTCGTATTTAGGGGATGTATGCTATGTAAGTGATGTAATGTGTATACGATGTGGGTTTGAGTTGTTGCGTACAGTTGAGTCGAGTTGAATGAGGTGACAAAGAAAGAGACGAGAAAAGAGGAGAATGTGTGAAGTTGACGAGTTGACGTTAAGTTCGGGATCGGGGATGGGTTGGGAAAGCGAGAAGAAAGGAGACAGTGAAGGAAGGAAAGGAATACAGAAATATCCTCACGCCCTCCCCAACGCTGCGTTCCTCCCTTCTCACACGACAACACCCGTCGAAGCAGGTGGACCAGAACCCCTCCAGCTCTCCCTCGAATTCATACTTCACGCTACGGCCCTCGAAAGACGGAGCATCTGACGGGAGGCATGTGGATGCGTACGCGTGGACGAGGAACGTGTGCGCCGTGGTGCGAGGGTCTTCTTTGATGAGAGAGTGGACTTTGGGTTTGTGGACATGGATGTGGATGTGGGACGCGTGTTGGAAAAGAGGGAATGGGTAAGTGGTGTCAGGGTTGATGTTGACGTTGAAGTCGATGTTAATGAAGGAGACGACGAGGCATCGGTACTCTGACGAACCCCACCAGCCTTCTGAGTCGTCTTCCGAGACGCAGACCCCTTCTTCATCCTCCGGCCCAAAAGCACTATATCGGCCACCTCTGGATCGAGCGACGCGCGAATCCGGGATTTGATTTGCTCATGGAACCGTTCGGTCGTGGGGCGGAGGGAGAGGAGGAACGAGGGGGTGTATGTGAGTGGGCGGGAGAGTGGTGGTGGTGTAATTTCAGAGGGAACTATTAAAGAGGACGTGTATAAGGTCGTGTTTGGAAGAAGGAAGCAGGAAAAGAGGACTCACGCGTTCGATGAGCGGTGGAAGGTGACGCTGAAAGTCGTTTGTGCACGGGAACATAGACACCGGTGGACAGAGGAGAGGAGGTCGGTGAGCCCATTGCCACGCTCGTCGTTTTAGAGGACGCCACGGCCGAGGCGTACGACGTGGCTTTGGAAGAGGGGATGGCAATAGAGGAAGACATCGTCGGTGGGCTATCCAAGGGGTTTGGGGTACTTATATAGTGATACACCAATTAGGACGGCGCAGCGTCACGACGTCATATTGACACGTTCGTTTTTGTTCTGTTCTTGGAAGTTATGTTCAGACACTAGATTAGGGTTCCGTTAGAAATGCATCAATTCGTCACGTATGTTAGAAAGTGACGTTAGTAACGTGTTAGTAACGTGTTAGTAACATGTGGGTCCTTTCGGGCGAATTTTACATGTTAGAAATGTTAGAAATTGAAAAATATTAGTGCTGATATATGATACGCTGAGTGACCTAGAACATAAGAAAACATTTGAAATATGAATTAAATTTGATTTCCTTGTGATTTCCCACGATTTTTCATTAGCCAACAGAAAATTAGCCGAGAGTTCTTTATTCAAGGCAACCATCTCTCTGTTGAGTCCCTACAATATCTACGATGAATGACTATCCCTCTCCCGAGAAACTTTCATCAAATGACATGACACCTTTACTCGCTAGACTCTTACTTTTTCTCCTCAAGAATCTTCCTACCACCTTGCCGTTATTTCTAGATTACCGAGCAGATCCCGATTATGTCAAACTTACTGGGAGCCCGACCAGCCACAGATGATCCACGAAACACACAAGGATCAGCCCTCAACGAGCAGCGCCGCAGGCGTGTTGACGGTAGACCAACTGTTCGAGGGGTGGTTGTAGGCATTTCGGGTCAAACCTATATTTCTCACACTCGGATGTGTTACTAACGTCACATTTGTTACTAACACGACAAAAATTCCTTTTCTCACACGTTAGAAACACGAATTTCAAATATGTTAGTAACTGTTATTAACTCGACGTTAGAAATACTTTGAACCCTAAACTGTTAGTAACGTGTGTTAGAAAATCCCAGCCAATTTCTAACGGAACCCTACACTAGATGCAGGGTTACGTGTTTTGGCTCAAAATATGTGAAAATTAAGCAAAAAACACAACAACCCGAACTTACATAATTTGACTCAAAATATGCATTTATTATATTGTCGGAGTTTCAATATGCAACTTTCTTGCGCAGTATTGGGTCACATTTTTGAAACTCAGACAACATAATAAGTGAATGTTTTGAGTCAAATTATGTAAATCCGGGTTGTTGTGTTTTTTGCTTTATTTTTACATATTTTGAGCAAAAACACGTAACCCTGCATCCAGTGAGAAAGCTCTTAGAAGATAAGTGCCTAGAAGGAAAAGGATAAGGCACCCCACAACCGCGAAGGTACGTGGTTGATCGCGAGCGTTATGTAAGCTTTTACTGTGCTCTCGGTGCGGCTCGATCCGTCGGCATAATATCCCATCATTTCGGGACTTCGCTTGCCGGATGCCGGGCCAAGGGACGGATGACACATTGCGATTGGTAATTCTGGTTTGAGACCTTTTGACGTCCTTCTTCCATCTGCTGCTGTCATACAAGTTCGTCTACTCATCGCTGCGCCGTCGTTGGAGAACGCTAGAAGGCGAGAATGCAGAGGTCGATGACGCAGTTCAGTTGGACTACGTGCCTTGACAGACGGCGCAGTACGCGCGCAGTGCGTTGAACGTTCGTTGTGTTTCCTTTTGGCCTGGACATTACAACACAACTCCACCTACGACACGTCGCACTACTCGCAATCCAATCACCGCAAACATGTCGTGGTACGTCTAGCCATCAGCGCACTAGATGGCTCCAAACGCTCCTGGCGTACTTGATGTGTATTATGCAACGACCTTTGTTTCGATGATTCGAACCTTCCTCTTCTCGTGTCGACGTCCATCAATATCGATCATCCCTCAACGTCGCGCTATTTCTTCCCGCGTCTTTTTCTCATTCTTGTTCTCTGTGCTGTCCTTTCCTGTCTTGCTATCATGTCTCAACTTGTCTCGCCCGCCTTACACTTACACGAGATACCTTCTCATCCGCTACATGGCCGTTACACCTCTCACCTGCATCCATACCCTCTTTGAATGGTCCTCGATCGAGCGTACTACCTCTGTGCGATTGTGCCATACGCATCGCATCATTACTGCTCCACTGATTCATTGTTCTGTGTCTGTCGACATGCTTGACAATGAGTCATGGCCATGCATCATGTGCAATCACTTTCTTATCGGCTACTATCTCCTCCTCCTCTGTTTAGTAATGAGTATGCATGTACGGTCGAGGCGTATATGAAAATGCAAATGAATATCCCGCTTCTTCGTCGTCCATCTAGCTTCCCATTGCATAACTGCCGCCGGTCACCGGGGCCCTGCGATCAGTGACCACGACTTGGAACCGAACCGAACCTGGCAATCTAATATGAATAGATCAACGCTTTCCCTAACAGAATCATTGACTTTACGTCAGACTCTACTGACGAAAAGCTCTTACAGCTTTGTAACGCGTGTGAGCCAGCTACATTTGGTTTTGTCTAACACGACTTACTCGACGAACCGTATCGCAAAGTAGGAAAACTGGTCCCGGCCAACTTTGCTATCAATTTCTCTCCTACGACGTCGGGTAAGGTCTATTTTTACAAGCTCAATGTATACGGTATGTTTATATATCAGTTCTGTCAATGCCACCCTTACTTTCTCCATGTCCGGACGTAGACCTTTCTTCAAGGCCCATGTCGATACTCCACGCGGCGATAACATGTTGAGGTCTTTGTTCGTCGTTCTTCCTACCAAGCACGAGGATGAATCGTTAGTACCTTGGTGCTCAGATACCAGGGTAACAATGAATATGTTTACGAATATACAGCCTCTGCAGTATCATCTCAAGCCACTGACATCCATTCGGCAAAGTGTGGTACAAGTACAAGCAAATCTACGCATTGTACACTCTTAACTGTTTGCATCATTCAATTCTCGTTGAATAGAATGATGGTTGCGAGACTGTACGAAACTCATGCAGGAACGATACCATACCGAAAAAGACGGTGGACCGAAACAGTCATATTAACGAGCACGTTGCGTTATAAACGTACCTTTTGAGACCTTGTCCTGACACCCCAACTTTACGTGCACCGAACACCGAAGCCGTATTCGTAAATATTTAATTAATCAGCCAAAAGAAGAAAAATACTAACGGGCCTGACTGGGAATTGAACCCAGGACCACCTCAAAATGGGAATGCTATGAAGTAAGCGCCCTAACAAGGTATCATACTACTAGATCCTTAACGCGGCATTGTCGGTTAATTGGTAAGAAAGGTTTAACAAGTCATCCCAGATGCTAATTGTCCTGAGTTAGCTTTCAAGTGATCAAAAGTTCACTAAGACTCGTAAGACGCCCAAGTGAATGTGTAGTTTTCTATAGAAAAGTCTTCTAAAGCATATTCATGCGTTCAGTCTGCAGACTTAGCCCTCCCGATGAATTTAAGGCATTCCGGGAATTTGGGGGGAAATTCAATATCTATCCATCCGTGTCTGCGCACTGGACACCACCGCACCCCGTTCACGAGTATATCCTAGCTATATGAAGCATAGATACATAGTATTTACAAGTTACACATTTACTCTGCCTGTTCCGCCCGCTTGCGCGAGGAGCCACTTAGCTAAAAAATAGCATCACGGTAAACTTACCAACACCGTGCACGCAATTTGAGAAATACTCTTTCGAATGCCTAAGGTGGTGTCTCTCCTGTAATACCTGGTCCTGTGCTCATAAAATGGTTCCATAATACGCATGAGAGTGATTGTTTCCAATAAGTCATGGAACCACATCGAACAGTGACTCGAAATTAGTTTGATAAACGAACATTGATGAATCTGAGAGAATGACTGGCTCGAAAAACCGAGTTTATAATACAATTTTGGCAATGCACGTACGTTAAAGCTTCATGCATTACTTCAACGCCAAATATTCCTCTCATTCAAACCTGTATGGTCATAGAGATATACAGGACATAAAGCCATTCAGAACATTCCCACGATTCACTTATCCCATCGGTACCGCGCATGTTGCTCCTCCTTCGATGCTCGGGGTAGAAAGCTGGTTTACAGTAACTAAGATGCGTGTGAGCACACAAAAATATGCTTCTTTGACGCTCCTTGGACGGGATTACCATGACAGGCTTCCTGACGCTGGGTAGGTTGCTTACACTATAGTACCGCTATAGTATGCATAGGGAAAGTCTCAGAAAGTGAATCGATGTATAATTTATAGAACGCTAAATATACACAGTTTGAATATAGTTCTAATTGTATCCTAAAGGCCATTGAGAGTGTTTATAGCAAGAACTCATCCAATGAATGTTGGCGTTGCAGATGGTAAGGGGTTTACTATATCATACGGTAAATATAATTGCATGGCACAGACTGGCAGTGCCCGAGTACACATCTATACTGGGGAGGCGTCAGTAGTATATAGACGTGCCAAGCTAGAAGCTCCACCCTTTCCCAATCACTTTCCCATCCACCATCATTGCTCCCCATGTCTGTCGTCGCATTTACAGCAGGCTCCTTTGGCGACATCCTCACCACTCTAGAGCTCATCATCAAAATTGCACAAGCGATCCGAGACAACAAAAGTGTCTCAGAGCAGTATGCTACACTCCTTTTTGAGCTGCGCGCCATATATCCGATTCTCGACTTGACAAAGAGCCTTTTGAAGGAGCATAAGCACACCCCGTTGGGACACACATTAAGTCGCACTATTATCCCACAGGTGGCTCAATTCCACGTAGAATTGGCCAAGTTCTACGCAGACGTGGAGCTGGTAAACTCAGATAGCTGGTTCAATATACTGAGGCATGTTATATGGATAGCTACCGCTGAAGCGGACAAACTAAGTAAACGACTCTCGGATATTCGGAACCATCTTAATTCACATATACTTCATTCGATTGCGTACGTCCTAATTCCTTCACATAATATGAATTGATGGCCTGATGAATCACCCTAGGCTCGGGTTCATAAACAGCAAGCACACGAGCACAGGATACATTGAGTACCTCTCTGATCGATCGAATCAGTCAACATCTCTGAAGATGGTTCAAGAGAGGGTAATCAGCGTTTTGGATCCTTGTGGAGTCCCGATTCCTGTTTCGGTCATGTTCTGCACTTCCTGGGAGGTAAATTATTCCAAAAGCCCGTATATATACCCCTCGCATATACTTATTTTACAGTCCTTTGATCACATCATCCAAGGCTATTCCAAAAATCGTGCAGGAAGTTCTTACATTCAACAAGGCGACTATGAGATTCTGAGGGCCGAAGACAGCAAGGTTTTGAGTCGGGTTCGTTTCCAAGATGAATTTACAAAGACAACAGCGACGAAATTCGAAATCAGCATCATTGTCAGGCACTCGGAGGAAGGTCGCTGCCCTCGCTGTGACTCGTTAGACTTTGAGGTTGATGGGTCATGGAAGAAATGGTAAGCCGACGATTTGATTCCATAATCAATCCACCTAATCTCTTATTTTGACATTAATTCTGCATTACTAGTCGTTATTGCAATGTTCAGGTTCAATTCAACATGCCGACACTGGTAACAAAGAATATCTGTCAAGAAATTGAAGGGTGGGCAAATTTGTGGCTACATCTCAAGTACTCCTCACACAATTATAGGCCTAGAGCGACAACAGTGGCTATACCGTCCACTAAGGATATAAAACTTTTCCGACGGATGTCATTCATCCACAATGACAACCCAGGTTTAGCTTTGTACAGAATGTTCGGGGCCATCGAAAGACATGCTGATGAGCAAAGAAGCACAATTCTTGAGTTTTTCACAAAATCCAACCCTCCAGAGCTAGGAGGTGGTTAGAAGTATATAGGAGTATGCTAATAGTCTAAATTTATCTATCGCTACTCCTGTATATTACGTTATCTATCGTCTAGGAGTTGAGGCGGCGCTCATCCACGGTGGAGCAGTCCAATCTGGCTCGCACAGTGGAAGTCTCGTCAGAAGGTGTTCTATTATTGGTGACCAGCATGCACTGCTGACCGTCACCGGCGATTACCGCAACTAGTCCCTAATCTGTATCTAATCCGTAATGCTATCTAATCCAGTACCGCGTGGCAGGTTGCACTGCCACATGTGCCCCCCCTTTTACTTAGCAACGCCCTCGTTGCATACCCCTCTAGCAGTCCCTTCCTCTAGCAGTCCTTTCCTCAGGTGTACTACCATCTTCGTGATCTTCCTGGGCATCGTACCATACGTCCTCTTCAACCTCCGAGTCCACACTAACTTGGTTCTCATCCTGTGAGTTTTCCGGGCTAGATTCCTTATCTTTGCCCTCTTGCTGACCATCTATGTCACTTCCTTCCTCATCTCTTGCTACTCTATCTGCGTGTCCCTCTCTCTGGCGCCACTCCTCTTCAATTGCTTTCTGTGTACTCTCAAGCTCCGTGCCGGCACGGGGAATAAACTGCCGCAGCCGCCGGGAACTGAAGTTGCCCCCAATAGGCAGACCTTCCAATGTTTGAAGTTTGTAGGAATTTTGGTTGCGGCTGACGACACGTCTCGGGGCAGAGAATTTCGGTAAGAGCTTCCTGTCTGTTGTAAATGTGTAATCTAAGTCGCTCCTGTACACTTGCACTAGGTCGCCTGCTTTGAACGTGACTTCCCGCGGTGGGCTGGCAAGGACTTTCTTATCGAATGCAGCCTTACGACGGAGGCTGTGGTCCACCATTTGCGCATAGCCGTCAAATCGTTGCTGGTTTACATAGGCGAGCTGCACCTCCACTTCGTCGAGCGTGGGTTCAGATATGATTTCGGCTAGTGGTGTCGGTTTTGTGTTAATAACAAGACCCAGGATTAATTCGTTCGGCGAGTATTTCAGATTTGGCAGGATTCGGTTATTGATGTACCTTATTGCAGCATCTAGGTGGTCTGGCCAATTTGCCGGGATGTCCATGGCATTGTATTCGTCCTCACCTAAATCTGGAGCACACATACGTTTCAAACGATCCAGTAGGATTTTGTTCATGCCTTCAAGGAGGCCGTTGACCCATGGTGAGTATGCTGGGCATATCTGTAGCGTTGTTCCTCGCTTCTCACATTCTTCACGCAGCTCTCGATTGTCAAATTCTGGACCGCCATCGACCATGAGTGTTTCGGAGGGTGTAAACATGTCACATATGTCGCCGTAACTCTTCTTGGATGATTTACCTGTAGCTGCTGACTTGAGTTTTGTTACCCACAGACGTTGTGAGTACAGATCCATCCACATTGATAGTTTAACAAAGCCGCCTTTTCCTTTAGGCATTGACAGTGTATCGGCGACCATGAGTTCAAAGGGGTGTCGCCTTGTGATTGGTTCGAGAAGGGAATGAAGGTGCGTCGAACCGAAGCTTTTACATTTCCCGCAGTTCATGATGGCTTCCGTGATGGACTTGTCGAGGTGTGGACTGGTGATCGTATCCATCAGTATTGCCTTGATGTTGTCGCGATGGAAGTGTCCATTGTTCCGATGGATTTCGTATGCCAGTGTCCTTGTTTCCTCCTGTGTAACACATTCTATCCTTGGCCTTGCTCTCACTGACCCATCTCCAACTTTCCACAGCCGTCCTCCTTCTATCAGGTACCCTTCTGCCTTATGTTTTGCCCTCTTCCTTGTACGTAAGCTCTTGCCATGGTCCAACTCGAGTATTGAATCAATTATTTCTAGAAACACCTTCTCTTTTGCGAACCGATTTCTTAATGCCATGTAAATGGATTCTGTGTGTGATGTTTCTATCTGAAAAACATCATTGGTCAGTCCCATACGTGCCTCCCAATCTTCGCTAACGGTCCACTCGTGTCCGTCACCATCTTCGTGTGGTAAGTTTACGAACATTCGGCTTAGGCCGTCAGCCACTAGGTTGAGTTTTCCGGGTCGGTGTCTGACGTCCACTATGTTGTAGGCTAGTACTGCGTCTCTCCAGCGAGCGTGAGTCGAGTTCAGTGTTGAGCTAAGGAGGTGGTCCCGAAGAGCCTGACAATCCGTTTCTAGTTCGATTGGATAACCCCATATTGTGTCGCCGAATTTATCGAGGGTATATTTCAGTGCAGCAAATTCTAGGATAAACGGTTTGTACTTCTCTTCGGTAGCTGAAGTTCGTTTTGAAATAAAAGCAATAGGGTGCATCGCTATCTTTTCGGTGCCATTCGGAAGAACTGTTGTAAACCTTTGTGTCAGCATACCCGCAAATCCATATTTGCAACCATCTGTGGTTACGACGAAAGGAGTGCCGTCAAACTTTGGCCCCTTCAGGACTGGTTCACTTGTGAGTGCTACCTTCAGACGAAGAAATGCTTTGTTATGTTGTTCGTTCCAGAGGC
Source organism: Agrocybe praecox (assembly GCA_964017145.1). Classification (NCBI taxonomy): domain Eukaryota; kingdom Fungi; phylum Basidiomycota; class Agaricomycetes; order Agaricales; family Agrocybaceae; genus Agrocybe; species Agrocybe praecox. Next base: position 567,316 of record OZ024845.1, on the reverse strand, counting down.
TGGCTAATGAATATCCTTTCATAGCCCGATTATAGGCTGCTTTACCCTTCAGTTTCGGAAGTTCGAGGTTCCGAACTAGGTCTGTTAACGGCTGAGCCATGGTGGAATATCCTTTCACCAGTGTTCGAAAATAGCCTGCTAGACCGAGGAAAGAGCCTAAGTTCTGTAAGTCAGCAGGTGTTTTCCAGTCGACGATTGCCGTTAATTTTGTTAAGTCAGGTTTAATTCCATCTGGTCCTATGCGAGCTCCAGCAAACGTAGCTTCTGTCATAAAGAACCTTGATTTAGATGCCGAGAGGGATAATCCAGTTTCGCGTGTCCGTTGAAGTAATTGTCGTGTATTAGCAAGGAATTCGTCGAAATGATCACCTGCCATGCCACCGTCATCAACGAACAGTTCAATTAGGGTGCCAACCAGATCGCCTAGTGCCCGTGCTGTCATTTCGGAGAAGGTTGATGGAGCACCGGTCAAACCGAAGGGCATGCGTTTATAGGAGAAGTATCCACGTCCTTCGACATAGAAGCATACATAGGGCCTGTCTTCGGGTTTGATTTCACATGCATAGAACCCGTTCGCAAAGTCGAACACAGTAACCCAACGATGTCCACTCAATGATTGCTGTTTCGGACGAATATCACCCTGCGGCATTGGTGGTACCTTTGTGACTTTGTTTAGTTCTGCGAAGTCTTGGCAGACTCGCCATTTTGTTTGAGCTTCCGTATGACATTGATCAGCTGCTGTTTCTTCGCGGGGCGGTAATTCTTCGAACGCTGCTGGTAAACCTGCAGCGATGCATTGGTCATTGACGCGGTGTTTCAGAGAGTCTATGGTAAGCCCTTCTCCTTCATGTGCCTTCTTGGCTAATGTAGTTGCCCCGCAGCATTTCACATCTTGATGGGCAATTGGGGTGATGATGTCAGCTGCGAGCATTTTGTCAATCACGTCGTTGAAGAATTCGCGTTGCGGTGGACTTTGTGGTCGTTGATTGACTTTTGTTCGAAATACTGTATCTCGAGGTATGTCCAAACGATGTGCTGCACCTTGAACTGGAGTAACCTCGCTCATTGAAAGAGCGAAGCAGTCTGCATATTCAGCTATAAGATTCTGCACCACAATTTTCTGTTCAGGCGAGAGGTCTTCGCCAATTGTTACTTCTCCAAGGATCGTTGCAACTCGTGCTGGGTTATAGGGCTCAGTTTTACGTGTTAAAAGTGTTGGTTCGAAGGCTTTTGACACATCTGGCTGTGCGAAGCCTGGATGGTCAGAGCTGTTTCCGGCTGCTTTGTCCAGTATCCAGATATTGCGCCAGTTCTCCTCGGGTGCCTGCGAAGAAATTTCTGGGCTAGGGTTATTACTGGGTAAGGGTTTGTCAATTATTTGTTCGTCTGAACTCTCATGAATAACAGGTAAAACTTCCCTCGAGGGGGATCGCAAATCCCCCAAGAAGTTTGTGCGCTGCTTGATGTCAATCATAAGATTTGCGAGAAGGTGGCCAGCTATTCCTGACCTCTTCGAAAATTGATTTTGCAGGGTGATGTGGGTATTTTCGCTGTTTGGAATGGAGATTGTGTCATTACCATAGTCATGTACCGCTTTCATAGTTTTGAGAAGGGGTTTTCCGACTAGTACCGCCCATGCTTTGTTACTGCCAAAAACTTCGAAACCTCCTTCGAAGGTAGTTCCTTTTATTGTGACTTTTCCATGCCATATGCCTCGAGACGGTACAAGACGACCATCCGCCATTCGTAGTACCATTTGGGATGGTTCCAGGTCTGAGAGGCGAGTCTTCGAAAGTTCAAACATTTGATCATCGATGGCATTAACCATAGCACCGTCATCGAAGACGGCTCGAAATCTGACATTTTCTCCTTTTGGTCCAGCTAGTTCCATATCATGCACAAACGGTACGCTCTCTTTCTTCCTTCCATCTCCTTCTCTTATGCTGCCAACATTATAAAGGTCCGAAACAAAAAATTGTTTATTATCCGACACAAAATACATGGTTCGAGTATCTGGGATGATGTTATTGACTGCGGCCATATTTCCCTCTCCCTTTCGCGAATGATACTGTTTGTTGGCAGGCCTATTGCTGTTCCCAAGCAGCGGCTCAGCCTGCCTGGGAACATCCACACATCTCTTCTGCTGCTCCTGGGTCGCCGACGAAGCATGGAGCTTTACGTCGACGACCCTTCCCCATTTCCCTGGTTGATTAGATTGTAAAGGTGGTCGAGATCATCTGGGTCGTAAGTTTGCACATTTGTATCCTCTATGCTGACTACATTGACATTGGCTGGAACTGTAGCTGCTTGCTCGGCACGACGACGGATGGTTTGTGCAATGGATCGCCATTTATTTTCGAATGTTGGGACTCGAGATTTGGTGCACGGAGAGCGTTGATGGGATGGGTAGCCACAGATCCAGCACTCTCCAGATGCGACTGGTGCTGTTCCTGGAGTGAGAGGATATGGCCGAAACTCACTGGGTCCGCTTTGTCCATGGGCTACATGCCACTCCGTAATCTGCGTGTTGTATTTAGAATGGCCGTCGGCTGTGTTAGGATGCATAGGTAGGGCCTTTCGAAGAACGTCAGCGAGACGCTCGTGGGGTGGTCTGTCGGTATAGGTGTTGGGTGTGGTACTGCGAGATCGTTGAGGTTGGTAAGGTGTATACTGGCGTTGGGTGGGTTTTAGATTGATATTCTGAAAGGCGGCACTGAGAGCTTTATTGGGTGCTTCTGGGGTAGGTATAATCCTTCGTGTACGATCGCGTTCTTCCTCTATTTGATCCAACAGTTCCTCGAGTGTAATTCCCCTGACATTGTTGCATAGTTCCGTCCATGTCATGGACTTCAGCCCGATCAATTTGATGATTGCCCGAGGCAGGTTCTTCCGAATGCCTGGAACGAGTAGGTTTCCTGTATCAGGGATGTCTTTCGCAAGTCTCTCCACTTTGTCCGCCCATACAATATGAGTCAATTCTTCCTCCCCTCCTTTGGTAGCTGCTACTCGTTTTCCCAGATCCTCGGGTTTCAGAATTGCGGCGTCTAGAAGTGCTTGTTTCTCCGCCGTAGTCTTTGCAATAATCGGTTTGAGAGGCCAGCGAACCAAGAAGGCAGCTTGTACGGCACTAAAGGTTGCTTGGTCTGCCCCAGTTAGAGTGGTCCACCATTCGTCTGCTGGTGATTTTGCTTTGAGGGAAAGCTTCAAGAAGCGGACCTTCTCGGCCTCGGACATTGATGATCTGAGCATAATAATCTTCTCTAAGCGGTTCATGAAGTCCTGAGGGTCTTCGTCATCTGCTTTTCCAGTAAATGAAATATTGGCTATATCGGCCATATCAATATCAAAATTGTCGAGAAGGTTAATATGCTGTGGGATTGACAGTTGTGGGATTGACAGTTGTGGGATTGACAGTTCCAATGTCGGAGGTACCAGTGGGGCTAGAGGTAGTGGTGAAGGTGAAGTGAATACTGCCGGAGACCACGTCCAGGGTGTGTTGGGTGGTGATGATGTCAAGGTTGATTCAGAGTCGTCTGTTGATGATCTGTTTGGGCTTTGGGCAGGTGAGTTATCTGTTGTAATGGGAAGGTAACGGGCGTCTGCGTCTCTTTCCAGATCCGCTAACGGCCTGCGTGGTGCGAGGCGTGGCCAAGATGAATTGATCTGAATTGTGAAAATTATGGCGGACAGTCTTTTGGCAGTGGTGCGGAGTCTGTTCAGGGGGGAAAAGGTATGTTTCGGGTTTCTGGTGGGTTCAGGTGTAGTCGCACGTTTATCAGTGAATCGAAACATCGTAATCAATGTATTTTTAAAATAAAAGAAGGTCGGAATGTCTCTGTTGTCACCAGATGGAGCAGTCCAATCTGGCTCGCACAGTGGAAGTCTCGTCAGAAGGTGTTCTATTATTGGTGACCAGCGTGCACTGCTGACCGTCACCGGCGATTACCGCAACTAGTCCCTAATCTGTATCTAATCCGTAATGCTATCTAATCCAGTACCGCGTGGCAGGTTGCACTGCCACAACGGGTTGCACCTTGACGGCCAGGTAAGCATCATTATAAACATTCTCCACATTCGCTTGATTCCCAAAGGCCAAATACGTCGTGCGGAACGAATTATGCGCACCATCCAGCTTCAAATGTATTCAAAGAATAGGAACGGCATGATCAATAGAATAATAATAATCCTTGAAGATTTCAGGATAGCGCTCGCCAAATGGATACGTAGCGATGCACTTGTCTTTGAACCGCCTCTTCAAATATTCCGTGAGATCATCGATCTCGCCGGACTTTTCCAAGTTGATCTGTTTTCCAAGTTGACAGCGAACCATCTGGTTGTGATCTAGAGAGAATTTGTACGTGTATGGAAGCTGTAAGGATGCAACAAACAGCAGCTCCTCGCAAGCTTGTTTCAAAGCCGCATTGCTGCCAAGTTTAAGGCGCATCCCAACGACTGCCAAAATCGTACTTGACGTCGTCGAGAATGGATATTTGTGGAGGAGTCTGAATGCGATATACCCACCATTCGGTAGGTAGATCAGATCGGCAAGAAACTCGGATATAGCAGACTTTGTAGCGTCCAATGTGGCATGATCGTGACCACCATGAGCCGCGGAGTGAACACCCGGAGGTCTCGCTGCCAGAGGGGTATTGTCAAAGAAGAGATTGTATGTCAGCGTGTCACGATATCCTTTTCCAATTTCACACATGAGAGTCTTATGACTACTCACAGTGTGTGGTCGATGACTCGTATCTATAACAAAAAGCGTATGAGTCTGTGAGAAAAAATTTATGGTGAACGTGAAAGACAGGAAAATACAAGGCTAAATCGAACAGGAGAAAGAACTTGAAGGGGACGTACAGGTAAAGTCTGGTTTGTTAGCTGTCATCCGTGAGCGACGCTCCATACGTCGACGTCCATAATGGGCAAAATTTCATGGGTATTGTCCAAATGCCAACTCATACTCGATACAGATGCACCAAAGCGTGGGTGTCGATCCGACGAGTGTCAGCCTTGCGTATGGGATGCCACTTCCACTGCCGATAACGATGCTGATAAAGTAAGCGTAGTACTTAGTTGAGATAACCGCTCTTTTATCCCTGACTGTGCGTTATTGTTATTCATATTGCCAGGTCGCAGTAGTGCCCCAATGACCGGCGGCGGTGAGGTTGGGAGGTTATGACCAGGGCACATGAATGGGAAGAAGAATGAAGAACGAGAACGAAAGGGCAAATACATGAAGGAATGGCGTGAGATTGGGGGATAGACATAGGGGCAGGAATAATCGAATTTCTCTATTCGTCATCCCCAGCCGGGTATTCGGGTCCCGAGCCTCGAGCGACTACGTCATGCCGAAGCCGAGGTCCCTCAGCTAATATTTGCGCTTACATAACACTTCCACGACCATCACACCTTCTAGCGGTTTTACTAAGTACCCCTCTCTCATCCAGAAAGGGGCCCATATCCTTTCTTGGATAACCTCCTTCGATCCTCAACATAACTTGACTAGACTTCGAGCTCTGCGAAATATATCATGCCTTCTCCAATCGCCATCCCCTGATCTCAACCCGATCTTCAAAGTCCACCAGCGCGTCATCCGCGTCTGCCAAGTGTCTGCTCTGGCTCCTTCACCGACGTCGAGCATGGCCATGGGTTCACGATCCTCTTCTTCTCCCAGGTCTTCGGGTGTCCATGAACCTCCACATTTGATACTGACCTTCTTCCATCCGCCCGAAGCTTCAACCCAAGTCTGCCACCCGCTACCACACACACACCCTCTCTACCTTCTTTTCCCTACGTCTGACGGCATACAACGACAAGGTCAGATCCCGAATTCGCGCGTCTCTCGAGCCTGAGGTGGCAGATATGTTGCTTATGAGCCGGAAGATGAGGAAGGGGTTGGAGTTCAGGAATAAGAGGGAGGCTTCACCGAAGCCGAGGGCTGTTGCCCATTCCACTACTACTTCAGCTGCATCTGCAACAACAGCACCGGCACCGACAGTCGTACTTACCATACCAACAACGATACCTCCATAGTCAACGACGACGTCTTCGAGGAACCTACCCCGCCGCACACGCTTCTCATCCACAATAACGCGTCCAGCTCGTCAGATGCTGCGTCTTTCCAGGAACGCAGCGCACGTTATGAACGCTAGGGGCAGCTAGAGAGTGTCCTCGACTGCTTTGCTTCCTGCACTTTTTCCCGTTTGATAGGGCAGGCGACGCACGAACACACGAAAAACTTGTCCCACCACCCCTATCGAAGGACGACGTCCAACGATCGTACTAAACTATACTGATCCCTCGTCGTCAACGTTCCACCACGAGCACTTATCCCGTCTCATACCAGCGATAGCATACCCACGGCTTACTCGTACGTACCTCATAATTACACTTTCCTTCTTTCTTCTTCGGGCTTTGAGTTCTATTTATTTTTCAAACCATAAGACATACATACGACATCATGTAACAACAACTAATCTAAATTAAATCAGTACCTTTCTAAATCCTGATTCCGAGTTTTGGGGAGTTTTCAACGCTCATTCGTTATTAGTTATTGTATGTAATATTGTGAAAGGATATGGGTGTCCGAGCACTTCGATCGGAAGCAAACGTCTAGCCTTTGATGTTGGTCGTTTAAATCACATATAAATAACACAAACCCAGAAAACCGAAGACGACTCAATGAGTGGAATTTTTCCAAAGATCTTGAGTCGAACCGTAAGTACTGCGCCTCGATAGAAAAATATTCTTGTAAGTCACAACATCCCTCGGATCAACTCTTGTGCGTGGAGGTATACAAAAAAGCGCATCATACATGCTCCCATTTTAATTCCCATTCCTTAAAACCCCTCTCGTGTGCGCTCCAACAGATCCGTTCGCCAGATATCGCATTGAGATCATCGCATATCCCGTGTATGGAGTCTGGTGACACGTCTGATGCGTGAATGATTGGGAGATCACTCCCGACCCGAACCCGCCTCTCGCAGAAACGGAGTAGAAGTGTTTTATACTCCGAAATTCCGTTAGGAAAGCTTTCGCTGGAGAGATTATGATCGCATTTGAACGTCTTCAATGCTGGAAATAACACCTCCTGGCGAGACTCCTCGATGGCGTCGCATACTTGAAAGAATTTTCTGTTCATGCAAATTTTCGTCACCATCGTCATTCGCATGAGCGCATCTCCCAGAGCGTCCAATGGAATGTAATTCGTAGAAGTTTTGTCCTTATCACTGAGGGCTATGTCCGTAATATTTCTCATATACGGGGCGAGGCAGGTGACTAGAAATTGAATCATATTGATTTCGATGGGGGTGATGGGGATGCAAACGAATGACAAATACAGAATATCGGCCTTTCCACTCGCGACCTTGCGTACAGCAGAAAGTGTCAATTTTCTTGCTGTAAAGGTCAAGCCACCGGAAGTCTCCTCAGAGTTGGGGGCGTTTTCTATACAGAAATTACGATTATGGAAGAAAAATGATAGGGTCTGGAGAAATTTCGCTTTGTCACCCTCGTCCACATGTCCGTTGTGGCAGTGCAAACTGCCCCGGTCAGATTAGATTAGATCGTGTACAGACTCTGTGACCGCGACGCGTACATAGCCCAATACATCCTTGCTTTGACCATTACCGCCATCGTGCGAGGCTGCTCGACGCGCTTCCGAGCCAAGCTACGCCCGTAGCTGCATTCTGGACTACTCCATCTGGTGACAACAGAGCGATTCGCTGCTCTTCGCTTTTTCTGGCAACACCTGTCCCAATTTCGGCATCAAACCTGCCAGCAGACCATTCTGGTCGTTTTTTGACGCGTTTAACACACCGAAACCGCGTTCTCCGTCTCCTTCTTTCTTTCTGACTCTCAATAACCCACCCCAGACAACACCAGACACTGCATAACCCCAGACACCAAACACCAATTTAACAGACTTCCCTTTCCCACACACTTCATTTAATACCTGTCAAACTTTCGTCATCATGCCGGCGGCCTCTGCTGAAAAGCGCGCTCGTCAAAAGGCCAACAAGATGGTAGCCAGATCTCAGACCATCCCAGATACCTCCACCGATGTTCCAGGCACTGTGGACCCCTTGCCAATTTCGTCTGCAGGACGACACTGTTCGGTCACCATCATCACCGACGAAACCAAACAACCCCCTTCCAGCTTCCAAATCAACTACATATCCCTTCCGTTTCCCATCCCCGAGACCGACCCATCCTCCGAGTCAACCCAAATAAATCTAAACGACCGCCTGTGTATTTCGAAGGCAGAACTTACACGGATTCTGTGCCAAGCCTACGTAAACGGAGCAAGCTACTGGGAAGACCACATCACGACAAAGACAGATCAACTGCAGGCTCAATACGACGAGACATTACGAGCCGCCGAAACAAACCGTGCAGAACGTGAACACGACATTTACGACTCCGCCTTCGCCGACGGTTGCATGGAGGGCATGGAGAACTGCAAAGAGCGGTTCGAAATTCTGGAAGCGGATATGGCCGCCGAATACGACCAGAAGTGCAGTGCTTCCGCAGCTGCTCTCGACGACATCGTACAGGCTTCGAAACAGACTGGTATCGAGGAAGAATGCGAACGATGGGAGTTCCTGCTTGCCAACCGAGTAAATGTTTCCGTTCAGGCAACCGAGGTACCTTCAAGGCGTACCTTTACAGCAGTCAGCATCTCGACCGAGCCCCAAATTACGCCCCACTCCATTTTACCTGCTACCCAATCACTTCCTAATCCCAGCTCTCTCAACGTCTCAATTATATCCTCACCACCTCCACCTCCACCCGCACAAAATTCTGACTTATCCTTGGCATCGGAACCAGCACAAGTACCTCACGAAGCACCTTCACCTAACGATGCAACACCTTTTACATGGTCGAACGAGCCCCTCCTTGATCAATCAAACTGTCGACCCTCTTCTTCTACTCCTTCTACATCTACACCACCTCCCCCCATTGTTTCATCGTCTCTTCCACTCCGTGACTTCTCTAGCCTGAGATCTGGCGGAAACCCATGGGACAGTCTTCAGCATCGTAAAGGACGCGGGCGCCAACACCGACATGCTCGTCAGGGCAAATACCAGCAACCGAAACATGTTCGACATAATTCAAATTATAATCCTACTTCACAATTTCGTAATCCATCATCATTCAACTGGAACCACGACCCTCGTCTCATGTGCCTCAGTCATATTCTCACTTCCTTAGGGTGGTACCCTCCTGAGAAGATGAAAGCGACTTTTCGTTAGATAGAGTTTTGTGTCGCAACGAGGGCGTTGCTTAGTTGAAGGTGGGCACATGTGGCAGTGCAAACTGCCCCGGTCAGATTAGATTAGATCGTGTACAGACTCTGTGACCGCGACGCGTACATAGCCCAATACATCCTTGCTTTGACCATTACCGCCATCGTGCGAGGCTGCTCGACGCGCTTCCGAGCCAAGCTACGCCCGTAGCTGCATTCTGGACTACTCCACCGTTATCGATGTTTATTACCAGGATAGTTGAAGTTTTCTCGAGTGGTTTGGATGGCGTACTCCAAAGCGCAGTAAATATGGCCAGCGGCATTCGGGCTTGTATACATGATAGGCGAGGAAGGAGATTTATCGACATTAACGCCACATCGTCGAAGTGTGCGTTGTTGGATGGAGAAAAGCAGTTGCGGGTGCATTTAATTCCCAATGAACGAAGACGCGGCGTCCGTTCCTGTACGTTCCGTATGTCATCCACTGACTGAGCCGAAAAATAGAAAATTTCGAGATCGGAGAGCCATCTTTCGTGGTAGGTAGGGAAATATCCTAAACATTGGAAATCTCGAAGACGTGGTGCCCTCCCCCCGAAAAGATTTTCCGGCATTTTCCCTAAGGACATGCTCCACTCGAACTGATGTAAATATGAATCCAAGAAACGAAACGATCGCAAGGCAGGAGCTGGCATCGTAAGGTTGTCCCAAATCTTCTCACATAATCTGTCATGTGCGCGATAAGAATTTCGTGTGATACAGAGAACCTCGACCCGATGAAACGTTTGGAGTACACCAAATAGTAGGTCCTCGAACGGCGTTGCTTCCTCAGGGTTGAATTCCACCCAGAGCAACGATGAATCTCCTGCACGTCGTAAAACCTCCTCCATCCACTCCCTGCTTTGACCCCTCCTGAGTAAAACCAATCTACCCCACATCGCGGAGGATTGCAGAATCACCTCTCTCCAACGCCGACAAACTTGGGACGTAATGAGGGTCGTGGTAAGCCTGTGTTGCTTGTCATACGCGGTATCGCTAGCATTGATCATGGAAATCAACCAAATGAGGTCGTTATCCAGAGTTATTTTCATTGTTAAGTTGGAAACAATCAAGTAGTGGGTGAATGTAAGGTGTTTAAACATCGAAGCTCATAGAACTGCGTCGTTGCGTTGACTTTCAATCTGACTTTAAAAGCGGTCACGCGTTCCTATATCGGGACAACGGCTGACAGCTGTTGGCACGGGACTATTCAGAGTCGTCTCCGAGTCCAACAGGTATCCCGTTGAGATGGAAATATGCGGGAAAAACAGCTTCTTGCTCATCTTATACTCTACATCCGTGCAACCATTTCATCTCAACAGAATAGTACGAGGCGAGGATCGTCTGCAAATTTGAAACATTTTTTGGGACCAAAATCACACCGGGGCGTCTAACTTGGTCCATATTTGATGCCATTTGAAGACATACGTAGGCGCACAAACTATGCCATTCACTCTGCTGTTAAATTTTTTTACACGAAGCTAGCCACAATAGTATGTCTACTAAGAAATCATTTTTAACTTGTTCACGGAGGCATTCAAACTCCGACACTCGCGCGGGTTAGCGAGGCGCTCGTCCGCTCAGGTTTCGCTGATCTTCTTTTCCCCCAAGGAATACGTTTACAATACAGCCGCCGCATGATTATTTCAAGCTGCTGACTGCATTCGAAAAACTGTGGTACAAGTACAAGCAAATCTATGCATCGTCCGCTCTTAACATACAGAAAGAATATCGAGCTCCTGAAGTCGATATTTGTCTTGATATAAATGAAATACTCTAGGGTTTAAAATTATTGGCATAATTAGGCACGAATTTATTAGGATTGCAACTTACACGTATCCATGCACGAATTTCTTCCAAATGGAGAGGGCCGAATTCAAAGTCGATCCCAATACCTTGGATGTTCTCGCGTGTGCAGCTAGAGCCTCATCAACCATCTCCTTCAATGTTTCCTCTACCGTTCGTTTAGTTACAAGAGATCGAGTGTAAACATAGTTCCTGCGTTCCCCCGCCAGATGTTCCTTGTAGAACCTGAGAATTCAAGATTACGAGTCTTTTACGTAAGTAAAAACGAGTCCTTTTAATCGAGGTCTTTCTGCGACTTTCTCTGACCCTTGTTGACCCCCATCAGTGATGGCATCAAATTGACCATATGGTAACAATGTAAAACCTATATATTCCGGTTGTGCTTTTGCCTTAAACAACAGTAAATAGAAAATCAATAGTATACATTCCGTCCCTTTTTCTTTCAAGGAAGATTCTATTAACTAAATAAGCCCGTATCATATCTATTTTACGATTTACCGCTCGTGTAGTCCATTGTCATGTTCGACAGCACGCCGGTTAACCGTCGGCCCGGCGTGGGAACGACCCGATCCGGGTTGAAATCAAACCAACCTGATTTCTTCCAGTGTCCACCACCACCACTGCCCTCACTCTGCCCCTCTGCTCGGCGCAGGGATGTAGGCACGCATATGACTACTGTCGGTCGACAGCGAGCTAAGCAATGCTGATTAATGTCCGAGTTCTACCACCACCGCATTAGCATGACACTCTCCGTGATGAAGACTGCAACGACTACCGACCACCACTCATATCACCATTGGGATATGCTTAGCGTAGTGGAAGAATGGGTTGTTCAATGAGGTGTACGAGTTGGGAGTGCTATGCTCGTTCGATGTAGCAATCATTATCTTTGGTTCGTAAACTCTATTCTAGTTTCGTACCCACCCTCTTTTAAAATTCTTTTTGTTCCTCCGTCATTATAATCTCTGTCTGTCTTTGCTTTTATTATAGAGGACCGACCGGGCCATGAGCTCAAGTTACCTTGCACGCTTCTTTTTTCATGCCCACCGATTCTTATCTATAATATTTGTGACTGATTGATTGTGAAATTGCTTGTGCTGACATGTTTACATTTTCAATTCATACAGCATCAAGGCGAACAAGACTTGAAGGGCCCTGCTGACTTTTCCGCTTCGGCGACGATCAAGTTTGATGGAGATGGGACGGAGATGATGATGTGGATGTTGACGACGATGAAGATGTGCCCATGATGCCGTCGTCGTCGGCGAGGTCTTCGAGAAGGGAGAGGTCATTGGTCAACATGACGTTTGGAAGAGGGAGACGTACGTATATTATTTTATTTCATCATTCCTATTCCATTACTGAATTCAATACTTACAGGCCGATTATCTTCCGCCTGGATCTCGTTAGAATGGTTGCGCAGGCGGCGCTGGTGGACCAAGCCACTCGTTTCATCTTCCACCCCCACGGGCCACCAATGTACTCACACCATGCTCACAGTCGGCTCGACTCAAGCAGCGGCTTGGGCTCCTTATTTCCCATCTCGAACGATAGAGGCTCGAGCCTTCGTGACAACACCAACAATGCTTCCACCTCTTCCTCTTACAACCCTCGCCCATCAAAGCGGCAACAGAGTGTATTGGAACGTATCACTTTCATGCTCAGTCATCTACCTGTTCTGCAAAAGATCGAAATAATGCCATCGACGTGACATGTCATTGAGCGCGTAAATGATGCGCTGAAAGAGTCAGCTTCCCTAATTACTGCTTATCGCATGTAAAACCGCACTGTTCGTCGTCTTGCCATTGGAAATCGAGAGAAATTCACTACATGTGCAACCACCATTAATGACTGCCGTCGCGATTTGCTCATGAGTCTCCAAATTCACCAATATGCCACAAACTCGATATTCTAACACATGACGTGCCCATCAACGACGAAGATAAAGTTGCGAAGACCTTCATACAGCGACATGGTGGCAGTGTGGACGCTGTCATGCATGACAGGGAGCTAGTTTGGCAAGGAGTTTGCTACGCAACAACACCTAGTCATGGGTGATTCGGTCATGGAGCAACTGAACGCGAACATCACAGAGTCGATGCAACAGAACCGCACGCGTTTGGAAAGGATTCTACGGGATGATGTCAATACTGCTATTGCGGATGGCCTGAAGAACATGGCTATAGAATTAGCCGCGACAGTCTTGGTTGCTCAACTTAAAGATAACAGTCCTAAGGAATGAAGAAGACTCGAAACTCGAAGCTCGATGGTGGAATCGAGCATTTGTTTCTCGCCATCGTCCTATCCGGATCAAGGTTGTTGTCGAAGATATTGAAGGAGAGCAGTGCTCACTTGTTCTGGAACATGTGTATAGGCCATACTCGCTTGAGAAACAGAAAGACACGGACCTCGCATTCTTCTTTTTTGACAACCCCAAAATGTTCTCCCGCTACTCTTTGCACGTCGAACCTGCAGATAGGGATGACGCAGTCATCAAATTTTCAGGTATGGAAGTCAGGACGAAGAGGTTAGTCAGAAAGACGGGGAAGACAGAAATCGACCTTGAGATCGGTCAGCAGCATTATGACGGAGAGTGGGAGTGGGCAGTGCGTGCTTTGGCTGACATATCTTGTCGCCAGGTGTATGGGTTCAAGGTTATACTTAAAGCAGGCAACAATGTTCCCGTTAAGCGCTTGGGTCGTGTGGGATACGTCCTATGCCCTAGCTATGGCGATGTCGTACCAAACAAGTCACGGCCCATCAGCTGTGCTACAGAAATTACCAAATTAACGCTCATGGAACCTTACGCGATGCCAGAACATATGGATGCGATGGGGTTGACGCTGGAATGGAGACGATACGATTATTATATTCGGTGAGTCGCGTCGTACTCGACGTTATAACTTATATTTACTCACACTTCGTAGGCGCGCGTACGCGGCAGCCGCCAACGACCTTCGCGTTTTACAAATTACCAGTCATCGCATACGATGCCGTCGGAGTCGAACGACTCGTCTTCGAGATTTTCGACGCCAACGAAGGTACGACAGTCGAGACTTTTTTTGCGGTAGTATGGAGGGATATGTTGGGGATATGCGTCGGAGGGCTACGCGCGTCGAGGAATGATGGTTTCAAGGTACGTACTCGCGCACTGTCGTTCAAAAAACATCGAGCGCTTACTTTCCCTTCACGTACTTAGATGGGATTGTTGATGCATGTACATATATTGTTTTTTTTTTTGTTAATGTTATTCTTATGTTTCTTGTCGCCCTCTCTGAATATATATGTGTGTGTGTGTCTATTTTTGTGTAAGTACACGGGCGCGACATAGTACACTAGTACTGAGAAGAAAAAACAATAACAATTATATAAAGACTCGTACTGCCACGCGTAGCGGTGGCCCTGCAAAACAAGTCTATATGAGTGATCCATAAAGTAAATGTAAAAGGAACGTCCTACGAGAGAAGGTCGTTGCTTAGATCTATAAAAAACACCATGTCATTAATAGCTTGTATATAATTTGACATGTCCAAATTGGCCTCGTTCGGGAAGAGCATGAAGGCATACGCATGCGAATGGCCTGTCTTTTTCCGCAAAAAGTAAGGCCATGATTGTGCGTTTTCCGTCAACACCATGTCACGGATCGTCGGTATCTCCTCCAGTACACAGCCGTTCAAAAAATCAAGACAAGAAATGACAATAAGGTTGGCAGGGATTGGCGCGAATAGTCCATAGTACTTGACGAGAAACTCTCGATGAGCTTTGAACAAGTCGTCCTTGACAGTGTTTTCGTTTCCCCCGGTCAGTATGCACTTCTGGAAGTTTATCAGGTATTCTGGGAATTTATGGCCTATATCGTCGATATAAAAGAAGAACCTTATACATTCAAAGGGATAAATTTAGGACACAAGAGTAGTAGGTGGTAACATACTTGGACGTACCATGTACATCTTGCAATTTGAAGACGAACCTCATCTGAATGAAGTGGATATGCGTACTGTCATAGTAGCCACCGTTATGAGGGAGTAAGTAAGTAGAAAGCTCGACAATGGAGTGTTGTGTTGGCTTACCTCTGCAGCCTTGGCAGCATTACGACAGACCGCATCAAACCACGGCCCGGTGTTAAAAGCCCCAAATTCGGTCTTCAACGCCTGGTAAGAGGCATTGTCGCTGGTGATGGGCTGTTCTGGTTTGAATTCAATTTTGCGAAGGAAGTCGCCCAGAATGTCCTTCAAGAATGACAGATTATTTTCTGCACTAGATGGTCTATACTCTGGCACCTGATGAGCAGTACCTGCAGGAGATAAGCGTAGAAGGGACTTTAAGCGAGATAGAGCACGGTTAAACAATGTCATGTTAATCGTTTAACCTATGTGTGTGACTCAAATAGAGTGTCAAGTGAGGCTTATATAGGGCGTGTATTCGATCAATGCACCTACTGATCGAAAAGCCCTTATTACACACTCCCATTGTATGAACACGACATAAAGCTAGAAGACGTATGGAAGTCAACAAGGAAGACGCTATATCTTTCCGGTCTCCCTGATAGGTCGGGGTTCTCGAAGCGACATACATGCATCAGAACATGTGTCAATGCCAATGAGAACATGCCAAATCATGTGTTCCAAAAACGGACTTGTCGGACGAGTTCAATCGTCTGTGCATGAGCTTGCACGAATTGTAAATTCTATTCGCTTGCCTATCTATACGATAAGAGCTAATTATGGATCTTTGGGCCCTATTTGCCTGCACCACTCAACAATGAAAGCGTTATTAATTTACTGATCCGCCACCTGACGTTATGATAGGTAAAATGATCTTTATAGAAGAGTAAAAGAGCCTTTTCCCGTCAGAATCTCTCTCATACTTAGACAATGGGCTATATAACAATGACAGGTAGTATTTCAGCCACTGTTGTAGCTATTGATGAGCACGCACGCAATCCAAACGCGAAATTCGAACAAGTCCGCTACTATGGCACAGCCACATCCGGATTTGGACGTACGCATCAACGCGCATCACACGCTTTATCTGGCGCATCGCACCCTGATCCCCCGAAGTCTCTGGACTTTTGCTCTGGTCTACATTTCATTCCTTTCCTTTTTCTTCCTTTAATTTAATTGTATTACTCATACACCTCCCCATATGGCTTCTTTCGAGTTAAATTCTGACGGCACAGGCAAAACCGGCACTCGGAAAGTTCCGGACACCATCAAAATTGTGGACTTGGTCGTTTCAACACACCGTGCATCGTATGGAGGCGTCACCAGACCTGTTAAAAATCAGGAAAATTCAGTTTCATGATCTCCATTATATATAATATTTTACTTGGCTACTCTTTCATCATTTTGTTATTTCTTATTGTTTCAAATTCGCTTTTATGTACGTTATATAAAAATTTTAAATACTACATGTATACAACAGAAAAAAAAAACAAGTTTTCCCCCTTCGCTTTTGTCTCCCTCGTATCGTTTAGCGTCCAGGACGGTTAGAAGCTTTTGGTAGCTTACGTTCTGTGAATGATTTTTGTTTGTTTGTTTGTTTTGTTTTGTTTCGCTTTTCGTCGTTTGTGCTCGTCTTGTTGGTGAGAAGTCACGGGGAGCGCACTCTCTTATTTACGCCTTTATCCCACTCGTTGGCGTATCACTATCGCTCTAGTAGTTCTCGTCGTTCAAACATTGAAGAGTCCTTCTCACCCTCCCTATCCACCTGGCCCCCGAGGCCTCCCTATATTGGGAAATATTTTGGATATACCAAGAAACAGCGAATGGGTAACCTATGACAAATGTTGAAGGAGGCTGGTAAGAAGAATTTAGACCTACCGTCCATGTCAGAGTGTTGACTGAGTATACGGGCTCTATGCATGATTAGGGTCCGATATCATCTATGTTTGCGCTTGAGGAAATGATCTAATTATCCTGAACTCATTTGAAGCCATCGATGATCTTCTAGAGAAGCAATCATTCATATATTCCAGCAAGTACGAATGGCCTTGTATTCTCGCCAACGATCACTAAAGTCAAGAATTATTTTCAGACCACGACTTCCAATGACTATTGAAGTGTACGTTAATAAATAACGAATAACAGTGCATGTCTGACATATTTTAGGATGGAAGGCGAGCCGCCGCAGACTGTTCTCTATACTTAGTAATGTGAATATTCTCCGAGTCTTACATGGATAATTTGTTTATATGCAAGTATGTGGGACGTGTAAGTACATATGCGGTGCGGGTTTATTTAGTTTACAATAAGCTAAGTTGGAACGATGGCGGCGATGGCGACGAGTTGTGTTGTTGTGTTGAGAAGGGCCAAGTAATATCGAGAATAATGTTGATTTGGATTCAAAAGGAAACGGAAGAAAGCGTCGGAGGTGGAATTTGGGAATGGGTTTGGGAGCCGAAGGCGAAGGCAGAGGCTAAGGCAGGGTCTACAGAAAAGCCTTCACGCCCTCCCCAACACTGCATTCGTCCCTTCTCACACAACATCAACACCTGTCAAAGCAGGTGCACCAGAACCTCTCCAGCTATCCCTCGAATTCATAATCCGCGTTGTGGTCCTCGAAAGATGGAGCATTTGACGAGGGGGACGCGCACGAATGGATGAGGAACGTGTGCGCCGCGATGCCACTGTGGTCTTGTTGGATGAGAGGGAAGAATTTGGCTTTGTGGACGTGGTTGTGAATGTGGGTCGTGTGTTGGAAAGGAGGGATCTTGTAAGTGGTGTTGGTGTTGACGTTGACATTGAAGTCAAGGTTGATGAAGAAGACGACGGGGCAGCGGTACCCTGACGAAGCCCACCAGCTTTCCTCCTCGTCTTCCTGGATGCGGACGCCTTCTTCATCCTCTGGCCTTCAAGCACCAGATCGGCTAGTTCAGGCTCGAGCGACGCGCGAATGCGCAGTTTAATCCGTTCCTTGAAAGCTTCGGCGGTGGGGCGGAGGGAGAGTAGGAACGATGGGGTGTATGTGAGTCGGTGGGAGCGTGGTAATGATGATGCAGCCTCCGAGGGAACTTTTAAAGAAAAAGCGCGTGTGAGGGTGCGTTGGGAAAAGAGAGAAGAGGAGGGGAGACTTACGTGCTCGAGGAAGCGATGCTGAAAGACGTTTGTGCATCGGGACGTAGAAACCCGCGGAACGAAGAGAGGAGGACGGTGAGCACATAGTCACGCTCGTTGTTGGGGAGGACGCCACGGCCGACGCGTACGAGGTGACTTTGGAAGAGGGGATGGCAATAGGGGAAGACATCTTGATTGGTAGGTAGTGGATTATCCTGGTCCAAGGGGTACTTATAGTGATACACTAATTAGGACAGCGCAGCTCCACGACGCCATATTGACACGTTCGTTTTAGTTCTGTTCTTGGAAGGAAGGTCGTAGAAGACAAGCGCCTAGACGGATAACGGATAAGGCAGGAACCTGCTCGATCAATTTAGAACGTGGTGGAAGAGTTATGTAAGCTTTTCCTGTGCTCTCGGTACAACCCGTCGGTCGGCATGATATCGGGACTTTGTTTGCCGGATGCCGGGGCAAGGGACGGTTGACACATTGCGATTAGTAATTTTGGTTCGACACCTTTTGATGTCTTTCCTCTATCTGGATTCTGCTGCTGTCGTACAAGTTCGTCTGCTTTTCGCTGCGCTGTCGTTGGAGAACGCTAAAAGGCGGGAATGTACAGGTCGATGACGCATTTCAGTCGGACTACGTGCCTTGACTGACGGCGCAGTACGCGCGCAGTGCGTTGAACGTTCGTTATGTTTCCTTTTGACGTGGACATTACAATGCAACTCCACCTACGACACCTCGTACTACTGGCAATCCAATCACCGCAACAAGGTCGTGGTACGTGTAGCCATCAGCGCACTAGGTGGCTCCAAACGCTCCTAGCGTACTTGATCTATTAACGACCTTTGTTACGATGATTCGAATCTTCCTCTTCTCGTGTCTATATCCATCGATAGCGATCATCCCTCAACTTCACGCTGCTCCTTCCTGTGTATTGGTCTCATGCTTGTTCTCTGTTCTGTCCTGCCCTGCCTTTCTATCGTGGCTCAACTTGTCTCGTGTCTCGCCTACCTTACACTTGCCCGAGATACCTGTTCATCCTCGACATGACCATTACACCTCTCACCTGCACCCATACCCTCTTTCAATGGTCCTAGAGCGTACTACCTATACGCGATCGCTCTACGCGCATCGTATTATCGATCTTTCACTATACTTATCGCTGCGCCGTCATTGGAGAATGATGGAAGGCGGGAACGTAGAGGCTCATGAGGAGAGATGACGACTTCCAGCTCGATCGGGTCATGCTGAGCCCGATCGAGGCACAGCTAATCATGGCATTTGGGATCCCCGCCCTGTGCCTGCTGGCTTGTTGCATTCGATAGTCTAGTGGAGGCTCAGAAATTCTGTCAACCTTGCTCTTGACACGTTAGAAGTCCAGAGGGAGCTGATTGGCAATATTCAGGATCCAGGCGGTTAAAGAACGGAAATTAATCAACAACATCCAGCGTGCCTGCTTTGCGATACGCTTCGTCGAGAACGTCCTGCCAGTGCTCGCCCAAACGGAAGGTCGCTTTTTCACACATGTTGGATCCGAAAGATCTGCTCATGTGTTCGGCGGCTTTGATCCCTGCACTCAAGTTGATCGCATAAGGAAGATAACGATTCAATATTCAGTATCAATGTACCATTACTAACCGACTCCGACGAAAACCAACTACCTATGCCTATCCCTCGAGTCAGCGTCAATGCCAGCGTCCTCGCACGAGAACATCGGATATCCCTCCTCATACCAATATAACGATGCATGACCTACTCGTGCGATTTTATTCAAATAGTTCTCAACTCCGAAATGAAACGTTAAATAAAGGACTTTCAGTATGCCGACCACTGGTTATAAGATCTCAATGAGCGGTGCGCGGAAATACTTCCCCTAGATGACCGCCATAACTGAGGATGTTCAGAAGCGACCTTAACCGGTTTTCTGACAGCTCGTTAGTTCGGTTCGGTCCTGTTCTTCATTACACTGTCTGATACCTCTCCAAAAGGAAAAAAAAAAAAAATCTTTTCATGATCTTTACCTCCCAACATGATTCGTCAACGTTTCAACATCAATGGCCTTATTTTCATGAGCCACATGATGATATATTGTAAGGTACGCACCTTGCCTACGCCCGAAACCGACACAATTTCTGCCAGCGAGGCACCCTTAAGGGTTCTCCGTCGCTTGTTTAATTTCTCTTAGAAAACTTCTTTTCGCCTAAATAAACCTTTCCCATTCGATTTGATTTCTCATCTTACCCCCTGAGTATCGATACAGGTAGAATTACATATATAAACGTAGTCCTACTTGTTTGTACTCCCCAGCAAAAATATAGTGTTTGTCTCACCCTCGTTATTGATCCATGCAACGCTACGCCATGTTCTGACCGCTATCCAAGCCACTCTTTTCTTGTCTCGAACAACCCTTTCCATTCACCACCAAGAGGTTTAGAACCCCGAGACGATTCCACCTCGTCTCACCTCTTTCCCCGAACTCACAACGGTTCACATCGTTTCAATGTTCGGGGATCCATACGCCGGTGCGCTTGAACGAGGTGGAGAGCATGAGCGAGAATGGGGTGGGCAATGTGATTGGTTTCTAGGGAAGTTGGGTCGTGTCGGGAAGTGTCGGCTGTAGTGCATAGTAATTTCTCCGTATGGCTCAGGTTGGTCTTATTTCATGAAAAGTGAAATTGTATTAATGTTACATGACCAATTTGTATGCAAGTATGTTGATTTGGATTTGAAAGGAAACGGAAAAAGAAGAAAGCGTTCGATGTGGAGTTCGGGAATGCGAATAAAGCCATAGTATGTAGGGGAGAATAACACACGGTACAGTACACTATGTTGCACACCGTACATTAATAGGAGCACCACATCGTACCTTAGCCTATATATTTGACATGTATACACCATCAGGATTGTCAGCCGAAATCATGTAGCTGCGCACAGAAAATAGCATCCATAGATTCAATGGTCAGCACGAATTCTGTGTGAGACAGCCGTTTCATGCTTTCAATCCAGTAGTTTCGGACAGGATCCCGCACAAACCATGTGATCAACCGAATTTAGAAACACATCTTTCGGCACTGATGGCCGCTAAATCGGAGATAGAAACTGCGCAAGAAAGCGCCGGTTTCGCGCTACAATATGCTTTTTAACAATGAGGGGTATTTACCTAAGGTCTGAAATTTTTATTGAGTATTATATAGGTAGAACTAGTACTGAATACGAAGAAGATAGATCGTCACTACTGTATTGCGTACAAAACAAGCAAATTTCGAGCAATCCCATGATTGAGAAATGGAATTTACCACGCTAAAATTAGAACGTTAGCCAGGATCCTGGCTATCATCGTTTGTCCAAGTTTTATCCCATAGTCTGTACTTTTGACTCTTTTATTAAAACTTGAAGCTTACAGATGGAGAGCATAGACAAGAATATGGCTTGACTTTGACAAATTCGTCGACATTAGCATTGGATGGCAGAGAAAGCGACGGCATCAGCGGCATCAGCGGCATGATGCACAGGATGGGCCATATGGATCAGGATGGTTTGATCCGACGTCAAGGAATTTGATCTAATCTTGTATGATCAGCGCGTCTGAGAGGGTCCACATGAGATTCTGTCGGTTGGGACAGGATATACAGATATTCATAATATCTTGTCACAAGGAACATAGTACTCATGTGTCCCTCATGCGCGATCCAACAAGTTTGTGGAAATCTCAGTGTATTGGATATTGGCTGACAGGGTTCTACTAGAGATCCCGTTGGTTCGGACAGTATTATATACAGTAATTCAGTAGATCTTGCCAGAAGAAACACAGTACTCGTGTGTCACTCTTGTGCAATCCAACAAGTTTGGGCAGATCTCTACGTATCCGGTACTGTACGACAGTGTTCCACTAGAGATCCTGTTAGTAGAGACACAATATACCGGTACTCAAGGAATTTGATCTAATTTCGTATGATCAGGACCGGTCTGGCAGGGTTCAACGCGAGATCCTGTCTGTTGGGACAGGATATACAGATATTCATAATATCTCGCCGCAAGAAACACAGTACTCATGTGTCACTCCTGTACGATCCAACATGTTTTAAGAGATTTATGGGTATCAGGTATTGTCTGACAGTGTTCCACTCGAGATCCTGTTGGTAGGGACGGGATATGCGGCTATTCATAATATCTTGTCCAAAGGAACACAGTACTCGCGTGTCATTCCTGTACAATCCAACAGGTTTGGGAAGATCTATGCGTATCCGGTTCTGTACGACAGTGTTCTACTCGAGATCCTGTTGGTAGAGACGCAATATCCAGGTATCCACAATATCTTGTGTAAAGGAACACAATACTCACACATTATTCTTGCACGATCCAACAGGTTTGGGGAGATTTTTGTGTATCCGGCATCACGGTAGGCGCCGATACTTGTTTCTCCGAGAAACAGGTTAATAATACAGGTGGCGTGTATCTATTAATCTGTATGTCGAAGATACAGTCTTGGGCTTTCCATATAAAGTATGGCCGATCTATGTAGCGCAATGCATAATAACAGAATCAGCACACTACAAATTCTGTACTGATTTACATAAATCAGTGGAAGTATGCAAGATTCCTGTACATACACACTCCGTTGCATTGGGTACAACCTGTTCAATTTCACTGGATATCAATCCCAAGTGGCAATCCCGTTTTGAGATACTTAATTTGGCAGTCTCCATCCTGATAATTGAAACAGGAACTCAGTGGGAACCATGGGTCTAGTAGAAATGCACCTAGTTCGGCTCTGTATATCCAGCTCGTTGTAGCGGGATATTGACGAGTGATGGTCCTCGACGGAAGTTTCAAGTAATAAACTCAGTAATGATCATCCTGTGGATTCTAACAGGATACCAGCGATCATTTAAATTCCTGGAGAGATGTAATCTCAGCAATGTTCCGCAGAATGTCATTCAAATATCCTGTAGAGTTCTACAGGATATTAGTGTTTATTGGTCGGTTGCGGCCAAGCGGGATTAATCCCTGCTTACATCATACATGAGATCTATAATTAGCCCGACACCGAAATCATGTAGATATGTACACCGCAAATCTGTAGATACGGACATCCAGAGGCCCTGTATATAGTAATCCTGTACATATCCACTGAGAAATATAGGGTACTGACAACGTTTTATGTTTAATTCGACAGGATATTATTAAGTGGTGGTGTCATTCCAGGGAGTATTCAAACAACAAGTGTCTCTCGTATTGAAGAATAAGAAATTTAATATCTATAGCTACGTTTTGCGCGAGAAATATCTGGAAACTTCCACAAGTATTTGTCATATTCTCCGTGCTCCCGAAGCTTCTCCAAACAATTCCCCATCCTGGTTAGTTCGAGATCCCGATCAGGCGGTGCGCCTACGTCCTTCGAAATTGGGGTCCAGTCACGGCCTTTGCTTGACCAGTACAGCTCGTAGGTCAATTCGCGCAATCCGATGCACAGCTTGAGGTAATCTTTGGGCTGGTTTCCAGGGCACATAATAATCGTATTAATATGGCGCTCGATCTTGTATGGGAACTTGGCAGAAATAGATGTAAATCGTCCTTGAGGGGTCCAATGTCAGGGCAACACTAAAATCAGTGTGACAAGGCCACCAACAAAGACAAAGCAAGAGAGAGAGAGAGAGAGAGAGAGAGAGAGAGAGATGAAGAGAGAGAGACTCAATGGTTCTAAGAGATCACACCAATGATAGTGGATATCCTAAGAGATTGAAGCTGGGGCTACAGCTACATACATGTCCAGTATATATACCCTACAGCTATTCTAGAATATTCCTCCATGACATCATAAAGAAAGTAAAAGAATGATGTGGAATAATGTAGAATGGATGAGGCTATGCTCATGGGAAATTAAAGTGATAAGTATCTAATCAAATGATAATCAAGAGATAATCAAGAGATAATCAAAGATATGAAACAGATAAGATATCTACACATCTACAAAAGGGAAAAATGCGAAATAAATATAGAAAAATAAGTGAAAATAGGGGAAACCCTGACATCACCCCCTCTCTAAGGCACATTTCCCACAATGTGCACATGTATGACTGAGTTTGGAGGGTTTCAGAGGAGGTGGAGGTTCAGTAAAATTAATTAAAGGGGAAAATGAAAGTCTATCAAAAGTGAGAGCAGAAATTTTTCTGGGAGCAGCTGGGTGTTTTGCATGGAATTCCTTGATTGATTTAGCTGCCCTCTTCAGATTTTCAGCAGGTTCCCAAGTACTTTCTTCATTTGGGTAGTTTTTCCATTTCACCAAGTACTGCAGCTTATTTCTGAATAATCTGCTGTCCTTGATGTACTCAACTTCCCATTCAGGGTTTTCTCCTTTGATAACTGGTGGAGGTCTGGAAGGGGGCTTTCTACCAACTGGATCAGGATGATAGGGCATGAGCTTGACCACATTGAATACAGGATGGATCTTCATGGTAGAAGGCAATTTCAATTCATAGGCATTTGGACCAACAACTTTGATAATCTTGTATGGTCCATATCTTTTGTCCTCTAATTTCTTGGAAGGCCTATCAGTCTTCAAGTCCTTGCCATCTAGCCAAACCATGTCTCCAACCTTATACTCAGTAGGTGCACCTCTGTGTCTATCATAGAACTTGGCCATGTCATCAGCAGCCTTTTTGAGGGCAGACTCTGCTTCTTTTCTGGCCTCTTCCATGTTTTTCACAAAGGTATCCACAGTGTCCATCTTGCTGTCTCTAATAGGTTCTGTGCCCATTCTAGGATGTCTACCATTATTGAGCATGAAGGGTGTTTGCCTAGTGGATGCTTGAACTCTGTTGTTGTAGGAGAATTCAGCTAAGGACAACCATTCTACCCAGTCATCTTGTCTATGGTTTATAAAGAGCCTGAGGTATTGTTCTACTTCTTGATTTACCCTCTCAGTTTGACCATCTGTCTGAGGGTGATAGGCTGTAGATGAAGCAGTCTGAATACCTAATAAAGAGTTGAGCTCTTTCATGAACTTGGAGACAAACTGGGGACCTCTATCACAGATTATTTTGATAGGTAGACCATGCAATTTCCAAACATAGTCCCTGTAGAGCTTAGCAGTACCTTCAGATGTGACCTCATCTGTGGTAGGTATGATGTGGATCATCTTGCTAAGCCTATCTACAACTATCATGATAGCATTGTACCCTTGACACTCAGGTAATCCAGTGATAAAGTCCACAGTAATGGTTTGCCAGACATCAGAAGGAATTTCAGTAGGAGTCAGGAAGCCAACAGGCTTAGCTGGAAATGTCTTTGTCCTGTTACATCTATCACAGCTTCTAGTGTAGGCTGCAATATAGTGAGACATTCCTGGCCACCAATAATTTCTAGAGACAAGCTCTATTGTCTTCCATTTTCCTGGATGTCCAGCAATGTAGGCATCATGATGTAGTTCCACAATTTTCCTTCTAAGATCTTTGTCCTTGGGAACATACACTTTCCCTCTGTAGAGAATAAGTCCTTGCTCTTCTGCCCATTCCTGTCCTTCTATCTTCTTGGTTGAGGATCCCTTCAATTCCTGTACTGCCTTCACAACCTTTTCATCCATGTCCTTTGCTTCTCTGATTTTCTTAAGAAGATCAGTCTCAGGACCAGACAAAATGGTGTGCCCCTGTTTGAGAGCTTGGATTTTGAAGTAGGAAGGTTTGAGGAGAACTACATTTTCATTATCATTCTCCCCCTTCTTATGATCTGATCTTCTTGACAGAGCATCTGGCTTTAAGGATTTTTTACCAGGTCTATGATGAAGAGAAAAGTCAAATCTGGACAAAAACAGAGACCATCTGGCCTGCCTCCTGCTTAGCTTCTGGGCAGTCATAAAGTACTCTAGATTTTTGTGGTCTGTCCAAATCTCAAAGGTATGTTGTGTTACGAACACATACGCTGGCCGACTCTTTTTCATTTCTTTACTGTTTCACCGCCTTGCTTTAACTGAACGAATACCACACTTTCTCAGTGTGTCCCTTATCGATCGATCGCCACATTGTCGCAATGCCCTTTCTTCACTTCTTACGAACGTTTTCCTCATTTCTCTCCGAACGATTACCGCACCTTTAAGGTGCTCTTTACGCATGTCTCTTTATTATAAATACGTAGTACGACACTCTATTGTTCTTTAACTAGTTCTTGAGAATACTACAGTTTCACTACTCGAAACTCGAACGAAGAACTAAGAACCTACGACTATAGCCTTCTTCGGTGTAAACTCTGGGAGTTATACACTTACGAAACGGCTTGTGTCGTAACAAAAGAACTAGTTCACCAAAACTCTCTCTACCAAACTTGAACGTAGAGAATATCCACCATTCCAACCAAACACGAAGAACTTTGGCTAACGCCAAGAACCAAGAAAGAAGAAGAAACCCCTCCTCCCTCTGGAGAAGTATCGCCAATACTCTCCCCACTTACGAAAACCATTCCCATTATCCCCACCATCATCATGACTACTCCTACCGACGACAAAGCCTATCGGCTTAGACTTCCTTTCGACTACGATGGAGATAAGAAAAGATTCATCGACTTCATCCAACTCCTCGACCTTTACATCTCCGGAAATCCTGACTCCTTCAAAACAGACAAGGCCAAAATTGTCTTCACTCTCACCTATCTCACCAAGGCAGACGCGAATGCCTGGCGAAGGTCTTTCATCACAGCAAAGAAGGAAATCGCCCGAAAAGCCAAATCAGCAGATATCGACTACGGGAGCTGGAACGACTTCAACGACGAACTCAAGAAAGTCTTCTCCAGCCTCAACCTCGAACAAGACGCCATACACGAACTCCAACGCATCAAGATGAAAAACGAAACCGGAGAAGAACACGTTGCAAAATTCAAAAACCTCGTCGTCGACGCCGACATAACCGAAGAAAAAAACATCATCACCTACTTCGAAAATTCTCTCCCCGAACATATCAGAGAAAGAATCGATCTCGCTTCAGACCCCAAAGACCTCAACGAATGGTACGATGCTGCCATCAAAGCCGACAACAAATATCGACGACTCCGCGCGGGCTTCAACAGAGGACCACCTAATCGAACCAAAGGCGAAACCGCCTTCAACCAAAAAGGAGCCAATACGAACAACTACCGAGGCAACAACAACAACAACTACACCCCTCGAGAAAAGCAGTACTACTTCTCGAACAACAATTACCAACGACGAACTGAAAGAGACCCCGACGCCATGGACGTAGACGCCATGAGCACCGACGAACGCACCGCTCTCATGAAAAAAGGTGCCTGCTTCAACTGCAAAGGAATCGGACACCTCGCAAGAGACTGCCCGAAACCACGAGGCACCCGTCCTTCCTACAACAATTCCAATAACGATCGTCGAGAAAACACAAACCCGAACTACAAAGGCAACAACCCTCGCAACAACAACAACTACAACAACGGCAACAACAACAACAACTACCGCAAGAAATCCTCTCCAAAGGATATTACTTCTCAAATCCGAGCCATGACCGCCGAAGAAAGAAGGCAGGTCCTCCTCTCCGCATTCGAAGCGGAAGACATGGAAGGCACTGTAGCCGAAGCAGAGGGAGAAGAAGAAGCGGGTTTTTGAAAGGGAGATCTGCCCCGGCGTCAGTCTCTCCCTCCTTTAATATTTCACACGTACTTGTCGCTCGCATAGATAAAAAATCTTTATATATGCCAATTTCCTTTACCACAAGTACATCAAAAATCGCCGAAAAAACCGAAGCACTCGCTGATACCGGAGCATCCGGCAAATTCATCGACGAAGAATACCGACGGAAATTAAAAATTCCAAAAATAGCCCTAAAAAAGGCACTCGACGTCTATAACGTGGACGGAACCCTTAACAAGAAAGGAACGATCACTCATTACGTCAAAATTCTGATGACCGTCGGAGGAAGGACCAAATGGGAATCCTTCTATTGCACCGGATTAGGAAAACAGAAGATTATTCTCGGACTACCCTGGTTCCGAGAAAATAACCCGATCATTGACTGGGAAACCGGTCACGTCTCTTGGAGGATCAAAACCCAAGAAACTCGAAGAATCTTCATAAAAAAGATCAAACCAAGAAAGGAACCCGGGATAGAGGAAGAAAACGACCTCGACCTCCTTCTCCGATTCATCGACGGAGAAGTCCCCGAACCCGAATGGATCAGAGCGAAGACCACCGCTTCCCAAACCCTTGCACAGAAGCACGAAGAAGTCAAAATAAAGAAACCAACAAAAGAAATCGTCCCAAAACAATTCCACGAATTCCTCAAAGTGTTCGATGAAGAAGCCTCGAACCGCTTCCCCACCTCGAAACCCTGGGATCATAAAATCGAAATGAAGGAAGGATTTGAACCTAAATCATTCAAATCATATAATCTAACTCCACAAGAAACAAAGGAACTGGACTCCTTTTTAGACGAACAGCTAGCCAAAGGATACATTCGACCGTCGAAATCACCGATGGCCTCACCATTTTTCTTCGTATCAAAGAAAGACGGAAAGTTGAGACCCTGTCAAGACTATCGATACCTGAACGAATGGACTGTCAAGAACGCATACCCTTTACCCCTTATTTCCGAACTGCTAGACAAACTCAAAGGAGCCAAATTCTTCACCAAGATGGACGTCCGATGGGGGTATAATAATATCCGAATCAAAAAAGGAGACGAATGGAAAGCTGCTTTCAAAACTAATCGAGGATTATTCGAACCCACCGTTATGTTTTTCGGAATGTGCAACTCACCGGCTACTTTCCAAGCAATGATGGACCATATTTTCAAGGATCTGATCTCCGAAGGACTAATCATAGTCTATATGGACGACATCCTCATTTTCGCAAAAGACAAAAAGAAACTTGACGAAACTACTCGGAAAGTACTTCAACGCCTTCAAGAAAACGACCTTTTTCTTAAACCCGAAAAATGCGAATTCGAGAAAACCAAGATTGATTATCTAGGAATGATCATCGAAGAAGGAAAAATCTCTATGGATCCGACAAAGCTAAAGGGAATCAGCGAATGGCCAACCCCAAAAACTGTGAAACAAGTACGATCCTTCCTAGGATTCGGAAACTTTTACAGAAAGTTTATTCGAAGATACTCAGACCTCGCCAAGCCCCTGAATGAACTTCTTCAAAAAGGAAAATCCTTCCTTTGGAACGATAACGCTCAGAAAGCATTCGATTCCCTCAAACAGAAATTCACCGAAGAACCCGTGTTGATGATGCCCGACACCACGAAACCCTTCCAAATCGAATCAGACGCCTCAAAATACGCGTCGGGGGCAGTACTCACCCAACTAGATAGCAATGGAAACCGCCATCCTTGCGCCTTCATATCAAAAACCTTTAACGAACCCGAAAGAAATTACGAAATCTACGACAGAGAACTACTAGCGATCATCCGATCTCTACAAGAATGGAGACATTATATCCAGGGATCCCTCTTCGAAACCACCGTTCTATCCGACCACAAGAACCTGACGTATTTCAGAAGCGCCCAAAAATTGAATAGAAGGCAGGCACGCTGGTCCCTGTACCTCTCCGAATTCAATATCAAACTCGTACACACCCCAGGAACGAAGATGGTACAATCCGACGCATTATCCAGAAGACCGGACTTGTGTCCCGAAGAAGACCACGACAACGAGAACAAAATCCTTCTCTCAGAAGACTTATTCGTCAATTTAATCGACACCGAACTCCAAGAGAAGATTGCGAACTCAGACAAACTCGACCTCGACGCCGCAAACGCGATCAAGCTTTTACTAGAAAACGGACCGACCGAACTCCATGACAAACTCGCCGATTGGACAGTAGAAGACTTTCAGGGAAAAAACATACTCTTCTACCAAGGGAAAAACTATATCCCCAATGACGCAGAACTCAGGAGAACTATCGTGAAAAGTTACCACGATACGATGACCGCCGGACACCCCGGAGAAATAGAAACCTTTAACGCTATCAGAAAACATTATTGGTGGCCCGGCATGCGTATGTTCGTAAAACACTACGTGAAAGGATGCGGACCCTGTCAACAATTCAAGATCAACAGAAACCCGACGAAACCCGCCTTCCAACCCATCAAAGGCGCGATATCGAACAGACCCTTCGCCAACTGCTCCATGGACATGATCACCGACCTACCCGAAATCGACGGATACGACTCCATTTTATCCGTGGTGGACCACGGACTTACAAAAGGGGCAATTTTCATCCCCTGCTCGAAAACCCTGACAGAAGAAGGAGCTGGAAAACTCCTAATCGAACATCTCTACAAACGATTTGGATTGCCAAACTCTATGATCTCCGACAGAGGACCACAATTCGCCGCTAAAGCGTTCAGAGAACTCCTAAAACAACTAGGAATCGAATCGAAACTAACTACCGCCTACCATCCACAGGCCGACGGAACTACCGAAAGATTCAACCAAGAAATTGAAGCGTACATCGCGATATTCTGTTCTGCGAACCCCGAAACGTGGAAAGACGCCCTCCCCACGCTTGAATTCACACACAACGACAGAAGGCACTCCGACAGACAGAAATCACCATTCGCCTTGATGCTAGGAATCGAACCCCTAGCCATCCCAACAACCTTCGAAAACACGAAGTTTCCCTCCGTGGAAGAAAGAATGAAGAATCTCACGAAAGATCGAGAAGAAGCCCACGCAGCACACGAACTAGCACGAGCACGAATGCTTGCCAGAAGAAAAGGAAAACCAGTCACCTTCAAACTCGGACAGAAGGTCTGGCTCGATTCCAGAAACCTGAAAACACGAACCAACAAAAAGCTCTCGCCAAAAAGAGAAGGTCCCTTTAAAATCACGGAAATTAAAGGACCCCTGTCATTCAAACTCGAACTGCCGAAGAACTGGAGGATTCACGACGTATTCCACGCCTCCCTACTCATGCCCTACACCGAAAACGAAACCTATGGACCCAACTTCCCGGAACCACCCCCAGAAATCATTAACGAAGAAGAACACTACGAAATCGAATCAATCAAATCACACCGAAAACAAGGACGACCCCAAAAGGGAAAACCCCAAAAGTACAAATACCTCGTCAAATGGGCCGGCTACTCCGTCAGCGGCAACTCATGGGAACCCCAAGAAATGTTCGGATCAACCGGACGAAAGATTTTAAACGAATACCAAAAAAGAAACGGACTTCCAATCACTCGCTGAACGAACGTCTTTTTCAAACCACCACAACGCACCCACCATGCACGCCGAATTGAACCTCGAAAATCTATCACTGTTTCACGAACGGCTGGAAAACGACCCTTTTTCATTCAAACCTTCAACTCTTCTCTCGGATTGGATCGTTCAGACACAGACATTTCACCGCACGTCTAAAGCTAGGCAAGTCAGCCTGACGTTCGACAAAGAGTTTCCTCCACCACCTCCATGCAAACGCAAGAACAGAAGAATCCCATTCAAGAAGTTTACACCCAGACTTGAACCACTCAAAGAAGAACATATAAGCAGGATGATTCCCGTCTTAACAACCCAGAACCGAATCCACTACCAACGATATTCAAGCTATTACTAAATCATCCTCTCAATCTCGCCATGGCCCAACAGAACGCTCAGAACAACTTCGTCATCGGCTACACCGAATTTCACCACTCTTCCCAAAGCTTCCTCGACCGACAAGCCCTCTTTGACCTGGTTGCCCCTCTCAACCGATACAATGACTCTCTCATCACTCTCCTCGACATCGAAAACGAAATCCATCAACAGACGAAACATTTGAACGAACTCCGACGACTGGCAGCCCTACGCCTCGACGCCCTTTGTTGGGAAGGCTTGGGCAACCACACCCAGAATTTCTGGGAACAACGAAGAACCTATTACGCCAACGAACATCGACCCATCCGAGGGAACGTACCCTCCCCATACCCACCTGGACATTCGACGAACCCTATCTCCTTCCCAGACACCAGAGAACCCACCCCAGACGACGACGACGACATTTACGTACAAACCCCTCCGAAGAACGTCAACAACGAAGAAACCCCCGATCCAAACCCCAGCCGAACCCCTTCTATTCCCTTTATCGTCGTCGACCAACACAACGAAGAACCCGATCGACCACGTGCCAAAACTGAAGAACAACCAGAACCGAACCCTTCCGTCCTTAACATCAGAACCTTCCAACGACTGTCGGAACTCCCAGAAACGTCCACCCGCCCCCCATTGAATCATCGACAATTCCTCCATACTCTATTCCCTAGCCACGTTGGCACCGACGCATCGGGAACACATAGCAACGAAACCCGTACTGAACCAGCTCCTAGAATCAACAACGAATTACCACCCCCTTATCTACCACGACGACAACAAAATCGACGACCCTCTGAACCAAGACAAACTATTGTACCACCGAACGGCCCCAGACAACTCCGAGGGTTACCCCACCCATACACCCTCCGACCCCGACCCAGAAGAGCTACTCCCACTTGCTACAATTGCCGACGAACAGGACATCTCAAACGAGACTGTCCCTACGACTACCAACAACTCTAATCGAATCTGGGATCTTCGATCTAGAACGGGGGTAATGTTACGAACACATACGCTGGCCGACTCTTTTTCATTTCTTTACTGTTTCACCGCCTTGCTTTAACTGAACGAATACCACACTTTCTCAGTGTGTCCCTTATCGATCGATCGCCACATTGTCGCAATGCCCTTTCTTCACTTCTTACGAACGTTTTCCTCATTTCTCTCCGAACGATTACCGCACCTTTAAGGTGCTCTTTACGCATGTCTCTTTATTATAAATACGTAGTACGACACTCTATTGTTCTTTAACTAGTTCTTGAGAATACTACAGTTTCACTACTCGAAACTCGAACGAAGAACTAAGAACCTACGACTATAGCCTTCTTCGGTGTAAACTCTGGGAGTTATACACTTACGAAACGGCTTGTGTCGTAACATGTTGAGTCCCTTCAAGATAATGTCTCCATTAATCTAGTGCCCTGATAATAGCCAGCATTTCCTTGTCATGAATCTCATAATTTCTTTCTACTTCAGAGAGGCTCTTAGACATAAAAGAAACAGGATGCCATTTCCCATCTGATCCTTCCTGAGATAAAACAGCCCCAGTAGCATAATCTGAGCTATCTGCTTCAACTTTATAGGGCTTATTATCATCAGGGAAAACCAAAACAGGGGAGGATGTGACTTTAAGCTTTAACTGATCAAAGGCTTCCTGATGTCTAAGTCCCCATCTCCAGACTGTTCCTTTCTTTGTCAATTCATGAAGTGGCTTGGCAATGTCTGCAATATCCTCTATGAACCTTCTGTAGAAGTTGACAAATCCCAAGAATGATTGAACATCCTTGACATTTTCAGGTTCAGGCCATTTAGAGACTCCCTCTACCTTGACAGGATCCATTTCAATCTTGCCTTGTGAAATGATAAGTCCAAGATATTCAATCTTTTCCTTTTCAAATTCACATTTTTCTGCTTTGAGGTAGAGTTTGTTCTCTTCTAGGATTTGCAGAACCTTCTTGACTACTTCCCTATGATGTTCAAGAGTCTCAGTGAAAACCAATATGTCATCCATGTAGACAATGACAACATTGCCATCAATAAGCTCTATGAAGATGTCATTCATCATAGTTTGAAAGGTTGCAGGACTATTGGTTAAGCCAAAGAACATGACCAATGGTTCAAACAACCCTCTATTAGTTCTAAAGGCTGCCTTCCATTCATCTCCTTCCTTAACTCTGACATTGTTAAATCCCCATCTGACATCCAGCTTGGTGAAGTATTTAGCTTTACTGAGTTTGGTGATAATGTCAGAAATGAGAGGTAGAGGGTAGGAGTTTTTGATAGTCATTTCATTTAGCTTTCTATAGTCCTGTACTAGTCTAAGAGAGCCATCCTTCTTCTTGACAAAGAAAACAGGGGATGCCATAGGTGACTTAGAAGGTCTAATTCTGCCAGATTTCAGATTTTCCTTTAGAAAGGCATCAAGCTCTTTCTGCTCCTTAGGTGAAAGAGGATATATCTTTGATCTATATGGCTCAGAACTAGGCTTCAGCTCAATAGCATGATCCCAAGGCTTTCTATCTGGTAGCCTGTCAAAAGATTCCTTTGAGAATACCCCTTTGAATTGATGATAGTGCTTGGGGACAGCTTCTTCAAAGGATTTCTTTGGAGAATCAGCTTTCTGGTGAGATTCTTCTGCCAGCTTTTGGGACACAGTGGAAGTAGCATTAATAGACTGCCATTGAGGATGTAGACAAGAAATAAAAATCCTATCCTCAGGCTCAATCTCAGAGTCAGAGTCAGGTGACTGATCTACAAGATCTACACCTTCATCATCAAACTGAGAAAGCTGTCTTTTTTGCACTGCAGCTATTCTCTGCCTCTTCCTCCTGGCTCTAACAACTTCCATATGACAATCAGGTGGACATCTGAGGAATTGGACATCCCCTTTCTGCCAGTCAACATTAGGATTGTGTAGATAAAGCCAGGTGTGTCCAATAATAGCAGTTTTATCTCCTAAGTCACATATAGCAAAGGTGGCCTTTTCTGTATGGTTTTTGTAGATCATAATCAAGTCAACTTCTTCATGAATAGAGCCACTCTTGTTGAGGGTTCCATCTACATTGTAGACAGGAATGGCTCTAGGAAGTTTTCTTGTGTTTAGATTATGATATTTCACAAAACCAGTATCCAGAAAAAGATCAGTGGCACCAGAGTCAAGCAAAGCATTTACAAAAAGCCTTTTTCCTGTATCCATTGTCTTTAGTGTAACTGACAGATGGGTAGAGGTCTTAGGCTTGTGGTTCAGAATGTAGATTCTTTCAGGGGGGGAGGAACAGGGTGAATCAGAGGGCATGATTTCTGTATCAGAATTTGAAGAGAAGAGGTTGGCTTTATTACTTTCATCTTCTAATACATTAAATCTATTCCATTGGGACATGTCCTTCACCAATGGAGCCTTTAAAAACCCTTTTCTGATTCATTCTTGTTTCCTTGTTCTTCCTTGATCAGTTTCCCATAAAAGTCCTTCAGCTCATGGTTCATGGCATTGATGTTCACTGTAGATCTACAGTGCTCTGCCTTGTGACCAGGTTTTCTGCATTTAAAGCAGATAAGGGGCCTAACTGACTTCCATCCTGAATCTACTTCCATGGGGACCACATCTGGTTGCTTTGCCTGAGCAACAAAACCTCTCTGACTGTTTGTAAAGGGAGAAGGACTGGGGGCTGCTGGCTTAGGCTGAGGTTTAGGAGCCTTTGAGAAGGGAGAAGAGGTGGTAGATGTAGACTTATTAAAGGCTTCCATCTGTCTCCACTGCCTGTCCAGCTTGGTAGCCCAGGAGATCCAGCCATTCAGAGTCTTGGGCATATCAGGGACATTGTAGACCTTTTCCCTGAGTGATCTGTTTAACCCAGTCTGAAACTTCTCAACCAAAGCAGCATCATTGTACCCAGTATCAGAGACCAATTCCCTAAAGCTAGCCACATATTCATCAGCAGTTTGACTTCCCTGCTTCAGAAGATTCATTTTGTGTCTGGCTGTGCTAGCAGGGTCTGGATCTCCAAATACTTCCCTGAATTCATAGATAAAGTCAATCCAAAGGCCTTCCTTGGAATAGTCTCCATCTAGAATTTTGGTTTTGTCCAGTGCCCATTTCCCAGCAGTACCTTCCTTCATATAGGACAGGGCACAAACAACTTTTTGAAGGTCATCTGTAATCCCTTTCCCATAGAAATATAATTTGAGTTGACTGAGGAAGGTTTCTGCTTTTGACATAGAACCATCATATGGCTCAGGAGGGGAAACCTTGATTCCAGACTGTGAACCAAAGGTAAAAGGACCATGACTAGCAGGGGAAGGATGGACTTCTTTAGCAGCAGAGGAGAATGGTGATTGAGTGGTTGGAGGTGTGACTGACTGTTGCTGCTGCTGCCTTAAGAGAGTCACCTCCTGAGTAAGGAGAAAGATTTGTTGAAGGAGCTCCTCCACAGAGGGAAGAGTAGTGGTAGTGGTAGTGTCCATCTTGGTGCAGATAAAGTAGAGGCTCTCTGGTGTGTGTGTGGGAGAAGCTATCTACAAAAAGTGCCCTTGAGACTATGCTAAGTAACTAAAAAAAGGCTATGTAATGGATACCCAGTTGTCACCCCAAAC
This sequence comes from Agrocybe praecox, assembly GCA_964017145.1. NCBI lineage: Eukaryota > Fungi > Basidiomycota > Agaricomycetes > Agaricales > Agrocybaceae > Agrocybe > Agrocybe praecox. The sequence goes on along the minus strand of OZ024845.1, from coordinate 530,998 downwards.
ACAGTGGGTCTAAACCTAGGATCACAGGGTTGACTACCTGGTATTCTCCTAGACCACCAAAGACAGAGACAGTTGGCCTGAATCTGCCCCAACAGTTGGTATCCCTATCTACAAGTTCACACACAACACACAACAGAGAGTGAGAAACCCAGTAGAAAGAGAGGTGTCTTGAGGAGATGTTGAAATTAGGGAGGGAGAAATGATATAGAAGATTGGGAGATATTAGAGGTTGAAGGGTTGGTGGTGATGAAGAAAATGATGTATGTGGTGAGAGGATGTGAGGGTAAAATGGTAGAAAGAGAGATGAATAGATTGGTGGAGTTGTCTGAGATAGCTTCAATCTTCTGTCAGGGCAACACTAAAATCAGTGTGACAAGGCCACCAACAAAGACAAAGCAAGAGAGAGAGAGAGAGAGAGAGAGAGAGAGAGAGATGAAGAGAGAGAGACTCAATGGTTCTAAGAGATCACACCAATGATAGTGGATATCCTAAGAGATTGAAGCTGGGGCTACAGCTACATACATGTCCAGTATATATACCCTACAGCTATTCTAGAATATTCCTCCATGACATCATAAAGAAAGTAAAAGAATGATGTGGAATAATGTAGAATGGATGAGGCTATGCTCATGGGAAATTAAAGTGATAAGTATCTAATCAAATGATAATCAAGAGATAATCAAGAGATAATCAAAGATATGAAACAGATAAGATATCTACACATCTACAAAAGGGAAAAATGCGAAATAAATATAGAAAAATAAGTGAAAATAGGGGAAACCCTGACATCCAAAGGCAGATGGGAACCTTCTCATAGTTTAAATCTGGCCAGACTTCTGTACATTTGTTGTACTGAAGTGTATTGTCGTATATGCGTAAGTCAACAGGTTCCGGTAGGTGCTTTCCTCTCTAAGATACAACGTTAAACTGCAATGGCTAACAGATAAAAAAACTCTTACCGTGTGGTCACCGTATACGTATACGTAGATGTCTCGTCCACGTCTATTTGTGCATTCACACAGCCTTTTATTACGTCCCCACCACTCCAATGTTTTAACGGAGACAGGGACTAGTTGGTCATTCTCGGGTGTGATGTCTGGGCACTCTAGGGCAGATGCCATGAGACGGTCATGGTCGGAGCCAGGCTCTATTTCTTCATCGCTTTCGCAGTGTGTGGTTGTTGGCGAGGGTATGATTTCAGAGGTATCTTCACTGCGATGATTTGGGTGTATTTCCAAAGTAGGATGGGAGACTTGGGTAGTGGGTAAGGCGCTGCTAGAGGCTGCCATAGTGATGGTAAAAAGAGGGCGAGTTCTCTAATGTAGGGTACAGCAAATCAGGTCGGTGTAAACAGTGAGAATCAGCAGTATCCTTGATCTACAGTTAAACAAGGCATCATATAAACAGTGTGAATGTTAGGGAAGGATACTGTTGTATACGACATAATTTTAGGTAGTTATCTGGGGTCGGTTCACACGCACGATAATGAAAAAACGAAATCCTGTTCAATATCCCAGCATTTAGATCAGAAGTATCGTCTCATTTTAACTGATGAACTACAACCTAGTCAAAATCATTAAAGTAAACCATTGAACCTCTGACCACGACATGTTTGTAATCGTCACTATCATACTCGTCCTCGTCTCCTTCCCAAACCCCAAATTCTCTTGCCATACTACGATCTCGGAAGTCCCACGACCCACTTTTCCAATTGTCCGTCTCTTTGAGGTACTCAAGACAGCCCATATTGAGTAACGAAAGCTCGGTGTCGGGTGGTGCGATCCCCTTGCAAATTGTCGTCCACCTAAAGCGTCCAGGGGACCAGTACAGCTCGTATGTAAGCTCCCGAAAGCCTATACAAGCTGAAAGATAATTGTTTGGCTGATCTTGAGGCCTGAGAATAATCATGTATGGTCGGCAGGAGACGTCGAAGGGACGGTAGCAATCAAAGGGATAAAAAAAACCCGATGGATTCCAGCACTCGAGACAGGCAGTTGATGGATGGAATGCCCGGCAAAGGTTGGGGTGGTCCTTGTAAGTGAACGTCTTGTCGGTAATTATAATGGGGAAGTATAAAGGTAAATGTGGGCCCGTCTAAAAAAATAAAAAAATAAGCACAAGTTGAATCAGTGTGATGATTAGTACAAGCTTACGTCGAATTCGAGGTATATGAAGACACGGAACACTGACTCATAAATACCCAGGGCGTCGTCGTCGTCACGTTCCCAGACAGCGTCGGCCCAAGAATCAGGAGTTGATGATCTCGAGCAAGCATCGTCATTGGCATCATCACCAGAATATGTGGGTGGCATTATTTGGCCAGGCGATACATCAGGAAAAACACTTTATGCCATTGGAGTCTTGAGGGATCCTTAAGGTGGTATAAGGCAGTCAAGGCAGTCAAGGTAGCTTAGAGCCTAACATAGTCTGAGAGGCATACCCTAAAAAAAAAATTATATCCTCGAGGTGTGCTAAGGCAATTCAAAATGCGTTGAAGTACGAGATCATCTTTTTTTAGCCTTACATGTCGGATCTAATAGATAAACACTTACCTAGTCTATTCAATATCAAGGATTCACTAAGAATAAATTTTTGTCAATCAAGAATTTGTAGCCTTTGTATACCTAGTAAATTGCATAATATCTTCGCCCTACTGCAGAAAAACATAGAATCTATGGGAACCCTAAATGAGCTAAATAATATCCAAGAGCCTTTAAGTCTAAGAGTATATTCAAGGTCCTTGAAGTCTTTTATACACATCATAGAGCGCTCAGGCATCATCAGGCATCCTCATATTCAGTGCAAATTCAGGATTAAATAGAGAGCGTTTATTAAAATAGAGAATGTAATAGCAGATTTAGAAACAGGTCGACATTTATATAAAAAGAATAATGAATTTAGAATGACATGGCGACCACAGATCCAGCGCTAGTAGTACCTGCATCAGTTGCATTAATGGTGGATGGGGTGGATGGGGAAAGAGGGCTGCCAGCAGATTCCCCAAGAGCCGATTTTGCAGACGCTTCCAAAAGGTTGAGATCAACACCGTCAAACTCCTCCTCAGGAGAACCAGCTCCACTGCCAGGAGAGGTTTGTGCACTACAGTAAAATTAGTAATGTTTGCTTAAAAAAATAATTCCCGCTTACTGAATTTTAGCATACATGCTTTCTTCGAGGTGCTGTGCATAACTCGGGGACTTGTCTTGAAGAATTTTATACGCCTTTGCCTGGTGAGCATATCTGTATATCATAAAGGTTAAACAGAAATAATAAAGAACATATCATATTAGCTACCGTTCGCTGCAGTTCTCTTCGCTAAAGTGAATGTTGGTCTTAGCTCCTGTCGCCCAGCATTTTAAGCAGTGTTCAATCTGAAAAGGCGATTAACAAAGAAAAGACGAATGTGTAGACTCAGACGTACACAAGTGACGGTTAAGATTATGATCCGTGGAAAAATACGCTGTCCAGCCACCATGGCATTATATGCACCTTGGTCGCTTCTGCTTTTTCCAAACCACTGCACACGTATGATATGAGCTATGATGGGATGAGAAAAGGGTAGATGCTTGTTGTGTGTTTCATTCTGGTATATGTAAAAAATCAGTAAGGAGCTTAAATGAAAAAGAGATACTTGCGTCAATGTCGAGCTCGCCGAATTTGAAATGACCGGCTGTGATCAACCATTTGACTTTCTTTTGAATGTTGTTTGGGTCCATGAACTCTCCGCCAATCTTATAATAGCTTGAAATATGTTCAGAAGTTTTCATAGTGAGCGAGCTTGTGAGATGGCCTCTTCCATACGATGCCTAGGGAAAAAAATATTAAAAGGTTTTACAAAAAGACAGTGTTACGCACATAAGTTAGCAAGGATTCTAAAGTTCCTTTATTGTCTGAATTAGTAAGTCGTTTGAGGATGGTCGTCAGAGAGGGTTTGCTACTGGAGATATCATTTTTTGCAGCTAATTTGATTAAATTCATTGATTGTTTGAGACGCTCTGCAGCATCCTTTGGAGGATAAGCATCTTCAAGAGCAGCTTGCTGACGGAAGTAAGCTTTTGCAGCAGTTGCAAGACGCAATGTATCTGGATCAAAATCACTTTCCAAAACCTTTCCAGATCGGGAGCGTTCAGATTCTGTGTTACCAGATTTACGTTGGCGGGCACGAGTGTGGGATTTGCTACTATTAGGCGCTTTCTGGGTATAAATCTATTTGTTGATAGTCAGAAATCAATAATAATATAAAAGCAAAACCATACGCCATTCTGAAATAATTTCGAATCAGATATTCCAGGTCCTTCATCTGCAATGTCTTCCTCCTCTTCCTCCTCGTCTTTCTCCAGCTCTTCTTCAGGGTCTTCCTCATTTCCGCTTTCGCTATTCTCGCTAAGGTGGTCAGAGTTAGCGTCTCCATCTTTAAGGCCCAATGCTAAGTCCATCTCTTCCTGGGAAAGCGCAGCATTCCCTCTTTGTTTTTTTCTTGCGGGAACTGGTATATCTTCATGCTCATCTTCATGCTCATCGTCATGCTCATCATCATCTTCATCATCAAAAGTGGATGCCTTCCGTTTTGATTTTGTATTTTCATTATTATTGAGATCGTCCATCGAGGAATCAGACTCTTCATCACGCATAGAAGCATTAATCTTACGACTCTCTGGAAAGAAAATGTCAATTAAAAGATTTTAATTTTAATTTTAATTTACCTTGGTCTGCAACATTCTTTGCGTCCTCTAAAGCTTTCTTCTTCTTGTTAGCCAAGGATCGAGCCAACTTTTGTTCTTCTGGATTTAGAGCAAGACTAGTAGAACGACTGGTAGAGCTTTGTGTGGCCTGTGGTTTATTAGTCTTTTTGGATGAGCTAGACTTTTGTGTAGACACGGGAGGTGGGTTTGACTTGGTTGTTCGTGCTGGCCTTCTGGAGGGAGAGTTTGAAGCAGCTTGGGTATTACGACGAGTTTGGGAAACCATCTTAGGAGTGTATGGAATGTAAAAAATGTGGTAGCGAAAAAGCTGGCTGAAGTTCAAGTTTTGGGTTTGGCAAAACAAAAGGTTTATTTTTCAACAAAGAACAAACAAATATATACAAAAGAGAGAAATTAATTCGCCTGAAAAAAATTAATATTATCCCCCCATCCATTAAAGTTCTCTATCCATTTCTTGGCTCCTCGATCGGTGTGAAATACTAGAGAGGCTCGCTTTCCAACAAAGTGCATGTTCAGATGAGTAACTTGATGAGAAGGAAAAAGCATATAATCTCCATTCCGTGCGCGAACAACTATACCTGGCTCAACGTATATGATTTCACCTCCTTCACAATCAGATACGACCAAAATTCCACATATAAGTAAATCATTCCAATCTCTGTGAGCAGAGGTTGAAATGTTCATGTTGACAACCATGCTGGCAAAGGGTGCCATAGGAACATATTGATTGTCAGGAAGTATGTCGACGTATTCTTGGAGCATTTCGGCCAACCCAGGAACATATTCCTTTACCTAAATTTTCTGCCATAAGATATATGACTATATTGAAAAAAATCAAGGACTTACTATGCTTTCCTGCCATCTGAGAACGTCACCTAGTGCACTGCATAAATCATGGAAAGTGTTGATGTTATCTCTCATCTCTTGGGAGCTTCGTGGAATAAAAAGATAAGCATTAGGCTGGCGGTGAGCCCCAGCTCGGATAAGTTGAGTAGGATGAATATCATTGGGTGCATCAAGTCCCTAATTTTTGTCAAAATCGATTTTGTCCTGAATAATAAATGACTTACCTGGGTTGAGAATCGGCTGTATATCGTAAAGTGAAGACATTTATAAACAAAATCAATGCCAGCCTTGAGAGTATTTACATTTTCAAGAATATCAGAGAATATCGCCAGTAAAAAGGTCATTATGTTCCTTCGAAGATGATCGGGCATGCTAGGCTCAACAAGGAGAATTTGATGACCAAACTTGTCATTAATTCGAAGAACCTTGCTATACGAAAATGAGTAAAAATAAAATTTTAAAAATAAATAAAGACGTACTCCTGAAGAATGGCAGGATCCAGACCCAAATAAGCGCCTTTGGGTTTCTTGCCATCCTTGAGTTGCTCTTTGATCTGTAGATAATAAATCTATGTGAATAATGAAGAGGCTAAAGCAAACATACTTTAATTTCAAAATCTTCCAAAGTCGTTGGCCAAGTTGCCTTCCCTGCTAGGTGTCTTTGCTCTTCCGTATAGATCAAATTGGCGGCAACATCACCTTGAGCTATAGGAAATTTTCTATTTTCTTCCAAGGTTGGATAAAAATTAGTATCAATTACGTGAAGTCTTCCTGATGTCGATGTTGAAAAGGATAATGTAAAGGTGTAATTATCATCATCAGAGGAAAGAGGCGTCAAAGGAGAGAAAATAGGAGGAGGAAGAGAAGGCAGAGAAGGTGGCAATACAGAAAGAGTTGTATGGTTTAAGGAGTAAGGAGGAGGAGAAAGAAGATCAGTTGTTCCACTTAAATTAAAAATAGAGGCTTTTGATATAGGCTCTAAGCATGAGCGCCAAACAACTTCATTTCTTTGCGATAAAACAAAGGAACTAAAGATTTATTAGACTTGTTTGTGAATGAAGGTGAAACAACGTACTTCTTGTGAAAACAAGAAAAATATTTCTGACTCACCTGGAGATCCGTGCAATCAAGTGTTGACGTTGTGCGAAATTTGGTGATAAGACGATCAGACAAATGAGTATCAATTGTCATAGGCCATGCCTGTCGTAGACGTTCGACAGCGGGTATAACATACTCTGTTACTATTTTACCCAAGGTCAGGTCTGTAACATTGTTTATGAGAATATACTTTAGTAATATGGCGTTAGAAAATACCTGGATTAGGATTGGCAATAATGTCTGACAATCGTGTTATGTCGTCCTCCGTAAGTCTATACAACTGAGACTTTTTGTGTGCGCAGGCAATAAGTAATAGAATATAGATTGAACCTAATGAAAATAAACATTAATAAATGTGGAAATATCATGGAAATTACGCTCACCAGCTTCTGCTATTTTGGCAAAGCTTACTGCCCTGTGCCTCCAGTGATAAAAAGAATCACGGGTAATCTTCATTTTCTTCCAAAAAGAGTCACGCGGAATGTTGGGATCATCTTCAAGTACACTGGTTAAAGGAATCAGAAATAAATAAATAAAACATAGCAAGCGACACACCTTCTGACTTTAGCCTCCACATGTATAAGACTAATCATTGAAAAAAAGTGAAAAATCTGTTCATTTTCCTCAAACATCTTGCACCGCCGACCTAGTGCCTCAATACTTTCGCCATTTGAGCAAAGACCTACAGCATGGCTCGGCTGGCCACTGAGGATATCCTTGAGTAATTCTTCCAAGTTGCCTTTGAGAATATTTCCGACCAGATTGCTTTTGGATATAGCAACCAAGATAGAGCCAGCGCCACTCTTATTCGTGAGGGGCTCAGTTGCTGGTGGACCTAAGGGCATCGTCAACCATTCCCTAGTCAACCCACCCATATTTACATCCTCATGTGCATCCTCACCCTCACGCGCACCCTCACCCTCATACGCATGCGTGCGCCCACCCACATGCCCATTCTCCTCTTCCTCCTCTTCCTGCCCCCCATTGCTTGTATCTTCAGATTCTATACCCAGGGAAGGAGATCGACATGGAGCAATTTGTTGTCTCTGAGCCTGTACTACCTTCGCTTTTTTGCATCCCCTTGCATTCCTTTTACCAGGCAAATTTGGTGGAAGAGGGTCATTGTCCGGCGCTTGTAGTCCCATTGAGGCCATGTTCTGCTGCTGCTGAAGATTAGAAAGTGTCCCATAAAGCCTTGAAAGGCTCTGGGCATCATCTTTATCATAAATTATAAGTCAGTATTTTTTTCTTCAAAAAGTCGAAAATTATACACACCACCCATATGCTGAGGTTGAAAGTCACTTGATGCTCCTCCTCCAAAATGGAACACCTGTATAGCTATAGTATTAAACATGAATTTAGACTCATTGCCTACATTAAAGAGATGTGCTAGACTTACCAGCTTGAGTTTGACCAGATGAAAGTAGATTTCCTGCCAGAGCTGTTGGGGATTCTAGACAACCTGTACCAGAAAGGCCACTATCTCTGGTAAGGCAGCCTGAGAGATTTGAGCCCAGGGGGTCCAATGAAGAGCTCAAGTTTGAATCAGAAGAGCAGGAACCACCAAGTATCAAGGCGCTCAACAGCCTGTCCAATAAGCCTTCTATCACTTTCTCCTCTGCTCCTTTGTACTGTGCTGTAGCGGCCAGGAGTATTTGAAGCTCTGAGGTATCAACAGATAAACGATGCGTGCGCAACAATGGCTTGGTTTTCGAATACATGTTGGGGTGAGTGAGTAAACTTAGATAACACGTCATTGTCGAACGCGTTCGACAGTCAGGTGACCGCAAAAATATCGAATTTCATGTCGTCGAAATTGTTCTGTAACAAGTTAAATTGACTAAATATCCATATCTTTTGTATCATATATGCCTCCTCGTCCTCTTCTCCTCCCTCCCATGCAAGCATGCACTCCCTCCCTCTGCTCTCGCACTCAAACTGCCATATTTGCATGAAACGACAGGCTCAACTAGTAGCTCCAACTTGGCCTCTTTTGTTTCTGCATCCATCCTCATCGAACCTCAAACTCGACCTTCTAACAGGACTCCCAACAGAAGAAACAGACAACATCGAAAATGTCAGCGCGTGCGCGATAGGCGAGGACGAAGGCAGCAGTGCTGGAGTGGGTTGAGAAATGTTTCTTCTCGAACTATGAGAAAAAGGAAAGCAAGACTCACGATCTCCACCTGGTTTGACTTCCTCTTGAAAACGGGATGGGATCCAATTAAGGGGGGAGGACCAGAAGAAGGTTCGATGTTGTACCTAAGATGATGTCTCATAAAGGCAATGTAGAGTACAGGAAGAACCATGGTGGACTCACTTTGCCCCTAACATTTGTAGTACAGGATCTGAGATGTTCTCGAGGAAGAGTGCCCGAACGTGTAGTCCTTCTGGTCTCTATAAGTATAGTAAATTGTCAAAAATATAATCTTAAATGTAAACGCAAGGAAGCAGACCTACCTTATCCTCGACCAAGGTCTTCCAAATCTCCACAATCCTTCTCTTTATAATCCCGTACGGCATTCCAGATCTTGCTTTTGACCATCTGCCAGCGAGTCCAGTTAAGGAAGCGTGATTGTGGGTATTCTTTCCAGCAGTTGTTGCATTCCGACGGCCGGCGGGAGCACAAAGGAGGAATGAGCGGGAGGCCGCTGTCGAGTTGATGGGGGTCGACCTCTGAGTGTGCATGTCCGTGAATCAGTGTTATCGTCGAGAGGGAAAGAGAGACTGACCATCTCCCAAAATTAACCCACGGCTACGGCGCGCTCGGGCTTGCATGTCAAGGTGATGGATGAGGGACCCTTGTCCGATCGTCCTTGGGGTACTTGCTCATCGACCGTATCGTTCGCGCACTTCTTAACGCTACCACGTGCGTTGTGTATCGACATCGCATCTGATCCATCCATCCCATAACGTGAAGGAGCAGCGAGCATACCGCTGACATCGATATTGGGGACCATGAGACTATTGCGGTTGGAGTTGGTCTGGGTTTGTGGTTGGAGTTGGGCATTAGTGGTGGTATTGCGATAGGAGGTATACCGTATTGCCTTGGCAGGTGTTTTGAGGGTTGTGTGTGTTCTTCTTATTGAAGTTCGAATTTTGGTTGGTATTGATATTACTTGCATGAGCGCTAGGCTGTATGTGAGTATATCATGATGTAAAGTGGTCGTTAATTCGCAAGCAAAGAAAGGTCGTGAATGTGAAGTGGTCGAAGAGCAAGAAAAAAGGAAAAGAAGTTTGTTCGAAACTTGAGGCAAAGAAGAAAATAGATCTTTTACCCGCTCCCAATGCCATTCGCCACGTTCCGCATCGCTGGAAAGGTCGTATCGAGGGAAAGGAGCACATACAATTATGTACCCCAAGATGCACTGGAAACGCGACCTGATCTGAACAAGGAAGTTGAACTCAACCTGAGCAGAGATCCGAGAAATCAGACGGTAGAACCATCGAATCACCAGGTCGGAGTCTGTCCAATCAGATTTTTTAGTTGATGGTTGTCGGGAGATGTTGCTGCGTTTCGACTTGATCGTCGCCTGGGGTTCAGTAGGATTCGACGCGGACGAAAAGGAGGGTTGTTTTCTCCGCTTGTGCAAAGGGGGAGTATCGTCCCCAAGTTATAACTCCAGAGTACGACGGCACGCTCGTCGCGCTAAGTTCGGGTGTCAGTATAAATAGATATAGATGTTTATGACCCTTACGATGAAGGCACCACATTGGTTTTTCTCCGCAGAAGGAAGTTGATCAATCGAGTCCAAAATTTGTATGCGCGTATTCACATCGATGTAGAGACAGTCGTCGTTCGGACCGCTAAATAAACAAAGGTGAATATATGTGTAACTTTCTAGTGAATATAGACATACATTTTGCGTATGACAGCCTGCACAGACATGTTGCGGATTTTGACAGCCACTACTGGGTTTAGCTTACGCACAGCAGCCTCAAAGGGAATGAGAGCTGGATTTTCGTAAGGAAACACGTAGAAGAAATCGTTCTCGACGCGCATGGCGACACCAGTTGCAACGGTTTCCTCGAGAGGCATGAACCAATTCTCTTGCTGGGTGCTCTCATCTACGAAGTGATTTAGAAAGATAACATAAAATATCGATAAAGACAAGAATTACAGATTTTATGCAGCCACGCATCCCACAAATCGTAGTCGCTGTTGTATTAAAAGCTGTTGATTTGACCTGACCCATGATGTCTCCCCCAGCGGAATCAATAATGGCGTCGATCATGGAGCCCTTCCCAGAATTCTTTGCAAGTAAGACACCTATCTGAGCGGGCCAGTTCTCTGCAACACATGATGAGTTTAAAGGTTCGTGTTTCGTTCGAGACAAGTCGCGAACATAGAAGAAACGGCATTGCAATTGAGTACATACTTTGTTTATAGTTCGCGCCACCTTGGGCCCCCAGAGATATGGCTTTTTGGATCTTGCTCAGGCAATGCACTGGATGACGGTCGTTGTCTGTAGGAGTGCAATCCCGCTTGAAAGTGGCAGAGGGTGACAGTTAGTGTTATAGTAGCGTGCTAGCTAGTAGCAGGGCAGGGTGAGAACAAACAATTGGAGGATAGAGTCTGTACTCACGGAGAGTCGAGACTGTTAGCCAGGATCCTGGCACAACGGTATTAACGGTATATTTTTAGCGTGTGCCAACCAAACATCACATGACCAAACCGGTAACCGGCAAAACGAAAGCCCGACCTTTTAACTGTGACAAGATCAAAAATAGGACGCGCGCGATATAAGAACTCGTCCTCTTTTGGAGGACTCGTAATGTCAATGAACCTTCTTTTCTTTACCATCACACCGTACCGTCCCTTGGATACTCGTATCGCCGGATAGTAACCAATTGCGCCAACCTCGTTCTCTTCAAATCTTTTACGAGTCCTCGTCAGGCTCGCTCGCCGTCGCCTACCCCGCCACCGCCCACTATACCCGCCAGGACTATCCGACTCGACATCAAGCTCTGCGGGCCATCCAACTATGAGGTCAACATTCTGCGAGAGGCCAAGGATACCGGCCAGGCGCCCCCAACACGGCCACCTGTCGAGAATAAACATAATGTGTATTCGAGCGAGTCGGAGGAGGACGAGAATGACGATGAGGAGAGAAGTACAAGTAAGAGACGCGGCGGGTTGAAGAGAGGCATACATAAAGCGACGAAGAAGCCCACCAAGGTTCGTTTTTTCCCCCCCGTCGTCGTCATATCCTCACTGACGCGAACGGTGTGTGTATATGCAGACTTCGGAATATGACACTACTAATCCGTTCATCAACAACTCTGAGCTCGCTGTTGACCAGCGTATGTTCTTTGCGCAGACTAAACAGCAGGAATTCTACGTCTCCAGTGGCAAAGTCGCCCTTCTCTAAGACAAGTCGTATGTGCATTTTTATTTAAAACTTTCAACCGTGTATATTCATGTTTTTTTCTTTCTAGGACACCGAAAAAACCTAAATCGAAGAAAATATCGTTTATTACAGGTTTACACCCTTCGCTTTCACTCGCAGAGACTCCTGTGCCTGTGCCTACGTCCATATCCACCCCGATACCCGCAGCGACCAACAACGCAGTCGCCTCTTCGTCCAAATTATGAAATACATATGTATCCGCTGCTGCGCCCCCGTCATCCGCCGTGGCAGAAGGGGCGCGCGACCCGCCTATATCCATCGACGACTCGGACAGCGTCAGCAGGCGCCACTCGCTCGAGAACATCCAACTCGATCCAGGCGTGGGCTATCAAACGCACGGTGTTCCCTGATCATCGGCAGTTGCTTGTGGTCAGACAGGATCAGCTCCTCGCGCAACTGAAGGAGCTCGCGGATGAAGGCTTCGAGAGAGCGAAAGAGGACTGGGAAAAGTCGGTCGTTGCTTGGGGTTCGTCGTGCTTTTTTCTTCTTCAACTTTTCTTATCTTACCCTTTTCTTATTTTTTCTGCAGATAAGAGACAAGAGAAATCACGGAACGAGCACCACGATGCGGACGGTGGTACTTTTGGGAGTGGAAGTGGAACTGCACCGCCGACGAGGCACCCGACGGAGGAGATGGATGTGGACGGATAGCCTTCTGCTAAGGATAAAGACAAGGATGTGAAAGACTCAGATCATCACCCGCCTGCGAGACGTTATCGGATGACGAACCAGATGAAGGCTATCGTGTGGGAGTTGGTGTTGTTGAGCAATGATGTCAGGGTTTCCCCTATTTTTCCTTATTTTTCTATATTTATTTCGCATTTTTCCCTTTTGTAGATGTGTAGATATCTTATCTGTTTCATATCTTTGATTATCTCTTGATTATCATTTGATTAGATACTTATCACTTTAATTTCCCATGAGCACAGCCTCATTTATTCTACATCATTCCACATTATTCTTTTACTTTCTTTATGATGTCATTGCCTTACTCATCATTCCTTTCTATGATGTCATGGAGGAATATTCTAGAATAGCTGTAGGGTATATATACTGGACATGTAGGTAGCTGTAGCCCCAGCTTCAATCTCTTAGGATATCCACTATCATTGGTGTGATCTCTTAGAACCATTGAGTGTCTCTCTCTTTCTTCATCTCTCTCTCTCTCTCTCTCTCTTGCTTTGTCTTTGTTGGTGGCCTTGTCACACTGATCTTAGTGTTGCCCTGACAAATGAGTGTTGTCGGTTGGAGAATGAGAAGAAGTGCGTTTTTGTTTTTCTTTCTCTCTATCTTTATCTTTGAGGAAGGTGGCTGATTGTTGGTTGGTTAATGTAGTTCCCTAGAAGGCTCTTTAATCCAAGTCAGCGACCGGGGTCTGCGCAAGGTACTCTATCAGAAAATCGTAGCTGCATATCTGGAGGGATGGATGAGTTCTAGGCAAATTTTGAGAGATGGTGAGTGTCTGCCTATTCGTGTTTGTGTTCGTACGCTGATGGATTTTTTCTTTTCTTTAGTGAGCGCTATGAAGAAGAGGTTGGAGAGGGAGCAGATGTAGCAGGATAGCGAGGATCAGAGTGAAAGCTCCTTGCATTGTTAACACGTTCTTTTTTTCTTTTTCTTTGTGTTATTGTATCTTTATGTTTTCTCCTTCCTTCCCCCTCTTTCCTTTTGTTCCTTGTGGGTTGACACATTATGCCTTTTATGTTGAACTACCTCAACCCACTGTACTCTTTCTTTCCTTCCATCCAGGGCTTGTGGTCCTGTCTTTTCTTCCCTGTTGCTTTATCTTGATTACTTACTTGTACTCTAACGCTTTGTGTGTTTAACTTAACGCTTAAATTGTCGTTTTTTTTCTTCTTTGCTCTTTACTCAACAAACACTCAACTCAAGTACTCAAGGCTTAAGGACACCATAAGGCCAGATAAACAAACTTCATTTATATGTTGTTATAAGTTATAACACATCTATATTATCAAAGTATAATTAAGATATATAGTATAGAAAGTCGAAGAAGAAAAACGGCAACTTTTTCGTAAAAGAAAATATAATGAAACGAAAAAGAAACAACTAGAATAAAACACGAGGGAAGAAAAATCATAGAGGGGTTAAAGAAAAATGAAAATGGCAAGACATGATGCATGCGGTCCAATGCGAGCGGGAAAAAAACGAGCGAGATAGTAGGTACATGAGCTGGCCGTATACGACGCATGAATAATTACCATCGTTGATAACGAAGATTTGCCAAAGGCGATGATGAGAAACTATCAAGGCAGTCGAAGGGCGCTCCATGAAGAAGAATGAGTGGGCACGAGTGACGAAGATGAGAGCTTGTGAGATGATGATAACCTGCAAGTAGATGACCATGTGCAACTTGGGATCGTTAGAGGCGATAGGGAAGGGGTTGTTGAGCTCAACACCAAACTTCCTCTGGAAGAAGTCGGTCTCCTTGATGATGCAGACAAGTACAACACTGAATGAGGAAGTTTAGTCAGCAACTTGGAATAAAAAACAAGCAGAGCAAAAACATACGTAGAAGCGGTCAAGTACAATCCATAGGCGATAGCGTAAGGGAAGATCTCGGCCAAGTCCCATGAATCCGGAGTCACCGAGGGCAACACACGGTCAACGGAGAGAGTCATGATGGTACCGTTGTTCAACAAAGCAATGATATGAATCATGGAGGGAGGGAAGTCAAACTTGTAAGTGAAGGCAAGGATGGCAAAGCAGATGACAATACAGATGGTAACGACACAAGTGCAAATCGAGTAGTTGCACATACGTTGGAAGATGACACGGGATTGACGGATGGCGTGGACGATGGTGGAAAGACCAGGCTCGGTCAAGACGGTATCAGTAGCACCACGAGCAGCACCGGTAGCACCCTCAACGGCAATACCGACATTAGCACGAGACAAAGCAGGGGCACCGTTAGCACCGTCACCAGTCATAGAGCAGAGATGTCCGAGACCTGGGAGACGCTTGACAATCTCGTACTTGTGCTCGGGAGGACTCAAGCAAAACCATCGGCATCCATGATCATCTCGTCAAGGGAAGCATGCTTGCCACCGGGAGTAGGTCCATCCTTGAGCACCTTGGCGGGGTACATGCGAGACGACGACCAGTTTCCTTTGCGATAGCGAGTTGATCACCGGTAACCATCTTGACACGAACGCCAAGAGCGATAGCATCGTCGATGGTCTGCTTGGTACCGTCATGAGGGGGATAGTAGATGGTGAGAAGACCAATAAGCTCGGAACCGTTACCCTCAGCCTCAAAGTCATCACCGTCAACCTCTTCGAAAGCAACAGTAAGGGCACGAAGACCACGCATGGCGTATTCCTCAACACCCTTCTCGAGGCGGTTCTCAACCTCATTGGTCTTGTTACAGGTGCAAAGTTCAGTGATGATACCGGTTATACCCTTGGTAACACGCTTGAGCTTGCCGGTGGCTTCTTCCCTATATGTGATTTCGGTACGCTTGTTGACGGGGTTGAAGGGCTTGAAGTCCAAAAGCTTGATTCCGGCATGGGCACGGAATGGGTCACCAATGGCAGCAACAACGGAAGCATTGATAGCATCCTGGTTCTCGGTACGGGAAGCATAGGCAGCAAGGAGGATGACGTCCTCAGCGCTGAAGGGACCGTAGGTTTGGACGGTGTTACGATCGATGGTAAGCTTGTTGGTGGTCAAAGTACCGGTCTTGTCTGAGCACAGAATGGTGACACCAGCCAACTCCTCAATAGCAGTGATACGGGTGACGATGGCCTTGTACTTGGCGAGCTGTTATGCACCGACAGCGAGGGTGACGGACAGGACAGTAGGCATGACAATAGGGATACCACCGATGAGGAGGACGAGGATGTTGTCGAGACCACGACGGTATTGGTAACGGAAACCGGCATACAAGCAGAAGATTTCAGCAAGGACGAAGATACCGATGGTGATGAGGCAGAAAGAACCGATTTGGCGAGAATCTTCTGCAAGTGACCAGTGGTGTCATCGTCTTGACCGACGAGGGAAGCAGCATGACCGAAGAAAGTATTGGGACCAGTGAAGATAACGACACCCTCAGCTTCACCCTGTTTGCAGGTGGAACCACTAAAAAAGGAAAATTTAGCCGCCAAGTCCCTGGACAAAAAAAGAGCAAAGGATAAACTCACGAGAAGCACTGATCACCGGTCTTCTTTCCTTGAGGGAGCGACTCTCCAGTCAAAGCAGCCTGATCGATAGAAATGTTGATGGCCTCTGTGAGACGGCAATCGGTGGGGACGATATCACCAATCTTGAAGGAGACCATATCACCAGGAACCAAGTTGGCCAACTCGATTTCTCTCCATGAACCGCCATGCTTGACTTTAGCTTTGGGTGCGAGGGAATCCATGAGAGCCTTGACAGCGTTACCAACATGGTTTTCCTTGCAGAAACCGATGGCAGAGTTGACGAAGAGGTGTAAAACGATACCGACGAAATCAGGCCAGTCCGAAGGTTTGCCTTGGCCGTTTGAGAGGACGATAGCAACTAAGGCAACTGCTTCCATAATCCATGACAGGGGATTCCACATGAACCTGAGGAACTGTAAATAGATGCATGTGTTATACTAAAAACAAACATACGTTCAACCAAATATCACGTCGATCCTTAGTTGTGATCTTCATTTCTCACTGAGGTGTAGAGATCACCACGCTTTACTAATACAGACCCGGAGGCATGGGATTAGGATCGAGAACCGAACGAACGCCCTCGATATAAGCTAGCCACCAGATATCGAAAGTACCGAGCTGAGAGGTGTCGTGGCTCTCTGTATGAGTTCTGCAGGAGGATGTGGTGATGGTCTTGGAGGGAGTTTGTCGTTATTCAGATTTGCTAGAATCTTACGCTCAGGAATGAAGCTGGGGGATGGCATGCTATTTGGAGATGGTGGCAACTTGGGTGGTGGTGGGAGAGACATCACTGGTGGCCGTGATTTGTCAACCGATGCTAGTATCGTGTTACCAGATGGCACACGAGACCTATTCGGGAGATCTTCATGTCCAGTGGTAGAAGTAACTAACGATTCGATGGATTGGCACCTATCGAACATCGTTGTACGACAAGAAATCCCACCATTGGACGACTTGCGAAAGATACTTGAAATTGGTGTAGGAACTGGTGAAGGAACAGTGAAAACGGGGGCAATGGCAGAAGCAGATAATGCATTGGAACTGGTGGAGGACGAGAGTTGTGGGGAAGGTGGAGGGATGAATTGGAATTGATGAGAGGTAGAACCGACACGGTACAGACCAGTAGGTTTGGGAGATGGGGCAACCACGAGAGGCAGGACCGTCGCAAGTGGTTTCCACTCATCCGTTTGCATGGAAATTTCTTTGACCTCCGGCCTCGGTGCCTCGTCGATGACAGGCGAAGGGGGCACATACAAGACAGCGCTGATACCAACGCTCTCGTACGTTGCAGAAGGAAGGATACAGGAGGGTAGTAGGAAGACGTGGTGTGAGGGCGATTTAACGAAGATGACAGATGAGTTTGGTGCATGGGAGTTGGAAGGGTTCGAGCGGATGTTGGTTGATGACTGGAGAGCTGCCATAATAAAAATTCATCAGTTTTTTCTTTTTTGTGTTTTTTTATTTTTTTAATATAAATTGCGAAAGGGATCGAAAGGGGATTAAGGAGAGAGAGAATAAAAATGTAAAACGAAAAAACAAAACAAAACAAAACAAAACGAACGACGCCCAGAACATTGAAAGAAACACAAAAACAGACAGAACACACATACCCATCTGATCATCCTCCAAAATAAGTGCTCTCCATATCCAAAGTCGTGCAGACGAGGGCGACTCGGGTCCACGAACAAATATCCTGGCTGTGAGCCTCTCTGGGTGCTACTGCTCGGATGTCCATGTCCATTACTCCTCGTCTTTGACTTCGTCCCCCTAACATTGCGATCCACATCCCCATCCACCCTCTCATCCCCATCCTCCTCCCGATCAAGCACCATCTCCTTCCCCCTAAACCCCCGCTTGGCACCGATCAGTAGTCCCATATCCAGTGACCATGACCTTCCCCTGCCTGTACGCATACCCGGTCCCAGCCGCCGTGCCATTGCCATTCCTGCCTACACCTACACCTTCCAGCCGATCGATAAAAACAGCCGACTGCGTCAACGTGCAGTTCCTCGCGCGCGCATCACACGCACACGTCGTGAATGTGGACGAGAGCGCATGCAGAATGTTGTCCACCTGGTTGCAGAGTTGTTGGAGCTCGTGGGGGCTGTTTGTGTTGGTCGGTTTCATTTCGGTGAGTTTTGGGCGCGTGGGGAGCATAGGCGAGTTCATAGTCACGAATAATGGATGATGGTTGTGTGTCGTGGTGATTCAGAAGAGCGGGTCGGTGGAAGATGGCGCAAATGGTGTTGTTGGAGTTGGATGTGGATAGGTTTGGGTGCCATTTGTATTTGAGTGAGGATGAGGGTGTTGATGGTGGTTTTGACGAGGCGGGTTAGGGTTGAATGTTGAACGTTGAAATACGAGCAAAGTTGAAGTTGATATTGGCAGCGATGGGCCCGATCGTGAACGAAGTCGCCAGAGTAAGCAACTTCTTGGTAGAAGTGCGTTTCTCTAGTACCTCGTTTGGTGCGAATTGGAAGTTGAAGCCAGACTTGTGAAGGGCCGCGTCGGAGTTTTAATTTAATCTAAGACGCAGCATATCGGCATAGACTGCAGCGTGTCGGGAATTCAATTCTTGCAGTCAGGTGACAGACGGGACAGTGGCATTCAAAAAGTCCGATTGGATGATCTATATTGGGTAGGGTTAGGGTTAGGGTGTCTAACATGTTAGACGGTGACAAATCGATAATCAATATTTGTATATCTGTCTCAACTCTCATGAACGATCCCACTGCTATTGATCCAAGACCCTATGCTGATGTTTACTGGAGGTATCAACTACCTAGAGCGGTGTTCAGCCACATCCCAACAGCTACCACACCCATACCAGCTACTCTAACGAACTTTACATTGAAGTTTCTCAAGGGGAAACTTCATCGCCTTCCCCTAAAGATAAAGCATCACATCATGCAGCTCTATATTCTGCTGGAGGACAGCCCCGCTATCCAAGCTCTCAGATCTGAGATCCTCAATAGACAGGTGTGGACCACTATTGGTCCACAATACTGGGTTATGTTGCAGGACGATGCAGAGATCAGCCAATTCATTACACACAGTGACAATTCTATTCTATATGATTGGGAACCTGAGTGGGAACGTATCAGGATTCCTACTCGCTCTGAAATCAAGGAGGACCAACTTCGCAAACGAACCTCACGCAGGATCATCTTTGGTGGTGTCGAAGCACTGGAATTTACAGTGTCTTATGACCGGGATCTCATGGCAGATCTGGCAAGAGTTATCCGGGAGAGCAGCATTACCAACGTTAACATCTACACCTTCATTCCATCATTCGTCTCTATCCTTGATGGGCCTGCATGGGATATCATGTTTTCAAAGCTTGAGGTTCTTAGAATCAAATATGATCTTGGGGTACAAGCGGTATGAAATTTACTTATACAATATAATTTCTTAACTGATTTTGTGTGAATAAAAGACTGCAAATCGCCCCTTTCCATGGAGCACTACGTTCCCATGTTGGAGCCTTTTGTTGGCTCGTTGCCATAACCTGAAGGTGTTTTCTTTGAAGACACCATTGCCCCTTGATCGCCAATACATCACCTTTGACTGGGGTAACCCGAACAGCAACACAAAGATTTTGAAGCACAGTTCCTACTACGTCAACTTGTGGACTTCACAAAACGCCAACATCAAGCGGGTCTATATTGACCAGGGATTGGACAAACGTTCAGGCATGGATTTTAATAATTCGAGGGGAGAGTCTTTTCTTTTCACAAAGACTGGCTTAGAGGACGGGTCTTTTAAGTGGCAGGATCAAACCGTAGGAGCTCCTCCTAGTGAGGGGCCTCCTTTTATAATGAGATGGCCAAGGAATGCAGCACCCATTTTTATGCCAGAGGTGGACCGTGATTTGCTTTTGGTTAATGCTGATCAACCAGATCACTACTAATTGTTCTTTTTTACATTTTTGAATTTCTTGCAATATATCTGCTTCTGTGTTAGTTTATTAAGGATCTTCTTTTTGTTATTTTGCGAGAATGTGTTTGGCACGTCTAAGGCTTGCACAGCCACTTGGTTTCTTTATTCCTTTCTACAACAATCTATCTGATCATTTTTAACTTCCATGGCCAAGCGTACTCGTGGAAGAAAAGGAAAGCAAGACCAAACTCAAGCGGGTTGCAAACAAAAATGGGAACAAAGTGTAGACTCAGAAAATAGTCTGCAAAATTCATCCAAAAACTCCCCCAACACTTCTCCTGCAAGGTCTCGGCCCAAAAATAAACGAGCGCACATGTCTTCAAAGGCTACAAAACCACAGGCAATCAAGAACAGCTTGATGGATTATGATCAAGCCATTCGGCAACTATGGTCCAAATTGGAGGCCTTTTCCAAAGGAACCTCCATAGTATCCTCCAATATCAACGTCGCAAACCTTGTGGTTCCTCTGGTCACACAATCGGAAAATGTCTCTGGCTACATCGATCGAGGCATAGATCATACTGCCATCAAAACCGACAATATCATCCAGGACTCAATCAATATTCCTCAGTTTCATACCTTGTCTCAGGCTTACGATGGTTTAGTAGGAACAAGAGACATTAATTGTCTTATTCAACTTTACCAGAAAATGGAATTAACTCGCCAAGAAACACTGAACCGTCTCAGTGTCTTGCTTCTAGTTTCTCCTTCCGAATTCGCACGAAATTTCAATACAATCAATGAAGTTTTTAGATTTAACCGTGGAAGGTACCAGGAAAACTTCACGATTGGACTTGAATCCCTTTCATTTGCCTTCCATACATATACTTTCCTTCAAAAACATATCCAACGAATTTCCGACATTCTGAAAATGGAGCGAGATCCTCTATATCTCTTATGCAAGAAAGCCGCAACTCAACTTTTCCTAGAAATCAGCACTTCTGGTCAACGAACGCATGAGGGGCAGCAAATGATGTTGTTAAGAATTATGCGTATAATAATACCAGACGACAAATTCTACAAATGGACGGCAACAGAGCGAACCGCAGACCATGGTCAAAGCACCATTGATCTTCTCTATCAACGTATAAGCGATGGGTTTCCTCTCATTGTGATTGAAATCAAGCCAGAAAAAGGACACAATGGAGGAGACCCATTTGTACAGTGCTATGCGAGTTATGTGTTACGCATAAATCAGACCAAATTTTGGAAGCCAGACGGTCAAATGGGGCACCTTGTTTTCTTCTCCAGCTTGAAGGTATATATTTACGCTCTTATGCATTCTTATTGCGCAGCTACTTATTAACGTTAATAGGTCCTTCTTTGACTATAAGTGGGGCATTTACGGACGCTCTTAGTGAAAGGCCAGTTGCTCAATGCTTTGGAAATTCTCTTCAACTTGAAGGAACCAAGGACGGCCCAACATTACAACTTGGACGTGACTTTTTTTACAACCTCAGTATTAGCGTACAGGTGTTAAAACAAGAAGTGTCAACCAACAATATCTGGCCTGATCATTCACAAGCTATCGACCCTCCAATCAGCAAAAACTTTCCTCGTGTTGGCTGGCAAGGCACTGGATTTGTTTTTGAACACGTCATAAAACTGGACAAGGTTTACATAGCACGCTGGTCTAGTAAACTTCATAGGAGCAACATCCTAGCGTCGGCTGTACCAAACTTGGTTGATAATCAGCAATATATCATCAAAACTCTCCACACCTCTTTAGAGCAAGACTACGCAATGGAAGTCCACAAGTTGTTATACTCTCTGGGATTTGCCCCCCAGCTAATCTGTGAATACATATATCGTCGGGAGGCTTCTAATTCAGCACCATTCAATCTTGCAGCCATACAAAAGGCATTCAGCCCTGACGATTGGAACCCTATAGTGAAAAACTACATCATGGAGTACCTTCCTGGTATGAAGATTGTACCGATCTCAGACACACCTCAAAATGTTGAAGTCTGGCTCACGCTTCATGACCTGGGATATCGGTTTCCTCAATTAGCTCGCAAGAAGAAAAAGATTATCGCAAAAGAGATCAAAAAGATTATCGCTATTCTCAAAAAGCACAACATTGTCCACGGCGATCTGAGGCCAAACAACATTCTCATCAATGTCCAGCTTACGATAGAAAATGGAAAGATTTTAACTTCTGCCTTTTCAAAACGCAACGAAATGACAAGGCTATCCTATCGTAAGCCAGACGTGGCTGCCAACAAAAAGAAGAAACATGTTCAGCACACTCAGAAAATGGTAAAGCACAAAGAGCGAAGACTATGGATTATGCTGATCGATCTTGATTGGTCTGGAGAGGTTGGAAAGGTTTATTATCCTGATAGTCGGAATCCAGACATAAAATGGCCTGGGAAAGATTCCGACCCAATAGGCCTCAACGATGATTTGGAACTATTCGAAACTTGGATGTCGGAGTGGCCACCCAAAGAATTGGCTGCCACTCAGCACTGTCTTTTGGAGTCCAACTTAAACAATGCACAAGCAGAAGACTCAGACGCTGCAAACTATTTGCCTATGCTAATTGATGGTCCTGATGCATACAATGTTCATGTGTAAACTATAATATATTGTGTACATGTCTTTCAAGTTGCGCTAGTTGTATGTCTCTGTTTTTTTGTCGTATTTACCTGACTTGTAGCTTCAGTATTTCTGTTCAATTTTCTGTATGAATCCCTATTGGTTATTCTATTTTACTTTGATTGCACGTGAGATGTGACTCATATTCAAGGGTGCAAAGAAATGTACTAGAATCTTACTCTTGAACGCATATGACGCTACATCACAACAATCATACACCAACAGATCCTCTTAATGAAGAAGAAGGAGAGATTATTGAATCATCAGTATACTGGGAAAGAGAATCTTATGTACATTTTATGTTGCATATTATTTGATTTTATTATAACACATATTTCTAGATCTTACGTCTTCCAGAAAAGCCAAGTTCTGCTCATCAAGAAGCTAATGGATTAATAAATCTCTCCCTCGGCCCCGTTAAGAAACAGAACAAGTCAGAGCACAGTAAAAGAGTGAACTTTGATTCCTCTAGTCCATCCGTCACTACGACATCTGGAGATTTAGGGAACAAGAGTTCCTCCCCAATCAGTGAAGGTCAATCATCATGGTCCTACCATCATTCTCCAATTTGTGCTGACTGCTTTGAGATGGTACGTCTATATTTTTGAGTCATTATGATTTATTTGTCAACCATGATTTTAAGGAAAACTGTACGTGCCCAATTGAAGACGTATTCCGTGCTGTGAAAAAACGTTGTTTGGAACTGTATCCTGAAGGCTTAACTTCTTCATCTTTGGGAAAAAGAAAGCGTGATATTGAGGAATCTACAGGTAAAGAAAAAGCAGCAACATTGCTTAATAAATATCATATACTCGGAAAACAAATAAACAAGTTGCTTATAGAGCAGCAGAACGTCTTTAGTGAATATGTTGACTTAGTAAAATAGGCTATCCAAGTAATTTATTATGATTGTTGATGGTTGATGATTGTGTCTTATAATTATTTATCTTATATTGAAATGTTCAAAAATCTACTTCTCATTTTGTTATTGCCAAAATGGAATATGGAGAATTGTGCGCGTCTAAACTGGATATCATGTGATAATCTCATCATGTGACTGTGTTGGGGTCATCGGCCAGCCATGACTGGTTGTCTAACATGTTAGACAACACACAATTATTGACGTCACAGACAATTTCAGTCCCTGAATTTTAATGGTGCGTCAGCAGTAGGTTACTCATATTGTATGCTAATGCAGTATACAGAACAGATTCAAAGAGTGATTAGAGCAAATCAGCACATAGCACTCTTATTCGTATTGATGGTTCACACCGACAATGTCTAATTCTGTATTGCGCTGAATAATACCTGCTTTTATTAATCACTCTATATTCAAGGCTTAAAGACACCATCTTTCTTTCTTTGAAACATTAATAATGCCTCTGCAGCCAAATACATGCCCAATATGCCTCAAGACACTGCCGACAGTCAAGGGAATGAACTTACACATTCAAAATAGTCAAGTTTGCCAGAATTGGGGCAAGACAAAATGTGTCGAAATCATCAAAGAAATGTTAGAAGATGAAAGCAGTGATATCAGCATGGACGACAGTGACACCTACTCAGAAGATGAATTCAGTCGCCCTGCTACTCCTTTGGTGTCACGACCTTCAACACCACGGCTTGATGAGGAGGCTATCACTGCCAAAACATTGAAGCAGATCCTACAAGACATTGATGAAGTAGAAGATGATGATCCTGGACACTTTCTCGAAACCCTGGAGGAGGTAGAAAAAGAAGTAGAAATCGGAGAAGCTGGACCTGGACCATCAATGCAAGAAAATCGAAGAAGACAAAGCCAAGGTCTCAATACAAAGCGAATTGAGGATGACCGAGTTTACGTTGACTACGATGGTGCAGGACAGGTACTTGGAATTGATCAGCAAATCCACGAACAATGGAAACATTTTTTCCATTCAAACTCGTTTAACAGTGATAAGGAGACAAGTGAAGATGAAAGCCCAAGTTTCTATGCTCCTTTTGCTAGCGAAATGGACTGGAGAATTGCACAATGGGTCATAAAGGATGGAATAGGCCACAAGTCATTTGACAGGCTGTTATCAATTCCTGGGGTACGTTTGTCTATTCTTGCTCTTATGATTATGTATTGACAACAATCCTTTAGGTTACAGAGAGGCTAGGATTATCATACAATAATATCCGTAGCCTTCATCAAGTTGTTGACAACAATATCCCTGAACGCGCTGGCACATGGAAAGTCGAGGATTTATTCTTCAAAGACATGCCTGATATGGCCCACACTATACGTTACAGAGATCCAGTTGAGGCTATCAAAAGCTTGTGAGGGGATCCTTTGCTGTCTTCTTGCTTGACTTATCGTCTACAAAAGATTTTCAAGACCAAAGAAAAGGAAGAGAGAATTTATACTGAGCTATGGACAGGTCAATGGTGGCATGCTGTTCAGGTGCGTCTGTATTCTTTTTCTATTTTATTTTATTTCTTATAATGAATTTAGAGCAAATTACCCAAGGGGGCCACAGTCGCACCCATAATCATTGCCACAGACAAAACACAGCTCACAAACTTTTCTGGTGGCAAAAGCGCATATCCAGTATATCTTACGCTAGGAAACATTCCAAAATCCATTCGAAGAAAGCCATCAAAGCGTGCATGTGTTTTGATTGCCTATCTACCAGCCGACTCATCTACCAAGTTAAAAGGAACAACTTTAAAACAGAAGGAAGTTAAAATACGGAATCAACGTATTTTCCACGAGGCTATGCGTTTTATTCTTAGCCCCCTGATTGAAGCAGGCAAGAAAGGTGTTCGCATGACTGGAGGAAATGGAGAAGTTAGAAACATACATCCTATTCTTTTTTGCTATGTTGCCGACTTTCCAGAACAGTGCCTTGTTGCATGCACCAAATATGGAACCTGCCCAAAATGCCAGTCTCCAGCAAAGGATCTCACCAATCCTATTCCTGGTGACCCCCGCACAAGGATATGGACGCTAGATATAATTGATAGCGCCAAGCAGACATCTACAACAGAGAATCAATTCTATGCAAAATGCATGCAAAAGGATGTGTCAGGATGCGTTTACGACCCATTCTGGAAGGATTTTCCATTTTGCGACATTCACAAATCCATCACCCCAGATGTTCTTCACCAATTATACCAAGGTGTTCTCAAGCACATAATCACCTGGTGTCAAACACTTATGACTCCAGAGGAGCTTGATGCGCGTTTACGCATTCTTCCTCCTGCATATGGGGTATGCCATTTCAAAAATGGATTCTCAGCGCTTAGTCAAATATCTGGCCCTGAACGCAAGAACATGGCAAAGGTTCTACTTGGGTGCTTGATTGGGAGCCTGGCTAAGCCTGGAATACGTGCCGTTAGGGATTTGCTGGATTTTATCTACCTTGCGCAATACAAGTCACACGATGACACTACTCTGGGATATCTTCAAGACGCACTTAATAAATTCCAACAGAACAAGGATTTTTTTATCAAAACTGGCATTCGTCTTGACCTCAATATTCCAAAATTCCACTCCCTAGTCCACTATATCGAATCCATTAAGCTTTTTGGCACAACCGACAACTACAACACAGAGGCATTTGAAAGATTTCATATTGATTTTGCCAAGGACGGATGGCGAGCATCTAATCGTAGAGATGAATTCCCTCAAATGATCAACTGGCTATCTCGACAGGAGAAAGTGTCCATGTTTGACAACTATCTTGAGTCAATTGACTCAGAGAAAAGACCTCCAACAGAATTAAATGAACGGCCAATCATCAAAATTGCCAAATATCCACCATACCCCAGCCGTCTTATTACTCAAATTGAGCATGAGCATGGAGTACCCTTATTCTCTCAACATCTGAGGGAATATCTCAATCGGCTTCTTGCTAAAGATTCTCGCACATCAAATGCGGTAGCACAGTTATATGCCCTTCCTTTTGACCGTCTTGACTGTTATGCCCAGTTCAAGTTTCACCCTAACAGCCTCTTTGACGACTATGATCACCAGGATATTGAGGAGAATGATACAGTTAAAGCCATTCCCCGATCATCCAAAACCCCAAATGGACGTATGGATACTATTATTGTTAATATGAATAACGAGGCTGATAATGTTGGCGTTGAAAGTGAGTGAATTATGTTTTTACTCAATATTTACTCATGAGCTGATCTCAATCTCAAATTAGACACACGTGTTGCAAGACTCCGTGTAATTTTCAAGCTACCTACAACTGTTGATGTTGGATTTGGCAAACAAGCGGGTCCCAAGGACTGGCCAAAAACAGAATTAGCATATATTGAATGGTATGCACCCTTTAAGCATGAACCAGATGAGGCAAGTGGCATGTTCACAGTAAAGCGACTAAAAGAGCCATCTTTTGCCATTATTCCTCTTATCTCAATACGACAAAGTTGTATGTTGATTCCCAAATTCTCTGACAAATCTTTTCATATTATAGAAAATACTCTTAAGTCCCAAGATGTATTAGATACTGTTTCTGTTTTTTTGCTTAATAATTGGCAAAGTGCTTACACTTATCAGACACTGTATTAAAATAAATATAATAGCTTTTTAATAAATTCATAAGCAAACTAGAGGGCATTACAAGAGCCTAAAATGTATGTAACATTATTCAAGGCAATTCAAGGCATCTCAAGGTTCCTCTGGGCTCCCCAGGCTTCATACTGGAGCTGTTGATGCACTTGTGGGAAACCACAGTATTCTTTGTGGATCCTTGTTTATTGCTACATGTCTTGGGGGACTCAAAGGACAAAAGTGTTTTTCCTGATGTAATTCTCAGTTTCAAGCCCTTTATATATTTTGCATACACCTCAATGTGTTAGATAGTGCAGCTTTTCATTACCAAATCGTATTGTGTTCAACAGAATTTCAGGTGTGCGTCATGTACAAGTCGCGTGGCTGTGCCGTGGGAATATGGACTTGGGCGTGAAAATCCTGTCGACTGCAACATTATTCACAGCTCAGATCGTGGCCTAATAAGCAATATATGTACCATTTAAACTGTTTTGACCGATACCATTACTCTTACGCCAGTGATGCCCAACAGTCGATGCATTGAAAATCGAATACAAAGGATCATACTAACTATTTACAACCCAGGAAACTCACCACCAACAAGACAAAAGAACTTCTCCCTATCCTCTGGCGTGTTGAAACCAATATAAGCACCAATATTGTGAGCGTTAGAGAGGTATTTAATCCTTTCCTTTAAAGTAAGAGCAGCAAGTCGTCCGTTCCAAGCAACTGTTCCATGGCGAGGCAAATGGTCACCGAACATCTGCTCATACGGAATGCCGGTATATTTGAGAAATTGAGCCATAGCGGCTGAGCGGTCAGAAATTGGAAGTCTATCGTTATTTGCGATACATCCGAGTACGTCCTCAATTCCGCTAACAGTGACCAGATAGGTAATTTTTCGAATGGCCATAGTGGCAGCAATGCGAGCGTCCCATTCAGGGGTACCATATGGATATTTTCCCCCGAAGATGTCGTCAAGGGTGAGTCCTGAGAACTGGAAGAAGACGGTGACAAGGAAGCTCTGGGTGCGTGGATCGATGACTTCCCTGTGGTTCATGTAGAAGCCAATCCCACGCAGCAGCGGATTCTCGGAGAACACCTGAACTGACTTATAGATGAAGAATTCGCCTGCCGTATGATTCTTGCTGCATCCGCAATGCATATGATTTGGATGGGGCACTCCAGGTGGGTCCGTTCGATTGAAAGATTGGCCATGTAGTTCACTGGCGTTGTCAACAATATCCGGGCCTCCATGGCGGTTGAAATGGTGACGGCAGCGACAGACCATCTTCTCATCTTTGCCAGCAGAGAGAATAGCCATCGTCATCTCCAAGCTGGTAGACGCAAACTCCGGGCAAAAGAATTGTACCTCACGTACAGCGAGGCGGGTGCTGGGGTCGATTTCGCTGAGTACCTCCTCGCGGTCTATGGCAGTCTTGGCGGCGTTGTACTTGATGAGATAATTTTTGGCCTTTTCTGCACGTTACTGATCAGCATTGAGCAAATATTCACATTATCACAAACAGTGTACTTGTCCTGGCATCCCTTCCTGACTCGTCCTTCGAAAGAAACGTAGACTGCGCTGGAAATGGATTGACTCCCTTCTTCGAGTTATCTGTCTTGAGGTGAGACGCCATCAGTCCCGCCTTTTCGACTTCAATCTCGTTGAATCTTTCCTGGGCGGTCTTGTTGTTTGGAATGGACAATTGTTGGACGACGACTTGAGCTTCGGCTGTTAGCTGCTCGATACGCTGCTTGGCTTCCATGCTCAGCTTCTTCTTCTGAAATGCGGTGAGAGAAGTTTCCCTGACATCCCTTGATTCAACTAAGACACGGTCGACTTTGGTGAGGTGGTTGGTGAGACTGATACACTTTAGGTTTGCCGGTCCCTCTCCTCGCGTGATAGCCTTGAATTTTGTGAGTCTGGCGTGTAGCTCATTCCTCATTGTCTGGTAGTAATCCATACGCAAGTCGGCAATATGATACGCCTTGCGAAGCTTGAAGTGTGACCGCGATTCCTTGGGAAGTATTTCGGCGCGTTGTTCCGGAGGCACATCCTCGTATTTGAATTCTTTATAGTCAAACTCATATACAAGGATCTCCATAACGTCTGCAGGGATACTTCCAAACGACTGCTCGACTCCATATCCATCTCTAATTTGTATTCATGAGCAAGAGACCAAGATGGATCCGTCAAAAAGCTTACTTTGCATAGACAGACGACTGATGAGGTTTTTCGAGCTCCCCCATTTGAAATCTATTATAGAACGGTGATTAGCGCTGCATTCATACATATCTAATAATAGACCAGCTTACCCATCAATATCCTCGCCTTCTTTTAGCAGTCGCATGTCGTCAAAGTGAGAGGCATCCATTTTACCAAATGAGGAAGATCTGACGGGGCCGGAGGATGCCACCAGCGCATTGGCAGAGAAATTTGACGACGTAGAGTGGGGAAGAATGGGAAGACTCGTCCCCATATCATGGGCATCCATGGAAGAGGACGACGGGAAACTGGACAGACCCCCAAATAACTCCTGTTCATCTAGGTCCTGAAAAGCCGATGGAGCTTCTGCGCTAACAAGTGGAGGATAGACTTGTTCCTCTTGCACCTGTTGAGACATAGTCATGTTATGTGGGAAAACAAAGCCTCCGAAGGTTGTCTGCATCAAAGTCGTCGTGGAGACCTGTGAACTAATAGCGCATACTAAGTATCAGTATTAACGTTTCATGTACATCGAAGCAATCCTTTCTTACCTAAACCCAGATGGTGTGTTCTTGTCTAAGGACAATGGAGCTGCGCTAGCTTGAGTTCCAGTTGTTGTTGTGACATTACTAGATTCACATTAATGCCAGGACCAAAAAATAGAACGGTAATAAACTCACTTTTGCGTGGAATCATTCTCGGAAGAGAGACCCGTGGCCGTAGCAAGATCCTCTTTAGTCGTGGGAGTCCTAGGACAGGTGAATTTAGAACGCAAATATCAGGAGTTAAAGAACATACCGGGGATCAACCTCTGGACTGACGTTCGCAGTGACACCTTGAACCGGCCCTGCACGCGCATTATCCCTGGTTCATACGATGTTAGCGCGTGATATCCAAGATTCATCATAAATGCCAATATAACATACTTTAGAACATCGCCGTCCCTTGAAAATAAGTTCGGATCCATGCTCTCTTGACTTCCCATCTTCGGATCCACGTTAATTGAACTTTCTTGAACTCCCAAAGACGCGGCTATGACTCCAAATGCCACAGGGGATCTAGATACACACATATAAATTGTTAAACACTGGAGGCCGTGTAGATGATAGGAACAAATGACGTACCGTGCGTCAACGTCCATGGTTCCGCTGGTTCCCTGTGCGCTCTCCTGACCCCCAGTTTCTGAAGTCTGAGTGGGACCTCTGCGGACAGTTAGCTTGAAAATATGCATCACTAATTACAATTATTACGTACATCATATCAACATCCATGTCCCCTTCCCCGCTGACTTGGGTTTCTATTTCTGAACTTGGGCTCAGTCGTGCAGCCTGTGCTGTCAAATTTTTATATCAACTCCCCTTAGTTGCTCATTTAAGATGATGCATCTACACCAGTAGTTGCCCAATTGCCTAAATTCATGTATCAGACTGTCCGGCTGGCCTATTGTGACTATATGTGACTATAGTCATGTGTCTGTTATTGATGGCACCAATGTCCAAACACATGACTTTTTGCTTGCCTCTATTTACATGTTTGGGCTCTACTGATATGTTTATATGGCCTCAAATGCAAACAAATAATAAATAATGATGTCAGCAGGCAGGGGCACGCAGGATACAAGACAAACAAAGCCCCCGAGTGATGTCACATCCAACCACCCCAATAAGGCAAGAGGACTTTGGACTTTGAGATTTTAAGACAAAGTCGCTTTCATAGATAATAGGAAGCTAGATATATAATAGATATATATGACTGAGATAAGATAAAGATAAGATAAGATAAGATAACCCTATATTTAGAAGTGATCTATTTTTAGAATACTCTCAAATTTGCCAAATATGATTGAATCTATTTATAGATTGGATTTATTTTTAGAATAATTTTTCAGGTTTGCCAAATCTGATGAAATCTATTTTTAGAACATATCTATTTTTATTTTAATCCTATTTTTAGAACATGTTGTATTATGGGTGGAGGAAAACCAATTTATTTTTGGTTCAGATCTATTTTTAGAATACTTTAATAAGAATAGTTTTGGTGGCTGTACCCAAATCACATGCATATCACATGCATATCACATGCTTTTCACATGACTACGGCCCTCTAGTCACCCTCAGTCACCCTGATACATGAATTTAGGCAATTGGGCAACTACTGGTGTGGACGCATCACCTTAAATGAACAACTATGAACAACTCATATATGAATCTGCCAGCACTATGTGAGTCGTGTTCTATGTGAATCATTGAGAACGCTACGTCTAATTTAAAACTAAATTCGGAGACTCACTCGGTATCGTGGCTCTCAGGCAGTTCCGGAATAAGACTGGGGTCGGTGTGGTCGGACCTTTGCAAGTCTTCAATAATGCGCTGCGCCCTTTCTTTGCGAGTCTTCACAGCGTCTTTATAATCTGTGGGAAATGTTAGCGTGAGCAAACAGGTAAGGTCATGTAAGACTTGCCAGTGTTTTTGCGTTTATATCTGACGGTGTTCCAAATTCCCTCAGCAGTCTGCAGCTCTTTCTGCCAGACTGAGAGTACGTGCATGTCTGTCAAAGCGTGTGGTTACTCAAGGAATTGAACAGAAAAATATATGCTTACAACGTTTGCGAACACCGTCACCGTTCAATACGTCTTGCGTAGACGACATCGATTCTTTCTGTGCTTTGTGAAGGGGATATGCGACTTCAGAGAGAAAGGGGGAAAGGATCAGGCCAAATGTTTGGTTTTTAATATTTCTCACACCGTACATTCACGTATCATAATATATCAAATATTAAAGACTGCGCCCTACTACCTACTTAGCGAATCGAATGTAGGGCCCAGTGGAGTCATACGTTGGTTGACTTCTGTTGGGCCGTACTTTGCGAATTGATGTTCATGAACGCAGCATTCCAACCAAAATTCGTCGGATTTCCCGGTCTTATCGCCTTATCGTCCATATGTTTTTCCTGTAATCTCATACGGCATTGTATTGTGGGGATCTCAACAGGATTGATCTTTTGAGAAACTTGCAGTATGCCGCACAGGAATTTGACGGCGTTATATTGATTCTGATGGTCTTAGTGTCGAATTTGAATATTGTCGCCAAGCAGTACTTTACTCTGCCCCACGCCTACCAAGCGGTACTGGTCGGAAACAAGTGGGTCTGACTGAGTCTGAGCAGAACTGACTGAGTCTGAGCAGAACTGACCATTACCAAGTGTTTCTGACCTGGACTCCATCCAGAATCCTGTGCAACTTAGTGGAAACTTGCTGTTTGCATGTTTTATGCAATGTTACTTATGTTTAAAAAAACATAATATTCACCAAAAACATAGGAATCACACAAAAAAACATATAAAAAAGCGAAAATCAATTAATTAAGAAAATGCATAATATACATGATGTTTATATACTTATATACTTATTTTTAATTGGAGAAAAAGGGGGGAAGGGAGTATGGAAAGGGGAGGATAGAGGGAAGAGGAGATGGGAGGGGATAGGGAAGAGAAGGGAAGTGGGTGGGGAGGAGGAAGGGGATGGGAGAGGAGGGATAGAGGCCTAGCCTATGGACACGGGCGGGGAGCGAGAAAACGGAGGGGTACTCACCTGGTCGTCGTCCTAAATGCCCCGCCCCTCACCTCGCCACGTCACGCCCTTGCCCCCAAGGCCGCCGCCTCGTTTGCTGGCGTTCGTCGTTGGCGTTGTCGTCACCGTCGTTGCCCCGTTGCTCGTGTCGTTGCCCCGTTGCTCGTGTCGTTGTCGTCGCTCATGTCGTTGTCGTCACTGTCGCCGTGTCGTTGTCGTCGTTGTCGCTGACGTGCGTGTCGTCGCCGTGTCGTTCGATGTCGTCGTTGGCGTTGGCGTGGCGTCATTGCTCGTGTCGTCGTTGTCACCGTTGTATCGTCGTCGTTGTCACCGTTGTATCGTCGTCGTTGTCACCGTTGTATCGTTGTCGTTGCGTCGTCGTCGTGCGTGTCGTTGTTGACGTGGGTGTCGTCGCCGTGTCGTCGTTGGCGTCCTCTGCGCTGACGTGTCGTCGTCGTTGTGTCGTCGTCACTGGCGTTGGCGTCGTTGTCGTTGGCGTTGTCGCTGGCGCCGTCGTTGGCATTATCGTCGTCGTGGACGTCGTTGTTGGCGTGGACGTCGTTGTTGGCGTGGACGTCGTTGTTGGCGTGGACGTCGTTGTTGGCGTGGACGTCGTTGTTGGCGTGGACGTCGTTGTTGGCGTTGCGGCGTGGTGGCGACGGAATGTGGTGGTGGCAGAGGGTGGGTGGATGGTGGTAGTGGTCAGGAAGAAAGAAAACATTGATGACGCGGCAAGGGCAGAGGGTTGTGGCTGTGCCGGCAATTTCCGCAGCGGCACGGACATCTATTTTGGGAATTTTACAAAAATTGTCGTTTGTATGTCACACGGACCTCCTAAAATAATGAAAAAATCACGATAATTCCTAAAATATTCGAAATATATTTATCAAACATTTAATGTGACGTAATATGTTACGGTTTTGGCAGAAATGACAAAATAACCACAAAATAAATAAAATAAAACATATCAAGGTATATAGCTACCTTTAGATATTTAACTGTCAAAGTCTCTATGGTACAGTCGGATGAGTGTCCATAGTTATATCACATGACCTCTGGCAAGGCTCTGGGTTCGATTCCCGGTGTCTCCACCACATTTTTCTTTAATTGTAAAGCCTTTGGTCATGTGATCTGACTGTGGGTCTGAGCAGTTCTGAACGGTTTCACTCAGTTTTCAGATAGGGATTGGAGCTCGGAAAGCTGAGCTGTCTGACCAGTTCTGATCTGTCTGAGCGATTCTGATCGGAAATGCTTGGACATTTGGGGGGTCTTTTCCAGCCAAATGGCTGGGAGGGAAATCCTAAATTTCCGCTCAGAACTGCTCAGACAAGTCAAAAGTCTGACCAGTACCGCTTGGTAAATGTGGCTCAGAGTAAAGACCTCTCGCCAAGTGGGATTTGGACTGCTAAACACGGGAATTTTGCATCCATGCCAGCAATCTTATAATCTGTAAACATATATAAAAGGGCTATCTTTGAGGTGTTATCAAGCAACTACAACATATGTTTATGTGTATTAATAATCAAAAGAACACAACGGACGGCGCTAATTTCAATGTCTCGGCACTATCTCGGCATTGTCACCGGCGGCCTCAACCGCGATCAGCAGGAGACTTCAATTGTTTGGTGCGATCATCGTACATGGAAACTTAAGGGGACCACTCTCATAGGCGACCTCACTCATGTGTTACAGACGGTCAGCAGGGACTAGTGACTTCGATTGTATGGTGTGATCATCGTACATGGAAACTTAAAGGGAGAAACAATGTCTGATCTATCTGATGTATATCACTACCAAAAGACTCGGGAAGAGGAAATTTCGGATGTCGGTGCGTAGTATCACGTGCAAATATCCGACTTGCGTTCCTGAGGAAAAGATATGAACGTGAATCTTCATATTTTCTCCTCTTACCACTACTTCCATATCCCACTCATTGCCTGTTTGTAGTATGATGTCCTCTGACTCCGTCCATAACGAGCCTGGCGCCGTCGTAAACAATACGACCCAGAGAGGTATGCGCATACTCCTTTCTTTTCACGAGTCATACTGATGTGCACCGTCTTCAAGCAGAGGAGTTGCCTGTGTTCTACGTTGTATGTGTTGGACGTAGTCCTGGTATTTTTGCTGGACCGTAAGTTGTGGTACTTTGTTGACAGACTTCTCTGCTCATCCCTTTGATAGTGATGGCATTTCCGCTAACACGGAGTCCGTGCCAGGTGCACTTGTGGTCAAGCGGCACTCACTTGCGGCTGCGAAGGATACACTGCGTGTATTCTTGCACATGAATGTTGTCAAGCGAGTGACCATCACCCATACATCACATTTGCTGCAGCCGCACGATGCAGAATCTATGCATGGACTCAACGGTGAGTCTCTTATTATGAATTTATTATATATTATGCTGACACTATCAAAGGTGCTCTCGACAATCCTGATGGGGAGAAGTTCTACACAGTAGTTGTTGGCCGCAGACCAGGCGTATTCTGTGGAACGTGAGCATGTTTATGTTGGATTGATCTCGTTTGACGTACTGAATAGAATCTTTATGACAGGACATATGTTTCTCCAAACGTGCAGAACATCCCCGGCGGCCGTTGCGTCAAGTGCCTCACTCAAGAGGAAGCAGTCGACTATATGACTGGCGCTCTCAACGCTCACCAAGTGTTCCAGGTACAATGGGATTGTAGCTCCGAGACGATGTAGGAAAAAGACTTTGCTGACTTTTTAGACTCGTCTGAGTAGTTTTACATTTGTATTATGCTTAGTGCCAATTATACTTGTGTGAATAGACAATGTTACTCCGTCTGTCTGATAGCACATCAAATAAATTGATTCAATAGTTATAATTTGAATTTGTACGAATGCCTTAAATATCAATACGGCTCAACGCTTTCCTCTATACCGCCATGAGCTCCAAGGCTTCAAGAGCAGAGAAAGATCGCAGATATTATTTAAAGTTTGTCCTCCTCCTACTTCCTAATCGGTGTTGCTCACCCCCTAAAGGAATCAAGCAGCTAGACAATCCCAGTGTCGAGAACTTAATAAGCGGCGCAGAAAAAGGTAACTGAAGTTTTCAAATACATATGATGGTTGTTTCTAAGGCCAGCAGGAGTAGACAAGCAGAGGAAGAAATAGAGCCTGGTTTAATAATCCCAGAAAAACAAACGTAAGAGACATAAGCACTAGCGCCCATCACCAATCTATTATTAACTTCAACATAGCGCGGAGAAAGGAGTACAGACCATCCTAGAGGACCAAAACATCCAAGAGCTTTATGCAAATAATCTTTGGAGCGAGCCCCCAACCCCGGACTTCAAAGAGTTGGCTGAGCTTATAGCACGCAAAGATCAATTGGGATCACCGCACTTCACACTACCTGTTGAGGAGATGTACGATATCTCGCACAATTTCCCAGCATACAATAACTTTATGGAGTTGCGAAAAACAGTCGTGAAGTGGAGCAGCTACTGGGGTGGAGTTAATATGTGGCAAGATACACTCGAGTATCTTTTTCGTTGCGCAGTGGACCTTGGCAAAGAACGAACCTTTGTCGAGAAGCTCTGGACTCACGAACTTTGTGGACGCCAAATATTACACACGCTTCAGATCCTTATAGGTCAGTTACCCAAGGATTATACGGCGGTCAAGGTCGTCTGGACCTTCCAACAGGAGCAAGTAATTGCTATATCCCAGGGGGTAGCTATCATTCGCACAAAGCTGCCACTTCTCTGGCAAAGAATCGGATTTTCCCAGGATTCAACTAATATACTCGGGAAAGAAAGGGATCATCTTCTCAGTGCTGCAACAATGATGGATTGGCCTAGAAGTATGGATTCTCTTCCCCCAAGCGATATTTCAGAACAGGAAGAAGAAGTCTGAATGTATCGTTGGTGAGCAATATAAAATCGACTTTTGAGGATCTTGTATACTGATTGAAAATACCTCTAGCAAACAAGGGTCTGATAGAAAGGGTCATCGTTATGAAGCTAGCTATCTTTTATGTAAACCTGTCTATAGAAAAGGCAGACTATTGGTGCATTTTATTGCAACCCTAAGAAAATCTCATGAATATCGTTGAATAAGAACCTGCCAAGTCCGTTCACTCAAACTCACTAAGCCCGTTCACTCAAAACTCGTAAATATGTTCTCGTTGAGAGCATCACAAACACGATGTTTCAGAGGCATTAGGACCTCTCGCCGATGTTTAATATCCATTTTAAATCTGTTTGCGACCTGTTTACGACCTGTTTACGACTTGTTTACGACTCGCGGCTCGTTTACGACCTGTTTACGACTGCTCTTTCGATTAATTAAAGCTCCGCTTTGAATGCATCATGTTCGGCCATCAATATACGTCTGGTCAATAAGGTCTCATGTTTTTCAGTACCAGAGGATCTGGCCTCAATTTTTAAATTATATTTATGTTATAACGTACATTTATAGTATTATTGCGGGGTATGGTATAATAATAGTTCATACATTGCGAGAGATGAGTAAATTAGCAATTAGGTAGCGGGTTCGGCATTTCCTGTCGGACTTTGAAATTGCATAAAACGAACTTGTTATTTCAAAAGGTTAATACCCCTCAGGGGTCTGAGATTTTTGGAAGGTATACTCTGCATATATATGTAGTGCATACTATAAAAATTTCTTTTAAATTTGGTGTGTTCCTCAAACCAGGCAGTACAATTGAGCTCAACAAACGCCTCAGTCGGTACAAATTTCCATAAATAACTCAATGCCGCGTGCAGTCATATGATTGTGGATATAAATACCACCCGGGATACCGGTATGGCAGTGCAATCTGGCTGATTGCACAATCCGTATAGGTAGATTAGATTAGATCCATTACCTGTATGACTGTGAACAGTGACACATCCATAGCGGAATCCCACCTTGCCTTGACTTCAACTGACATCATGCGAGGCTGCTCGACGCGCTTCCGAGACCGGCTATGCCATCTAGCTGCATACGGGACTGCTCCACAGGTACAAAAAAAAACCATATGGGACAAATGACAGTATCTGTGAAGTGACCACATGTGTCCGTAAAATATGCAAATGCGACCCCCTGCCCTGTTAAGCTCAACAGGATCCAACCGATTCCTTTTGAAATAACTAGCCGACATTTCTGAGGCACCTTCGCGATGTGGAAAGATGGGGACTCGCACGTATCCAAGGGATCAGGGCATAGGGGTACAATAACCTATATATAAGACAGTCGATACCTGTGGTGTACGTACATCAACTGATATCATTATGTCGTCAAACCGCTACTGTGGGGATCCCAATTGTGCGAACATCAAATGCATGTCAATGCCCGCCCTTGAGTTAGCAGTCTATCTCGGTGTATGTGACCTCCGTATTCCTTATTCTAGTTACTTACACATTCACATTCAGAGAAACGGCGAGCTGCCAATCAATTGGCTTGGGCGGATCGAGGATGGCTTCTTTATCTGTGCCAAAGACAAGCACCTTTGCCATATCACAAGTATGCGCACCACGGAATACTCGATGTACGACCCACTTGACGGCCAATGGTTGGATTTTGATCCGAATCATCCCATTTCATCGGCATCATATACGCCGATCCTCCTCAAGCCAACGGCATTGTCGGAGGGAAAATGCTTTGGATTGAAACATATAGTGGCAAAGATTCACCGGAGCGCTCGTTCGTGGTCCATCCCAGCCCGATTTGCTGATGTGTGAAAGGGAGAATAGGGGTATATTACTATGACTATCTACTACAAAGTTACTCGCTGATAGGGATTCCCAACCTCTTTGAATACATTTCGAGCATTTCTCCCATCCGACTCATACGCGTCAAGCTCCATTGTAATCATTTGCTATGATATTGATTCTCTCTTCGGCATCTCGGAGCAATTTTGAAGAGGTGTAATGGATGGTAGCGCCCGTCGAGTACTCGATGTACGACCTGTCAGGGCAACACTATAATCAGTGTGACAAGGCCACCAACAAAGACAAAGCAAGAGGAGAGAGAGAGAAGAGACAGAGAGAGAAGAGAGAGAGAGAGATAAAGAGGTAGAAAGACATTCAATGATTCTAAGAGATCACACCAATGATAGTGGATATCCTAAGAGATTGAAGCTGGGGCTACAGCTACCTACATGTCCAGTATATATACCCTACAGCTATTCTAGAATATTCCTCCATGACATCATAGAAAGGAATGATGAGTAAGGCAATGACATCATAAAGAAAGTAAAAGAATAATGTGGAATGATGTAGAATAAATGAGGCTGTGCTCATGGGAAATTAAAGTGATAAGTATCTAATCAAATGATAATCAAGAGATAATCAAAGATATGAAACAGATAAGATATCTACACATCTACAAAAGGGAAAAATGCGAAATAAATATAGAAAAATAAGGAAAAATAGGGGAAACCCTGACATCACCCCCTCTCTAAGGCACATTTCCCACAATGTGCACATGTATGCCTGAGTTTGGAGGGTTTCAGAGGAGGAGGAGGTTCAGTGAAGTTAATTAAAGGTGAAAAAGAAAGTCTATCAAAAGTAAGAGCAGAAATCCTTCTGGGAGCAGCTGGATGCTTGGCATGAAACTCTTTGATTGATTTGGCTGCCTTCTTCAAATTCTCAGCAGGTTCCCAACTGCTTTCTTCATTTGGATAGTTTTTCCACTTAACCAAGTACTGCAGCTTATTTCTGAATAATCTGCTATCCTTGATGTACTCAACTTCCCATTCAGGATTTTCTCCTTTAATGACAGGTGGAGGTCTAGAGGGAGGCTTCCTTCCAACAGTATCAGGATGGTAGGGTATGAGTTTGACCACATTGAACACTGGGTGAATTTTCATAGTTTTAGGGAGTTTGAGCTCATAGGCATTTGAACCAACAACTTTGGTGACTTTGTATGGTCCATATCTCTTGTCATCCAATTTCTTGGAAGGCCTATCAGTCTTCAGATCCTTTCCATCCAACCAAACCATGTCTCCAACTTTGAATTTTGTGGGAGTACCTCTGTTTCTATCATAGAATTTAGCCATATCATCAGCAGCCTTTTTGAGTGCAGACTCTGCTTCTTTTCTGGCCTCTTCCATGTTTTTCACAAAGATATCTACAGTGTCCATCTTGCTGTCTCTGAGAGGTTCTGTGCCCATTCTTGGATGTCTACCATTGTTGAGCATAAATGGTGTCTGTCTGGTAGAGGCCTGAACTCTGTTGTTGTAAGAAAATTCAGCCAAGGCCAACCATTCTGCCCAGTCATCCTGTCTATGGTTTATGAAGAGCCTGAGATATTGTTCTACTTCTTGGTTGACTCTTTCAGTCTGACCATCAGTTTGAGGATGGTAGGCTGTAGATGAAGCAGTCTGAATACCAAGTATAGAGTTAAGCTCTTTCATAAACTTGGAGACAAACTGAGGACCTCTATCACAGATGATTTTGATAGGTAGACCATGCAATTTCCAAACATAGTCCCTGTAGAGCTTAGCAGTACCTTCAGATGTGACCTCATCTGTGGTAGGTATGATGTGAATCATCTTGCTAAGCCTGTCTACAACTATCATGATGGCATTATACCCTTGACATTCAGGTAAGCCAGTGATAAAGTCCACAGAAATAGTCTGCCAAACATCAGAGGGAATCTCAGTTGGAGTCAGGAAGCCAACAGGTTTAGCAGGGAATGTCTTGGTCCTGTTACATTTATCACATCCTCTGGTATAGGCTGCAATATAATGAGACATCCCTGGCCACCAATAATTTCTAGAGACTAACTCTATTGTCTTCCATTTTCCTGGATGTCCAGCAATGTAGGCATCATGATGCAGTTCCACAATCTTCCTTCTAAGGTCTTTGTCTTTTGGAACATACACCTTTCCTCTGTAGAGAACAAGTCCTTGCTCTTCTGACCATTCCTGTCCATCTATCTTCTTGGTTGAAGACTTCTTCATCTCCTGTACTGCCTTGACCACTTTTTCATCAAAGTCCTTTGCTTCTCTAATCTTCTTGAGAAGATCAGTCTCTGGACCAGCCAATGTGGTATGACCCTGTTTGAGAGCCTGGATCTTGAAGTAGGAAGGTTTGAGAAGAACTACATTTTCATTGTCATTCTCCCCCTTTTTATGGTCTGATCTCCTAGACAACGCATCTGGCTTTAAAGACTTTTTACCAGGCCTATGATGAAGAGAAAAATCAAATCTGGACAAAAAGAGTGACCATCTGGCCTGCCTTCTGGTTAACTTCTGGGCAGTCATAAAGTACTCTAGATTTTTGTGATCTGTCCAAATCTCAAAGGTATGTTGAGTCCCTTCAAGATAATGTCTCCATTCATCCAGTGCTCTGATAATAGCCAGCATCTCTTTGTCATGGATTTCATAGTTCCTTTCTACTTCAGAGAGAGATTTAGACATAAATGCCACAGGATGCCATTTTCCATCCAAACCTTCCTGAGACAATACAGCTCCAGTAGCATAATCAGAGCTATCTGCTTCAACTTTATAAGGTTTGTTGTCATTAGGGAAGATTAGAACAGGGGAGGATGTGACCTTAAGCTTTAGCTGGTCAAAGGCTTCCTGGTGTCTAAGTCCCCATCTCCAGACTGTCCCTTTCTTTGTCAATTCATGAAGTGGCTTGGCAATGTCTGCAAAATCCTCTATGAACCTTCTGTAGAAGTTGACAAATCCCAAGAATGATTGAACATCCTTGACATTTTCAGGTTCAGGCCATTTTGAAACTCCCTCTACCTTGACAGGATCCATTTCAATCTTGCCTTGTGAAATGATAAGTCCAAGATATTCAATCTTTTCCTTTTCAAATTCACATTTTTCTGCTTTCAGGTAGAGTTTATTCTGTTCAAGGATTTGCAAGACCTTCTTGACTACCTCCCTATGATGTTCCAGAGTCTCAGTGAAGACCAATATGTCATCCATATAAACAATGACCACATTGCCATCAATAAGCTCTATAAAGATGTCATTCATCATGGTTTGGAAGGTTGCAGGACTGTTGGTTAAGCCAAAGAACATGACCAGTGGTTCAAACAGCCCTCTATTGGTTCTGAAAGCTGCCTTCCACTCATCTCCTTCCTTAACTCTAACATTGTTAAAGCCCCACCTGACATCCAGCTTGGTGAAATACTTGGCTTTGCTGAGTTTGGTAATGATGTCAGAAATGAGAGGTAAGGGATAAGAGTTCTTAATGGTCATTTCATTTAGCTTTCTATAGTCCTGAACTAGTCTAAGAGAGCCATCCTTCTTCTTAACAAAGAACACAGGGGATGCCATAGGTGACTTGGATGGTCTAATCCTACCAGACTTCAGATTCTCCTCTAAAAAAGCATCAAGCTCTTTTTGCTCATTTGGGGAAAGAGGATAAATCTTTGATCTGTAAGGCTCAGACCCAGGCTTTAGCTCAATAGCATGATCCCAAGGCTTTCTGTCAGGTAGCCTATCAAAGGATTCCTTTGAAAAAACTCCTTTAAATTGATGATAGTGTTTAGGAACAGCTTCTTCAAAGGTCTTCTTTGGGGATTCAGCCTGTTGGTGAGACTCTTCTGCCAATTTCTGAGACACAGTTGAGGTAGCATTGATAGACTGTTTCTGAGGATGGAGATAAGAAATGAAAATCCTATCCTCAGGCTCAATCTCAGAGTCAGAGTCAGGTGACTGATCTACAAGATCTACACCTTCATCATCAAACTGAGGGAGCTGTCTTCTCTGTACTGCAGCTATCCTCTGTCTCTTCCTCCTGGCTCTAATTACTTCCATATGGCAGTCAGATGGACATCTAGTAAACTGGACATCACCTGACTTCCAGTTGACATCAGGATTGTGTAGATAGAGCCAGGTATGTCCAATGATAGCAGTCTTGTCTCCCAAGTCACAAACAGCAAAGGTAGCCTTTTCTGTGTGGTTCTTGTATACCATAATCAAGTCCACTTCCTCATGAATAGAGCCACTTTTGTTGAGAGTACCATCAACATTGTAGACTGGAATAGCTCTAGGAAGTTTTCTTGTGTTGAGATTATGGTATTTTACAAACCCAGTGTCCAGAAAAAGACCAGTAGCTCCAGAGTCAAGCAAAGCATCTACAGGCAGCCTTTTTCCTGTGTCCATTGTCTTGAGAATGACTGACAAATGGGTAGAGGCCTTTGGCTTATGCCCTAAGATGTATATCCTCTCAGGAGTAGAAGAAAGAGAAGAATCAGAATTTGAGAACATGATTTCTGTATCAGATTCAGAAGAGGTGGGATTGACTTTATCAGTTTCATCTTCTAATACATTAAATCTATTCCATTGGGACATGTCCTTCACCAATGGTGCCTCTAAATTCTTCTTCTGTTCTTGTGATTGTCTCTCTTCTTCTTCCTTGATGAGTTTCCCATAGAAGTCTTTCAACTCCTCATGGTTCATAGCATTGATGTTGACTGAGGATCTACAGTCAGCAGCCTTATGTCCTTGCTTTCTGCACTTAAAGCAGATAAGTGGCCTGACTGACCTCCATCCAGAGTCAACTTCCATGGGAACATCATCTGGTTGCTTTGCCTGAGCAACAAAACCTCTCTGACTGCTTGAAAAAGAAGAAAGACTAGGGGCTGCTGGCTTAGGCTGAGGTTTAGAAGCCTTTGAGGAAGGAGAAGAAGTAGTGGAGGTAGACTTGTTAAAGGCTTCCATCTGTCTCCACTGCCTGTCCAGCTTGGTAGCCCATGAGATCCAGCCATTCAGAGTCTTGGGCATATCAGGGACATTGTAAACTTTTTCCCTGAGTGATCTGTTTAGCCCAGTCTGAAACTTCTCAACCAAAGCAGCATCATTGTACCCAGTATCAGAGACCAATTCCCTAAAGCTAGCCACATATTCATCAGCAGTTTGACTTCCCTGCTTCAGAAGATTCATTTTGTGTCTGGCTGTGCTAGCAGGGTCTGGATCTCCAAATACTTCCCTGAATTCATAGACAAAGTCATTCCAAAGGCCTTCTTTGGAATAATCTCCATCCAGAATTTTAGTTTTGTCAAGTGCCCATTTCCCAGCAGTGCCTTCTTTCATATAGGACAGGGCACAAACAACCTTTTGAAGGTTATCTGTAATCCCCTTCCCATAGAAATATAACTTGAGTTGGCTGAGGAAGGTTTCTGCTTTTGACATAGAGCCATCATATAGCTCAGGGGGGGAAACCTTGATTCCAGACTGTGAACCAAAGGTAAATGGACCATGATTGGCAGGGGAAGGATGGACTTCTCTAGC
Source organism: Agrocybe praecox (assembly GCA_964017145.1). Taxonomy (NCBI): domain Eukaryota; kingdom Fungi; phylum Basidiomycota; class Agaricomycetes; order Agaricales; family Agrocybaceae; genus Agrocybe; species Agrocybe praecox. Next base: position 486,715 of record OZ024845.1, on the reverse strand, counting down.
AGCAGAGGAGAATGGTGATTGAGTAGTTGGAGATGTGACTGACTGTTGCTGCTGCTGCCTTAAAAGAGCCACCTCCTGGGTAAGGAGAGAGATTTGTTGAAGGAGCTCCTCCACAGAGGGAAGAGTAGTGGTGGTGGTAGTGGTAGGGGTAGTGGTAGTGTCCATATTGGTGCAGATAAAATAGAGGCTCTCTGGTGTGTGTGTGGGAGAAGCTATCTACAAAAAGTGCCCTTGAGACTATACTAAGTAATTAAAAAAGGCTATGTAATGGATACCCAGTTGTCACCCCAAACACAGTGGGTCTAAACCTAGGATCACAGGGTTGACTACCTGGTATTTTCCTAGACCACCAAAGACAGAAACAGTTGGCCTGAATCTGCCCCAACAGTTGGTATCCCTATCTACAAGTTCACACAGAACACACAGCAGAGAGTGAGAGATCCAGTAGAAAGAGAGGTGTCTTGAGGAGATGTTGAAATTGGGGAGAGAGAAATGATGTAGAAGACTGTGAGGGTATTGGAGGTTGAAGGGTTGGTGATGATGAAGAGGATGATATATGTGATGAGAGGATGTGGGGGCAAATGGTGGAAAGAGTGATGAATAGATTGGTGTAGATAAGTGTGAGGTGATGAATAGTGAGTGGTGGAGTTGTCTAAGATAGCTTCAATCTTCTGTCAGGGCAACACTATAATCAGTGTGACAAGGCCACCAACAAAGACAAAGCAAGAGGAGAGAGAGAGAAGAGACAGAGAGAGAAGAGAGAGAGAGAGATAAAGAGGTAGAAAGACATTCAATGATTCTAAGAGATCACACCAATGATAGTGGATATCCTAAGAGATTGAAGCTGGGGCTACAGCTACCTACATGTCCAGTATATATACCCTACAGCTATTCTAGAATATTCCTCCATGACATCATAGAAAGGAATGATGAGTAAGGCAATGACATCATAAAGAAAGTAAAAGAATAATGTGGAATGATGTAGAATAAATGAGGCTGTGCTCATGGGAAATTAAAGTGATAAGTATCTAATCAAATGATAATCAAGAGATAATCAAAGATATGAAACAGATAAGATATCTACACATCTACAAAAGGGAAAAATGCGAAATAAATATAGAAAAATAAGGAAAAATAGGGGAAACCCTGACACGACCCATGCAACGGGAATGGATGGATTTTGATCCGCATCATCCCATTCCGACTGCATCATATGGGCCAATCTTGTTGAAGCCAACAGCGTTACCGGAGGTAAAGTGTTTTGGGTTGAAGTGAATGTTCATCGCAGCGTTCGTCGACCATTCCAGCGCGTTTTCTTGAAGTTTGAAGGGAATTAGGATATATTGTTGCTATCAAATTACTCGGCTATAGAAGGGATACCCAAACGTCTTGAATATAATTCGAGCATTTCTCCCATCTGTCCCATACGAGTCTCCATATCTTCCAATCTGTTCGCCATCCTCTGGTTTTCTTTCTTCGAATCACTGAGTTTGCGTGAGAGTGATACGGCATCAGTCTGCCGCGCGGATAGAATATTGCTCATCAAATCGTTGTAATCATTAGCTATCACATCTATTCTCTCTGCTGCATCACGGAGCAATCGTGCAGAAGTATAATGAATGGTAGCACCTGTCCCGTTGGCGTGCTGAGCGCCAACAAAAAGCCAGCACCCAGTGGCTGCTGCGATGTCGTCAGCCCTCTCGATCAAGCGATTCATACCCTCCAAGAAGTATTTGCTGGCTGGCTTAGAATCTTTGAGGAATTTGGGGCGCTCGTGATGTCGAATGACCTCTGTGTTGTGTAGTATAATAAATATATTAAGGTTTAGTGTGAGCACATATAAGTTAACGTACCATGAAGCTCTCCTCCTCGCATGGCACCACTTACGTGCCCAAACTTGGGATTCTTCTTTGTTGCACGAGAGTATGCTTTCTTTGTAGGCGAGGTAACACCCTCAACATGTGGGTCTGGGGTACTTTGGGTCACTTGGCTGACAGTATTGGTTTGAGGGCGGCTAGTAAGATGATGCGGAGTGATAGGTATCTGTGGTTGTGGATTGTTATGACGCATGGCATCCAGCCTGAGGTCAATAGGGATGGGGACGTTAAACTGTTTGTGCGTTGTCAGGTAAGTGTGTTATTATAAGCGTGAGAATATGTTTATAAACTTACACGGGGAAATGCGATTGGCGTTATAGGGCTTTTCTCTGTCCGAAGATGGTGCTCTGATGACATAGGAGAGGGAGGCCCAGCGTTTGGCGACTCATAAATAGATGGTAGGCCAGGCAGGCCATGTGGTATATGGGCAGCGTTAGCCGGTGGGCGGATTATGCTGCCGCTGTGTCCATCGCTCCCGCTGTTCTGGTCTCTGGCAGAAATATTTTGATCCAGCGACGCTTCAACGCTCTGGTGATTTCAGTACATATATTCTTACATTGAGAAATTGTAACTGAGATATCGTACCTCAGAAATGGCAATCATTTTTAAGTGAGCCTGTCCCTTTTTTGTATGCTGGCATTCAGATCGCAAAGGCCTTCCCTGACATTTGGTGCACCTAGACCCCGTGCGTCCGGCGCTAGCCGTGGCGAGCTATATAGAACAATGAACAATACTGTCTAAAATGAGAGAGCCACTTGGAATTACGCACTTCAGCTTGTTTTGCAAGGTACTCTTGTCCTGCTTTTGTATGCTTGCACTGACTTCGAAGAGGGTTATCTGGACACTGTCGGCAGGTCTGGGCTGCACACAATTTAGAAGGAGACTCGGATGGAACACGGGGAGCGCGTCTGGTCAATGTACTGGCTTTGGGCATGAGTGGTGGAAAGAATACGGAATCAAAGTCCTGGTTAGTCGCCTTGGTCAAGTATCAATACTCTCTGTAAGGACATACAAGATATAATCATTATCCTGTCGAAGTCAACCTAATGACAGAGTCACAGTCACGTTCAAGCGTTGCGAGTTTCCACAGATCCAAATCCTGTAGATACCCACAGGAATGCCAATAGCATAGCTCCAAACACATAAGTATTTTTACGATGCCGAATTTTGAGTTATTGATGTCTCTGGTGCCTCAGGTCTGCCCTTGACGATACAATTTACACAATTTCCCACGCATGTAGATACCCGCACAAACTGTTACAGACGGTGTGCTTGAGATATAACTACATATATTTGTGGTATATGTCTGTGAGAGAAGCTAAAATTTATTTTCTAAGTGAGTGCATTAGCTGGACAAAAAGAAATTGAGGTGCAGCCATAGTAATGTATTCTCTCGGAGACGGGTATGGTCGGCCATCACCGCCATAGAATTAGAACAAGCGGCATGCTCGGCATATTCGGCGGACTTTCAAGTTGTATGAAACAAAGCCTGTTGTAATTTCAAAAAGCTAATACCCCTCGGGGATCCAAGATTTCTAGCATGGATACACTACATATACATGTAATACAAATTATAAAGTTTTCTTTTATATTTGGTGGGTTTCTCAAACTAGGTGGTACAATTGAGTTTAAAGAACACCTCATCCGGTACGAGTCTCCATAAATAGCACAACACCGCGAGATTGTGGATATAAATAGATCATTCTCAAACCTGTTGGATCGTGCAAGAATAATGTGTGAGTACTGTGTTACTTTACACAAGATATTATGGATACCCGTATATTTTGTCTCTACCAACAGGATTTAGAGTGGAACACTGTTACACAGTACCGGATACGCACAGATCTCCTCAAACCTGTTGGGTCGTACAGGAGTGACACGTGAGCACTGTGTTCCCTTGAGCAAGATATTATGAATATCTGTAGATCCCGTCCTTACCGACAGGATATCGAGTGGAACACTGTCAGATAGTACCTAATACATATAAATCTCGTGGTATTCTAACAGTAGTACTCTAATATTACCTGAATTATGACACTACATTCGATGCTAAATACCCCAGTTGAAGAACTCTATTGATTGCCATTTTTGATCATCTCCCCTATTCGAAGTCGGTTCCATATTGAGAAAAAGATCTTGGAATATCTTATGGCTCGGTCTTGACCCATATAGCTGACAGATTTGCGAATTCGTGCAAGGCCACCATTCCCACACTCTTCTGCACTGGAATTGAGTCGAACAAGACGCGGATCTGTGTCGGAATAAGTGGTAAGGAAGGACGATGGGCAGCATCTGGTGTGATCCGGGGCGTGAAACACGTCAATAACAAATAAAGTGTTTTGGAAGAACTCTGGCTCCCTAAGCATGCAGTATGGCTGAAGCGCACATGCAAAGTCATACACAACGATTTTCGGGGCTACACTCCACCTTGTGTACAGCGCCGAAAATATGTCATTCCTTCCTTCCGCCACTGGGATACAATGAAATCCATAGCTGACGCTATGCGTACACCATGCGACCATTATTCCTCCGGTCAGTCGTTTTGGACTGTACCTGGAATAAAACTTGCGGCACCCGGCTTTAGTCTCACTTCCTGGATCGCGGTGAGTATCTTCTTTTAATTTGGGATACTGAGGGCGGTAGCGCACTTGCGGCATGCCGTAGCAAGCCCCAGTCTGTCATAATCAGGGTCAGAACAGCTCGCTAATAAATATCTTCCATACCTTGTGCCAGTCTAAGGGGTGCTCAGCGATTGAGGGATCTGGAGGCAAGAGCTCGTGTACAATAAGTGTGCGGCGAACAGTCTCCCCACGCTTATAAATCCAGACGCAGACACCAAATGTATCCTGCCTAATTCCCCCATGCGTATTGAGCTCGTGGTGAATTACATTATAGAGGGCGGGTATGAGTACGAGTTCTGAAGCTTTCGGTTTGCTCGGTTCACGTAGAAAGTGTACGAGCTTTTCTAAGGCAGAAAGATTTGCCATTTGAAGAGCCGTTTCCTCTGCCGATATCTTAGTAAATTAGATTGAATATTCGAGTAATGGATAGTTCGCAGTACATACTTGTACAAAAAGTCTCTCATAGACTTTGTCCGTTTCGATCTTCTGTAGAACAGCATCCATGCCAAAGCATCGGTCAAACAAGGAGCTCAGGGAAGGGTCTACCTTGTGAAGTTTAGCAACCACGTCGGGGATGAGCTTAAATCGCTCCAGGCGAGCATTCTGTCGCTGAATAAAAGCCCTATGGCGATGAGAGTTTATCCGGGCCTGTATTTGTTCTTCATCCGCAGACGATGAGCTACTTGAATCGTCGTCATTGAGGTCTCTCTCGATCTGATTTTCAGTACTGTTTTCAATAAGAGATGGTCCAGTAATGATTTTTCGAATAGCCTTTCTAAGGTCCGTATCGGTTATCCATTGAAGCTTTTTGACGCGTTCGACCATATTGTGTACGGGAGATGCTTCATCTATCGTTGTGGGCGGGCGTAATGACGTAAGTAGGTGCTTTCTGTTGAAGGAAAGCGAAACACCGTCGAATATAACAGCTTCAGGAGACGGTCCACACAGGTAGCAGCTCATGTCACCCTTGAGCTGGAGAAGAGACGAGTAGGAGAACCATGCGGCCCGGAATATCTTTTCACTAATAAATAGATTGCTGAAAGGATGGTATGCCTCGTACCGACGGGAAACCACTGATATCCATGCTGTAAACGGTGTTTCGGAGGAGGTAAAGGCCATGGTATATTCGTCGAGAAGCTGGTGCGTAAATAGAAGGCAATTATTCCAATTAAACAGACCGATATCCCCACAATCCGATCCAACAAATCGCATTTTGCAGGAATAACATTTCTGGACCTCAATCTCGGTTTCCCAGACATCTGTGGCGGTATATATAATACACGGTCGCATTTCGGTTGGGAGAAAGGGATTATAAGGGATTCGTTCGGCTTTGCAACAGCATGTGGAAGTATCGGGCGTTATTGTAATTCGCTCCGGCCTGACTAGCAGAGGTTTGACATAGTCAAAGCTAGGATCTGAAGGGATTCGCGCCCAAATTGGGGGGGGGGATTGGCAGGTAGGATACCGAGAGGTTGTTGGAGCCAGTGGCAGTACGTACAATTGGTTCTAAAATTAGGTTGAGCTTAATTCAAGTAGGGTGCAACAATGAGTTACTTACCGAAGTACTGTGGATCATCATTACCGGCGTTCGGGTCAACTGCATGGATGCTGGATTGAACATGTTGCTGTAGTGAGTGACAGGCAGATACAATATGACTGCAGCTTGTTGCTTTGGGATCCTTCGTGCACGTCCAGGAGCCGTTTCCATTATCATAGCCAGAGAACTGGACTATGGCCCGGTTTTTGATGGTAGGTAAACGGGGTGCTGGAACAGAAAATATGTTTGTGTAAATATCGTCCTCATGGCTTCGAGCTCGTGTAATGAGGAATGTTTGATCGTTGCTAACTGAGAAACAAGTCAAATAAGGTTATCAGGTGCCATCTGATTCATCAAATAACACAAGTACGTGCCTGCAAGTTCGTCGCTTGGAGGAAAGCGTTCATCTGCAAAATCAGCCAGAAACTGTTGATGGAAGCATGTCCCATGTCTTCTCTCAGCCGGACACATACAGACAACTATTCTTTCGTTGCCCAAATCCATCCGCTGTAAATGATAAAGTTCGTTCTTGGAATTATCGTAAGTAGACCTGGGACAAAAAAAATGTACACGCCAACGTACTGTAATCGTTCGTGTTTTCTGATTCCATCCACTAACCACAAACAGGCGGTATGATAACTGATAAAAATAGCATTCCTCTGCAAATACCGACTCTACAAAGTACTGGTATGGTGTTGTTGTGATTGTAGCAGACATTGTCTCGCTTGGCGTGTCCTGTTGTTGTTCCACTAGTGTGCATAGTTAGTCTAGCATATTGAAGAACAGGGAGGCTGTAGCTGTCTCACCGTCATCTGTTCCACTATGTACAGGTAAGGGTAGGATAGGTGAGGAATTAGTTGTGGGCAAGAATGATGAATCAAATGTATCAATGGATTCTGGACTCTTGGGTGGAGGGACTAGCGGGCACGATGTGATTCTCTTTCGTGCTACTCTGGATGTTTGGTCCACCTTTCGTGGGATTCTGCATGGCGTAGGTATTTTCTCATCTTGGAAAGACTCTGCAGCTGCCCGCAAGCTGATACGCGCTCTTGGAGATGACGGAGGAGTGATTAACTTGAACTGTGACTCCTTGGGCATGCTGGACGTACAAAAAAGAGATTTGGTGGACGATCATCCCTGAAACAACACTTTCCTTATGATACAACCTAGAGTAGATCACCACAGAGAATGTGTTCATATCCTGTGGAATTTAACCTGGTTGCTGACCTCGCATAAATATCGTACGTGGTCGATTGCGCAGGATTGACACGCGCGCAAAGGCGTGCACTATTTTTAACTTCCCTGCCGCACCTAAACTTACGTACTACTACCTAGGACCCAAATCCACAGGTAAGAAACATCTTGCATCAAGTAAAACAGATTATGTTTGCTCATATCTTGTCCGGAGAGACTGTGTTTCATGTAAAAAACCTGCCATGTACAACAGTACTCTCACAAAATTGGTCACATACCATTGTAGATCGCAGGATTGACACATGATTACTATGTTGGGTTCTGCAGGATATACTGCAGGACTATATATCCAGTTCGGACCAACACAATACACACGGGAATCCTAAGTGGCAAACAACAAAATGAACCTGCCTTCAAAATATCATGTTCAAGTCGACCGGATTGTCGATACCTACCATCACGTGGGATATATATGTCCTGCTTGTGGGCGCGCGCTGCCAAGGGTATGTTTCATGCACGATTTCACTCATGTTCTACCCTCATTACTCGCGTTATAACCTTTTCATAATTAAACCGATCAATTACTCACTGGAAGTGATGGATAGCAGCTGTTCATATGTGTGAGTACTGTGTTTCTTCTGGAACGATATACTAAATTCTTGTATTAGTATGTGATACCGTCTACACCAACAGGATCTCTGGTTAAACACTGTTTGACAGTACCAGATACGCACAGATCTCTTCAAACCTGTTGGACCGTACAGGAGTGACACGTGAGTATCATGTTTCCTGCAACAAGATAGTATGAATATCTGTATATTCTGTCCCAACCGACAGGATATCGCGTGGAACCCTCGCAGACACTACGTAATAAACGCGTATACTTAATACCCGTATATACTGTCACCACCGACAGGATCTCGAGTGGAACACTGCCGGACAATACTCGATATACACAAATTTCCACAGACCTGTTGGATTATGCAGGAATGACATGTGAGTGTCGTGTTCCTTTTAGCAGGATATTCATAGATATTCATAATGCCTGTATATCCCGTCCCAACCGACAGGATCCCTGTTCATTAGAAATTCAGCCTCATATATGCAGGTGGTGTAAATAGATTGACCTGTATTGCTAAGATACGGCATCGGCCATACTTTATATGGAAAGCCCAAGACTGTATCTTCGACATACAGATTAATAGATACACGCCACCTGTATTATTAACCTGTTTCTCGGAGAAACAAGTATCGGCGCCTACTGTGATGCCGGATACACAAAAATCTCCCCAAACCTGTTGGATCGTGCAAGAATAATGTGTGAGTATTGTGTTCCTTTACACAAGATATTGTGGATACCTGGATATTGCGTCTCTACCAACAGGATCTCGAGTAGAACACTGTCGTACAGAACCGGATACGCATCAAGGGTATGGCGGGATTAAAATCCCGGACCGGATCCTGGTAGGTAGGGTCAGCCGTCAGGCCGGAAAAATAAATATGTTATTCACTTTATATCGACCTTTTTACATCAAATTTGAGACCTTTTTCAAACCTTTTTACATAGTACATGCCCGAGAGTACTCTAGTTAGCTCATTATTGACCTAGAAATGCTATAAACCCATCATTTTATTTTTTTGCAGCAGTTATGAGTATGTCACCGAGATAAGATAAGATAATCCAAATGCGGAAGTACCAAGATCTCGCGTTATCTGGATCATTAGGAGATAAGATTACAAAATTCTTAGTCTTCGACATCTAAACACACGAAGCTATATAATATGGCAGATAATGTAGGGGATTTGTTATTTCAATGACTTGTATAAACTTGATACAAACTAATGTCATGTATTCTACAGAACCCGAAAAGTGTTGTCAAGTTTAAATCAACTGACAACAGTTATGCAGTTTGTGAAGCAGCCAAAGAGAGGCTGTTGCTCTTTTTTTTTTTCATCAAAGTAATAAGCATTTTATTCACTAGTAATATACATATTAGTACATGATCTCTATGTCGTCTCTATGTAGAGTGCACATACAACCCCCTAATACACATTTGGTGCACATCATTGATGACCAATGGCTTCCAGATATGGTAATTTGATGGATTACTAAGCGCTAGAGGTAGGTAGGGTCAGCCTCGGGGCTTAAAAAATAAAAGGTGGCATCAGGTAAAAAATATTGGTTCCGCTATACCCTTGATACGCATAGATCTCCCCAAACCTGTTGGATTGTACAGGAATGACACGCGAGTACTGTGTTCCTTTGGACAAGATATTATGAATAGCCGTATATCCCGTCCCTACCAACAGGATCTCGAGTGGAACACTGTCAGACAATACCTGATACCCATAAATCTCCTAAAACATGTTGGATCGTACAGGAGTGACACATGAGTACTGTGTTTCTTGCGGCGAGATATTATGAATATCTGTATATCCTGTCCCAACAGACAGGATCTCGCGTTGAACCCTGCCAGACCGGTCCTGATCATACGAAATTAGATCAAATTCCTTGAGTACCGGTATATTGTGTCTCTACTAACAGGATCTCTAGTGGAACACTGTCGTACAGTACCGGATACGTAGAGATCTGCCCAAACTTGTTGGATTGCACAAGAGTGACACACGAGTACTGTGTTTCTTCTGGCAAGATCTACTGAATTACTGTATATAATACTGTCCGAACCAACGGGATCTCTAGTAGAACCCTGTCAGCCAATATCCAATACACTGAGATTTCCGCAAACTTGTTGGATCGCGCATGAGGGACACATGAGTACTATGTTCCTTGTGACAAGATATTATGAATATCTGTATATCCTGTCCCAACCGACAGAATCTCATGTGGACCCTCTCAGACGCGCTGATCATACAAGATTAGATCAAATTCCTTGACGTCGGATCAAACCATCCTGATCCATATGGCCCATCCTGTGCATCATGCCGCTGATGCCGCTGATGCCGTCGCTTTCTCTGCCATCCAATGCTAATGTCGACGAATTTGTCAAAGTCAAGCCATATTCTTGTCTATGCTCTCCATCTGTAAGCTTCAAGTTTTAATAAAAGAGTCAAAAGTACAGACTATGGGATAAAACTTGGACAAACGATGATAGCCAGGATCCTGGCTAACGTTCTAATTTTAGCGTGGTAAATTCCATTTCTCAATCATGGGATTGCTCGAAATTTGCTTGTTTTGTACGCAATACAGTAGTGACGATCTATCTTCTTCGTATTCAGTACTAGTTCTACCTATATAATACTCAATAAAAATTTCAGACCTTAGGTAAATACCCCTCATTGTTAAAAAGCATATTGTAGCGCGAAACCGGCGCTTTCTTGCGCAGTTTCTATCTCCGATTTAGCGGCCATCAGTGCCGAAAGATGTGTTTCTAAATTCGGTTGATCACATGGTTTGTGCGGGATCCTGTCCGAAACTACTGGATTGAAAGCATGAAACGGCTGTCTCACACAGAATTCGTGCTGACCATTGAATCTATGGATGCTATTTTCTGTGCGCAGCTACATGATTTCGGCTGACAATCCTGATGGTGTATACATATCAAATATCAATGGGATTTTTTGAAATTCGCTTGTTTTGTATGCTTGTACAGTACCGGATACGCACATATCTCCCCAAGCCTGTTGGATTGTACAGGAGTGACACGTGGATACTGTGTTGCTTTCGACAAGATATTAAAATAGCTGTATGTCCTGTCCCTACCGACTGTATCTCGAGTACAACACTGTCGGACAGTACCCGATACACACAGATCATCCCCAGGCCTGTTAGATAGTACAGGAGAGACACGTGAGTACTATGTTTCTTACGACAAGAATTTATGAATAGCTGTGTATCCTGTCTCTATCAACAGAATCTCGACCGGAACCCTGTCAGACGCCGCTCAATACACACAGGAGTCCCTAAATTCCGTGGGATATCATAGAATTGATGTTATTCTCTCTAACCCGATAGTAAATCAACATGCCTGTGGCACTCCAAAATTTATTTCATGATGTATACTACGTTGATCATTGCATGTTATTTTTTTCCGTGCCGCCCACTAGGCTGTAATACGTTCGATAATAATTGATTAAGTCCTGGTTATCCAAAAATAATTCATTGCTGTTCCCATACGGCGTATCACTCATATCCTGATCCAACAAACAGGATCTTAACTTTTAAAATGATCCCATTGACAACAGTATACTAATATATTTTGAGTGTAGTGTATGGTGCGGTACTATATCAAATGTACGGTGTGGTCAATGAGCCAAGGTACGGTGTGATTAGTCGTCGCGCGACCTATGACTGTAGCCCCGGGAATGGGTTTGGAGGCTATGGCGAAGGAAGAGTATACAGAAAAGCCCCTACGCCTTCCCCAACGTTGCATTCGTCCCTTCTCACAGAACAACAACACCCACCGAATCAAGCGTACCAATGCCCGACGCCCTCCAGCTCTCCCTCTAGTTCATAATCCTTGCGGCGTTGACGGAGCATTGGACGAGGGGCACGCAGATGCGTACGCGTGGACAAGGAATGCGTGCGCCGCGGTGCAAGTATGGTCTTGTTCGATGAGAGGGCAGACTTCTGCCACTTCAGGCTCGAGCGACGCGCGAATCCGGGAGTTGATCTATTCGTGGAACCGCTCGGACGTAGGGGGGAGGGAGAGGAGGAATGAGGGGGTGTATGTGAGTCGGTAAGAGAGTGATATAACATTGGAGGTAACAATGAACGTTAAGGCCAAGGAGGAAAGGACGCGTGTAAGGTCATGTTGGAAGAAGGAAGAAGGAAAGGAAAACTTACAAGGCGAAACCGAAAGTCCTTTGTGCACGGGAACATAAACACCTGCTGACAGAGGAGAACAGCAAGCCCATGGTCACTCTCATCGTTGTGAAGGATGCCACGGCAGAGGCGTACGAGGTGGCTCTGAAAGAAGAGCGGGGGATGGCAATAGGGAAAGACATCGTGATTGGTTGTATCCAAGAACAGATATGGGGTTTTCGATCACTTATAGATTAAGATGTTGGGTAAGTGCTGTTGGGGTTTACGTTAACTTTGAAGTTGAAGTCGAGGTTAATGAAGACGACGACGGGTCAGCGGTACAGCCTTCCTCGTCTAGGGAGACGACACAGGTCCCTTCTTCTTCCTCTGCTCCATGAGAACCATATCGGCCACTTCTTGCTCGAGCGACACGCAAATACGAGATTTGATTTGTTCATAGAGCCCCTCGGCAGTGGGGCGGAGGGAGAGGAGAAACGAGGGGCCCCGGGGGTGTATAAGTGGGTCGGAGACGTTTGTGAACGGGGACATAAGCACCCGCAAGCTGGAGAGAGAAGAGCGGTGAGTCCGTGGTCACGCTGTTTGCTCCGGGGGAGGTCATTTTCGACGTCGGGGCCCTTCCCAAGGGGTACTCATAGCGCCACGATGATGATAACTATAAGCGCCTAGCCGCCAAGTCACTAGTCACATATCATGGAAGTGTTTATGTAAGCATATTGCTGTGCTCTCCGGCCGGCCTGGCTTGCCGGGTGGGCTGACTTGGGGCTGACATGCACTGCGCTGTCGTTGGAGAACGCTAGAAAGCGGGAGTATAGAGCTGGATGAGGAGATGACACGCGTTCTAGTTGGACTACGTGCCTTGGCTGACGGCGCAGTGCGTTGAACATTCATCATTTTTTCCTTCCTTCCTTCCTGCTTTGACGTGGACGTTACGACTGCGCCTAAAGACGCTATAGCTCCTTTCCTCAGCTATTTTCAACTCTCCTTCCTTCCACATATCCACTCCTGCGGTACGTCTAGCCATCAGCGCACTAGCGTGCTTAGAGCAAAAAATAGCCGACGTCTTTCGTTTCGATGATTCGATTATCACTGTCTCAACCTCTCAACCTCACGCTATTTCCTCGTGTGTAACTATCTCTTCTTCTACGGGGATAAACAGTATAATTATGATACAGCCTTTGCCGTAACGTCTCAAGCTACCTCCTTGACCGCTACCGCCATCAAACGAGCCCGCTCGACATGTTCATAAGTACACACACCCTGGTTGGAGAAATACCGCACCGTATTCGGGGAAGTGTGGTACAAATACAAGCAAATCTACGCATTGTCCATTCTTAGTATACAGAAAGAATATTGAGCTCGTGAAGCCGATATCTGTCTTGATTAAAATGAAATGCTCTAGGGTTTAAAATATACATATCAGTATATTGAGCACGCAATTATTAGGATTGGAACGTACACATATCCGTTCACGAATTTCTTCCAAGTAGATAGGGCTGAATTAGAAGTCGATTCCAATATCTTGGATGTTCTCCCATGTGCAGCCAGTGCCTCATCAATCATCTCCTTCAATGTTTCCTCTACCGTTCGTTTAGTTACAAGAGATCGAGTGTAAACATAGTTCCTGCGTTCTCCCGCCAGATATTCCTTGTAGAACCTGAGAATTCAAGGTCCATATGAGTGATCCATAAAGAAGATGTAAAAGGAACGTCCTACGAGAGAATGTCATTGCCTAAATTTATGAAGTCCACCATGTCATCAATGGCTTGTATATAATTCGACATGTCCAAATTGGCCTCGTTCGGGAAGAGCATGAAGGCGTACGCATGCGAATGGCCTGTCTTTTTCCGCAAAAAGTAAGGCCATGATTGTGCGTTTTCCGTCAACACCATGTCACGGATCGTCGGTGTCTCCTCAAGTATGCAGCCGTTCACAAAATCAAGACAAGAAAGGATGATGAGGTTGGCAGGGATTGGCGCGAATAGTCCATAGTACTTGACGAGAAACTCTCGATGCGCCTTGAACAAGTCGTCCTTGACAGTGCTTTCGTTTCCCCCGGTCAATATGCCCTTCTGGAAGTTTGTCAGGTATTCTGGGAATTTATGACCTATATCGTCGATATAAAGGAGGAACCTTATACATTTCGAAGGATGGGCTCAGGAGACAAGAGTAGTTGCTAACATAACTCGAACGTACCATGTACATCTTGCGATTTGAAGACGAACCTCATCGGAATGATGTGTATATGGGTACTGTCATAGCAGCCACCGTCAATAACGAGTAATTAAATAGAAAGCTCGACAACGGGGTGTTGTGTTGGCTTACCTCTGCCAAGGCCGCAGAGTTACGACAGAGCGCGTCAAACCATGGCCCAGTGTTAAAAGCTTCATATTCGGTCTTCAACGCCTGGTACGAGGCATTGTCGCTGGTGATGGGCTGTTCTGGTTCATATTCAATATCGCGGAGGAAGTCGCCCAGAATGTCCTTCAAGAATGACAAGCTATTTTCTGCACTAGACGGGTCATGCTCTGGCCCTGGACGAGTAGTACCTGCAGGAGATAAGCTTAGAAGGGACTTTAAGCGAGATAGAGCACGGTTAAACAATGTCATGTTAATCGTTTAACCTATGTGTGTGAGTCAAACAGAGTATCAAGTGAGGCTTATATAGGAAGGGTATTCAATCAATATCCCTACTGATCAAACCACATGGTCACTGGCGTTTTTTCTGCTTGAACGCACATAAGGCAAACATAAGGAGCCATTATTACACACTCATTGTATGAACACGACATAAAGCTAGAAGATGAATGGAAGTCAACAAGGAAGGCGTCATACCCATCCAGTCTCGCTGATAGGTCAGGATTCTCGAAGATATATACATGCATCAGAACATGTGGCAATGCCGATGAGAACATGTTTTCCAAAAACGGATTATGTCGGACGAGTTCTATTCGTCTGCGCATGCGCATGCATTTGCACAAATTAAAAATTCTATTCGGTCGCCCACCTATACGCTAGAAATTAATTATGCATCTTTGGGTTCTCTTCGCCTGCGCCACTCAACAATGAAAATGTTATTAATGTACTGATCCGCCACCTGACGTTATGATAGATAACATGGTCTACATAGAAGCACAAAGCGTAGAATTACATATCACCCTGGGAACTTCAACTTCTCAGGTCACCCGAAAATCTGCGAGAAACATCACCTGAACACCCAAACACCTTGTTTTTCGCTAGTTTTCGGGGGACAAGTTGAAAGGTTGAGCCTCGCGAGGTGCATGGCCCTCTCTCATACTTCGACAATGGACAGTCTCACAACGACAGGTATCTCAGCCTGTGTTGTTGCTATAGCTCTAGTAGCTTTCGTCCTTCAAAGACTGAAGAAACCTTCTCATCCTCCATATCCACCTGGACCCAGAGGCCTCCCTATATTGGGAAACATTTTTAATATACCAAGAAACAGCGAATGGGTGACCTATGACAAGTGGTGCAAGGAGCTCGGTAAGAAGAATTTAGCTCTATTGTCCATGTCAGAGTGCTGACCGAGTATACGGTCTCTGCGCTGTGACGCATAATTAGGGTCAGATATCATCTACGTTCGCGCTGGAGGAAATGATATGATTATCCTGAACTCATTCGAAGCCATCAATGATCTTCTAGAGCAGCATTCATCCATATATTCCAGCCGGTACAAATTTTTTTGTATTCTCGCTACTAATGATCACTAAAGATGATTTTCAGACCACGACTTCCAATGACCATTGAGCTGTATGTTTATAAACCGCCAATAAACAATGCATGTCTGACATATAAATATTTTAGGATGGAATGCGACTGGGTATTCGCTATGCTTCCCTATGGACAGGTCTGGAAGGCGAGGCGCAGACTGTTCTCCAAGTACTTCCATCCTGTAAACCTCGAATATTACCAATCCAATCAGCTCAAATTCGCTTACTCTATATTACCTGGGCTTCTAAACACACCGGAGGAATTTTTGAAGGTATTCCAGTAGTAAGTGGATAGTTTGTTTCCTCCTCTTTCAATGCAACCCAATGACGTTCTATCTCCAGTGCTATCAATGGATCGGCGTTGTCTTTGTCGTATGGAATACCCATTCAAAAGACAAATGATCCCTATATAAATCTTGCGCAGGAAACGATCAAGACAATGGCGGACTCGTCGTCTCCAGGAAAGTATTTGGTAAATCTCATACCTGCGCTGAAGTATGTCCCAGAGTTTTTCCCTGGAGCTGGATTCAAGACCAAGGCGAGAGAGTTCAAGATTCTTACGCAGCGATTTCTCTCAGAACCATTCAATGCTGTTGTTATGGCCATGGTACGTTGTATTTAAGAAATATTGCTAGTACTAATATTGTAAATAGGATGCGGGTACCGCGCATCCTTCGTTGGCACTCTCTGCGTTACAGGATCTGGCACAATGCGACATGAACGAGATGCAAGGGGCTCGGAAGGTCATTATGGATACAGCTGCAACAGCATTTGCGGGTAAGTAATATATTATGTCGAAAATTTATATTATTTACGCCGGATTTACACAGGTGCAGCAGACACTGTCCTTGCGGCCGTTAAATGCTTCATCGCAGCTATGCTCTTGTCGCCTGAAACACAAAGGAAGGCTCAAAAAGAACTTGATCACGTTCTCACAGGAAGATTACCTGACTTCAATGATCAATCTTCCCTTCCTTATATTAACGCTATAGTGAAGGAGGTATTGAGGTATGCAAACTAATCTACATTCTGGTGATTGGAAATATAATATGATAGTAATTCTAATTTATAGATGGGGAGTAGTAGCGCCTATCGGTAGGTCTTTGAATTCTTTCCCATTGTACCGACTGGCTTACCAGGTGTTAGCCATACCACATGTGGCTTCAGAATCAAACGTTTACAGAGGCTATTATATTCCGAAAGGGTCGATCATTGTCCCTAATTCCTGGTGCGTACATTTATTCCATGATCGTGCCCTCAACATATATAGCTTTGAATGTTTTAGGGCACTTTTACGGGATGAGAATCGATATGGGCCAGATACTTCGACGTTCAGACCAGAGCGTTTCATGGCAGGCAATCAATTGAATGCAGAAGTTCAAGATCCCTCACTGTTCGCGTTTGGGTATGGAAGAAGGTACGAACGAGCTTCTAATTACTGTTCGTGTGACTGTACTCACTATATTTGGCTTGATGAAAGAGTTTGTCCGGGACGCCACATTGCCCTTCCATTCCTATTTCTCATTGTTGCCACGGTTCTCTCCAATTTCGACATCTCAGAAGAACTCGATGAGAAAGGAATGCCTATCGAGCCTGAGATCAAATGGAATCCTGGAGTAATCACGTATGCTCTTTATATATAGATTCTATTTCTAGAGACACTGATAGGCTCTTTAGCGTCCCAAGGCCATTTAAATGTACTATCAAGCCCCGGTCGAGAGAAGCAGAGAATCTCATCCGTAGCCTTGAGATTGAAACAATGTGATAATTCGATGTCGAGACAGGTCGTATACAGTACTAGATACTCTTCCTCCAAACACGTTTGCTTCCTACAGTCGTCCATTCAATAGTACAGCACCCGTTATAACAAGCGTGAGCACGCGGAATTTTAGCCAAAGATACTACACATAACCTGTATTTCTTTGCGGATCAGCCTTCCCAAATATAGTATAACCGACCACACTAAAATACAGGTTACATGTATTTTTTACCTGTATGTCAGACATACAGCAATTACAGTACGAAGCAAGCCCGAAGCGCATACCATTAATTCCTGTACGTAAGCATATGCCGAGCAATTTCCGGAGGCTGTGTGGACTCGCACGGTTTATTAGCTTGAAGGCTTTAGACCTGTAACGCCACCAAATAAGCTCCGGGGCGTCATTAAATCTCGTAGAGTAAGTGATAGAAGCCGTTCGGCGCATCAAACATAAATGTGCGTCTTTTAGTAAAAATACGTTATCCGAACAGTGCGACAGGGCCCTGTCCTCTGACCCAGTCCCGTGTGGAGTGGCGTGAATACTATGCCAAATATAAACCCAGTGAGTAGTACTATTCGTTATTGAAAGTCGGATGTATCTTCTAGAGCAAATTCTACATATAGACTCATTATATGGCTCCAAATCCAACAATAAAATATTTGATGAGGTGTATCTATCGTCCATGCGGTTGCACCAGTAACAGTAGATAAAAGCAAGACATTCATTATAGCTTGCTCGTCAGTTCTCCTCTACTGCTACTATCGAAGCAATGGCATCTTCAAATGTATGTCAAAGTTTCGCTTTTACTCTTCCACTACATCTAACGCAAGGCCCAGAGTCATCAAAGCTCCATAATTGCTCTAGTCAAGCACATCAACGATGCTGCTAACGTGTTGGAGAATTACTACACGAAATCGACATCTACATATGGGTTGACCGCGCCTTCTCTCGACTGCGCCAAAGAACATCCCCTTGACCAGGAACTTATGAGTCGAGAAGCTCGGGTTGCTGTGCAGACAATTGAAGCAGCCTGTGCGCAGCTTGTGGACACTGTGGGAAATCCGAATCATATTCTAGCAAACGTAAGTGACATGTTGTCCTTGCGTAAAACCTCGCATTTGGCTCACATCAGTGTTTTCACCAAGAGATTCATGGAGGTGCGATTTGTTCGTTTTCCCACGAGGGGCTACTCGGTTTACTCACGCGTATTTTGGGATTCCGTTTCTTCATAGTTCTACTATCCTACTTGTATCAATATCGCATTGATACACAAGGTCCCGGACTTGCTTCAAGATCACCCCGAGGGAATGCATATTACTGATCTTGGGGCCAAAACGGGTATACATCACCTCAAACTTGGACGGGTATTGCGATTGCTTGCTGCACGACATATATTTAAGGAGGGTAGGTTGCGAGATATCTATACTCTTTATAAAACTTATAATCTACTCGTATCATAGTTTCAGAGGACGTATTTTCCAATAATCGGCTAAGTCTATGTCTTCTATCGGGTAATCCGATCACGGAAGCAGGGCTGCATTTGTGAGTTTGGTTATTTACTCGTACGTCGCTTTCTTACTCATACGACATGTTCCTTCGTGTAAAGTGCCGATGAGGCTGTTAAATCGGCCGTCTTTTTACCGGACCTCTTGACGGATAAGGACTGGGGCCGTTCTTTTAAACATAACGAAACAGCGTTTAATAAGTACACAGGCTTCACGGGTACAGTGTGGGATCACTACGAAACGGTAAGCACTTTGAATATCACTCATTGAACGTTAACACATCTACTTACTCAAGGATCAACCGGTGGGAACCCATCGAGGTGCAAGATTTGGGCGTAGTCTGAAAGGTTGGGCAGCCATTTTTGAAAGTCTTGCTGTCGTAAATGGTGCGTATTTCATGAAAAACGATGTACGATAAACCTGTGTTAAGTTATCTGCCCTATTAGGCTATCCATGGCAGGAGCTCGGTGATAACGCCTTAGTGTGCGATCTCGGGTGTGGGGTTGGTACTATGTCGATGGCACTCGCCAAGAAACACTCTAATCTGAGGTTTGTTTTGCATGATCTACCGGTACGCATGGAACAAGCAAAGAACGACTTCTGGCCCAAGTTATGCCCCGAAGCACTTGAGGAGAACCGCGTCCAGTTTGTTCCGCTCAACTTCTTTACCAGTACACCTGCATCTGGGTGTGATGTGTACTATGTACGTTCTCTCCCTTGATATTCAAATTCTTCTTAGTCATTGAGGCATTGTAATTCATTCTATTCAGCTCATCAATATAATGTATGGTTCTAATCTTCGTAGAAAGCATACCCAACTTACAAAATCCGTATACTATCAGACATGACTGGTCGGACGAGACATCCATTAAAATCTTATCTAACATACGAGAAGTGATGGCCCCTCACAGTAGGGTTCTTATCCGTGAGTTGGCACGACTCGGAAATAATCATAGATAGGACTCTGAAAGAATTCATGAACAGAGGAACACATTTTACAACCTTCGTACTACGAAGTTCCTCAATTCAAAGGCAGTGACACTCAACAAGCTCCATATCCTTTATTACCAAACTACGGTGCAGGTCGTATCCGCCACAACTTTCTTGATCTCCATTTCATGACCATGCTCAACGGTGAAGTACGAACTTTGCCACATTTTTGCCAGATAGGCGAAACTGTAGGACTGAGGTTTGTAAAGGTGTGGGATATTGGCGAGACCGGAATTCTTGAATTCACGCTTTGAAGTGTGGACTGACAGTAATTGCATGTTATTTCTTGAGACCAAGATGTTAAATATAAGACTATAGCTAGTTGTATACGCAATGAGAAACTCAACCCTGCGATCCCTTACATCCCTAGGTATTGTCGTTACATTACCATTCATTGGTGTTCCTCAAAATCGCCGTTCCTCGCTGCCATTACCGTACATCCGTAGTCAATCCGTAGTCATCGCCAGCTCGCCGCCGTATGTTGGCTTTCGTTGCTGTTCATCCGCGTTGTTCGTTGTGTGCTCCTCTAACTTACCAACTGCCACATAGTGAGTGAGTCGGAACCACTTACTGTATGCCAACCATTCGTTGTAGCCCCCTGGCGAGTCCACAATACTCTCTGTTCTTGTCCGTTACCGTTGATCGAACGATAGAGGAGGGAAAATAAGAAAGAACAACATAAAGGAGGGCCGTCTCCCACCGTCCATCCCAGTCATCCCTCGTTTGCCCATTGTGCCTCACCATCGCCAGGTCTGTTGTCATCCACGCTGTCGCTGTTGGCGCTGTTCCCCAACGTTTGTCCTGATCGTCCCATGGCACTGTGTCTGTCGTTCGTCGCTCGTGTGTCGTTCGTCGCCGTGTTTCGTTCGTCGCTGTATGTTCGTCATCGCGCTGTATGTTGTTCGTCGTCTGCCACTGCCGTCGTTTGTCTGTGACGTCGTCCGTCATTGGGCCTATGGTTGGCGGCATTGGAGTTGACCCCATCGTTTTCCGTTGACGTTGACATTTGGTTCTCGACGCCGTTGTTCGTCACTGTCCTTGTTTGCTCGTTGCCACCGTTGTTCGAACCTTGTTTTCCAGTCATATCAAATCCGGGCCTCCGTGACAGGTCACGATCAATCACAGATCAATCACAGCTGGGCGCGTCACAAGCCTCGCTGTCCTCTCACTCATCACACCCATTTCTGTTGTCATTAATGTTGAGCCTCGTTCATGAAAAACCTATGCCTACGACGAAGGAAGCGGAAGAGAACAAGACGGATATTTCGTATATCAAGTTGCTTCTTTTCAGAACGTTGACACTGAAGTTTGTGTAGCTTGCCAGCATATCTCATGCCGCGCGTTCGCGAGCTTCGGTGCTTAGAACTATTGAAATACAAGATGAAGACGCATATCAGCAATAAAATGCGGTGCCATCATTTATTTAGATTCAAAAGCAGCAAGTTTATCAAACGGGGCTCTCGGGTGCGCCTCCAGGAGGCATTGACCATGGAATATATCGCGCAAAACACGACAATCCGTGTTCCTCGCGTCCTAGACGTTTTTACCATTCGTGGAGTTGTTCATATCGTCCAAGAATCAATCGATGGACCTGTTCTTGAAGACGTTTGGTCCCGTCTGTCTCCGGAAGAACAGCGTAGCTCTATGGCGCAATTGAAGAGCTGTCTCGATCAATTGCATGCGCTAAAGTCCCCGCATCCAGATCGCGTACAGGCAGTAGACGGGTCAGGTGTTATTGACGGTCGAGTAGCAAGCGGTGTATGGGGCCCATTCGATAATCATGCCACCTTCCACCGGCTCCTAGGCCACGACACCTTCCGCGCTAATCCTGAACGTTATCCTCGTGTGCAGGAAGCACTGTCCAGAATTTATGGGAAACAGTACAAGACTGTCTTCTCGCATGGAGATCTTGGACCTCACAACATTCTCTGGAAGGATGGTTGCATTGTCATTATTGATTGGGAGAGATCGGGTTGGTTCCCTGAGTATTGGGACTATACCAGGGTGTATGCTGCCCGCGGCTATATGGAGGGTTGGTGGACCATGTTTAAGGAGACGGTAAATCATCGATATGATGACGAGGTGGAGCTCGCTGATCGAATTAGTGAATATATTGAAACGGTGTAGCTAAGATTAAAGGGTAGAAATGGTATATTTGCTTCGATTCGGTATGTACAGTATATAGTGGTTCATCTATAGAGTTCCATACGCGTGGTTTACTTTTTGACGCAAGGTGTTTCCGATAAGGCTGCAACCATTTCGTTTGTTTATCGTTTAGTTTAGTTTGAAGGACCACTGTAAACGATAAACAAATGATAAAAAAACAACAAATAAACGGTTTCAAACGGTTCGACGCCAAGGGGATTTCCGCGATACCGGTGATCATAATTCGGGTATATTTCTCTGATCGTCGTATCCGGCGCGCGTGCCGCCGGTGTGCTGACTGTGCTCAAGCATGATTTTGAAGGTTATAAATCTGCTGAACCTGTGCCGGAGTTGGCTGTACCCATCAGGACACCGTCGGCACCTAGCTTTCTCAATGAAATTTGATCGACCTTGAATCGACCAGTGCCCTTCTTCGGTAGGAGATGAGCAGCACCCTCTTTTTCATCCTTAGTACTTACCATCAAAACTCAGTTTATCGATGTAAACTCACAACCTGTAAAATCGCTTGGTAGGGACTCTCTCATCATACTCTACCAAGATTCCAGAATTCAGAGCAACCAGCGCGTAATACGCGGTCATTCGATACTAATCTTATTCCATCACACAGTATCCTCCAACGCTTCAACCCAAGTCTCCCACTCGCTACCACACACATACACACACTCTACCCTCCTCTCCCTCCGTCCTACAGCACAGGCATACGCCGACATGGTCAGAACCCAAGTTCGTGTGTCTCTCGAGCTTGAGGTGGTAGGTGTGGTGCCTATGAGCCGGAAGATGAGGAAAGGGTTGGAGTTCAGGAGTATGAGGGAGGCTTCACCGAAGCCGAAGGCTGTTACTCGTCTTACTACTGTATCTTCTGTATCTGCAACAACAGCACCGGCAGCGACAGTCGTCGCTCCCACCATACCCACAACGTTGATACCTTCACAGTCGACGACGATGTCTTCGAGGAACCTACCCCGCCGCACACGCTCCTCATGCACGATAACACGTCCAGCTCAGATGTTGCGTCTTCCTAGGAACACAGCGCACGTTATGAGCGCCAGCTGGAGAGTGTCCTCTGCTGTTTTGTTTCCTGCACTTTTTTCCGTTTCATAGGGCAGGCGACGGACGAACACACGAAAACTTGTCCCACCACCCCTATCGAAGGACGACGTCCAACGATTGTACTAAACTACATTGATCCCTCGTCGTCAACGTCCCACCACGAGCACTTATCCCGTCTCATACCAGCGTAACTTTGTGATGGATTTCTGAGTACTTCGATCGGAAGGAGCCGTCCAAACTCTGATTTTGGTCGTATAAATCACATAAGATCCCCACAAAAACGCGAAACTCAAAAACCAAAGACGACTCAATGGGTGGAATTTTTTCAATGATCTTTGGTCGAACCGTAGTAAGTACTGTGCCTCGATAGAAAAAGATTCTTGTAAAGTTACAACATTCACCCCACGGATCAACCCTTGTAGGTGGAGGTATACACAAAAGCGCATCATACATGCTCCAATTTTAATTCCGTCAAACCCTTCTCGTGCGCGCTCCAACAAATCCGTCCTCCAGATGTCGCATTGAGATCATCGCAGATCCCGTGTAACGGCCATGTCGCGGATGAGAAGCTATCCCGGGTAAGTAGAAGGTAGGCGAGACGAGTTGAGGCATCATGGAAAGACAAGACAGGACAGAGAACAAGAATAAGAATAAGACACAGAAGAAAATAGCGTGAGGTTGAGGGATGGATATTGATAATGGATGTCTACACGAGAAGAGGAAGAATTGAATTATCGAAACAAAGGTCGTTGTTTAATATGCATCAAGTACGCTAGCAGCGTTTGGAGTCATCTAGTGCGCTGATGGCTAGACGCACCGAGTCCTTGTTGCGGTGATTGGATTTGAGAAACAGAACTGAGAGCAGTGCGACGTGTCCATAGGCAGCAGAGTTGCATTGCAATGTCCACCTCAAAAGAAAAAATAACGAACGTTCAACGCACTGCGCGCGTACTGTGCTGTCAGCCAAGGCACGTAATCCTCGAACTGAAATGCATCATTTCCTGTCATCACTCGCCTTCTAGCATTCTCCAACGACGGCACAGCGACAAGTAGATGAAACCGCGCCTTCACATTCTCCGGTTCAAATCAGGAATTAGAAAACTGCTAATTTGATTGAGATTGAGATTGGATTTCAATTTTCCGTGATGTTACATGAGATATCGTACGTATTGACGTGTGTAATATGGGATTTACAATAAGTTAGGGCCCGACGAAGAAAGGAGAAGAGGATGACTAGTGTATGGTGAATATACGGGTATGTCGTCAGTGTGTTAGCGTTAGCATGAGGAGGGATATGAGATACAAGAGGTGTTCATCCGACTGACGTCGACAAGCGATGGGTATAATTTCGGGGTTTGATAGTGGTGGTACATGTTGAACGTTGAGATTAGGTTCTTCGTGGATTTATCGCCTGCCCTATGAGACGGAAATAGGTGCAGAAATGGAAGCAGCCGAAGACACCCCGCAGCTTTGCCTAGTGTTCATAACGCGCGCTGCGTTCCTTGAAAGACGGAGCATCTGCCGAGATGGATGTGTTCGTGTGGATGAGGAACGCGTGCGACGGGGTGGATTCCCCGAGGTGGTCGTCGTGGATTGCGGAGACGTCGTAGTCATGCCTGTGATAGGAGCGACGGCTGCCGGTGACAATATTGTTGTTGTGGATGCAGGTGATGTGGCAGGGCCACCAAAAGCACTTCTGCTCTTCGATGTCGGCGCTTCCCTCATTCCCCTAAACTCCAACCCCTTCCTCATCTTCCGGCTCATAAGCACCATATCAGCCAGTTCAGGATCCCGTGATGCGCGGATTTGGTATTTGACCTTATCGTTGTATGCTTGCACCGTAGGACGGAGGGAGAGCAGAGTAGACAGGGCGTATGTGTATGGTAAGGGATGAGAAACTTGGGTTGATGGAGCTTTGGACGGTACTGTATGATCAATTAGGGTTAGTATTATGAGAGTCGGGTAAGCAGAAGGCGAAGGACTTACGGGCTCGCGAAGCTGTTGAAGAAGGTCGCTTGTGTACGGGGACGTAGACGCCCGCAGACCCGGGAGAGGACGATGACAAGGACGATGGTGATCCCATGGTGACGCTCGAAGTAGGCGAGGATGCCAGAGCAGACGCGCTGGTGGACTTGGAGAAGCGGGTAATGGCAATTGGAGAAGACATATGTATGTTCCGGAGAGCTCGAAGTCGAGTCAAGTTATGTTGAGGATCGAAGGAGGTTATCCGGGAAAGGATATGGGCCATCCCTCGATAGGGAGAGGGCGTACTTATACATTGTTACTATGAAGGCAAGAGTGGATTGAATGAGTCATGTCATAAAACGAGAAGGACACGTTTGAGTCTCCCTAGACAAATGCAAGAAGCTGCTTAGCAGGTCCGATGGATAAGAAAGACTGGGGCGACAAAGCACAGCACGGATCCAGAACGTCGTGGAATCATTATTATGTAAGCGCTAAGTCATATTATATACTTAACACTCAATTAATCAGCCAAAAGACGAAAAATATCAACGGGCCTGACTGGGAATTGAACCCAGGACCACCTCGAAATGGGAGTGCTCTGAAGCAAGCGCCCTAACAAGGTATCATACTACTAGACCATCAGGCCGATGACCGAGATGCCCGAGGTGACATATCGTCCTCTCGGGTAGTATGCCAAGTTGAGCAAACTCTCGTTTTCCCCACGCAAAATTCAACTTTCTTCGTTCTTGGCAGATGTAGTACTGTATACCCGATTGTTTTCCCAGCAAACAAAGGTAAGGAAATATTTTGACACAGTAGTTACAGTATGTTGCAACTTGGGCACCATTCATCACCCGATCCTTGTACGGTATGCTGTGCGACATCCTGAACAGTGAGGGTCTCTAGACCACGATTGCTAGCAAAGGCTGCCTGGTAGATCATCTGACCACCTTGTAGGTAAGGATGCAACGTAGATGGTGGAGCTAAATTGCAGAAATCAATCAGCATGTGTTCTTCGGCTGCACGTGAGGACAAGCATGGGTATAACTCACAGCCGGCAGAAACCGGTCCTTCTATTATATCGTATTTGTGACTCTTATGTTTGTAGCAGTCGGCAACGAACTAATGATCATCGTGAGGACAGATTAGAATTACCATGTGGGAGGTGAATTAATCTTTCCGATTGTATTTTTCCATGATCATAAAAACTCACAGATTTCCATTGTTTATCATTAAACTCCAGGAAGCTATGAGTTCAATGAGTCGTATGGAAGCCAGAAATCAGCAAGAATTAATCAAGGCTTAGCTTTAAGCTTCAAGGCTTACCTTCTCTTGCTCACTCCACTCCGGGCTGGTTGATACTTCAATGTGACAAGATACCAGACTTTGCTCTTATCATCCATGGCCTGGAATGAATTTCCCCACTTCATGGCCTCATTCAAGTCCTAAAAAGCGTCGCAGCCTATGTGAGTGGGTTAATTAACTGACAACCACAAATTTCACCTACAGAGAATACGTATAGAGCTCCGTTTGCGGAAAAATCACTGACAACGTCGCGAAATGATGTGGGATGATTCCCTTTAGGATATAATTTTCCGACATTATCAGCCTCTCCGCGAGTCACAGCACGATAAAACGTGGCTGGCTCTTTCAATTTCGATCTAAACGGGGCTGGGGCTGTCTGTAGAGCAGGACATGCTGCAACAGATAGACTAGTGGTGATTACCGCAAGAATGAATGAAGCCGAGAGGAGTGATTTGAATTTCATGAGTCGATGTAAGACTATGAAACTAAATAGGTGTACTTATACTACTTGCTGGGCACACAAATTTTAGCGAGCAAGCTAGCGAACGCTAGCGAGACTAGCAAACATTATAATCACATTAGCATCAGCGAGCGCTTGCACGACAATCGATCATTCGCAGCGACATCAGTGTGTCTTGCTAGCGATCTCACTCATGGATTACATGTCTTTGTGAATAATTCGAAAAATTTACATTCCTTGTGTTACATCAGTGCTAGTATGTCTTCTGTCATTCTTATCCTTATCTATGAAATTGTCGGTGGGATTATAATCACTTTACTTTCTGTTTTTGTTCTATGCCATGAGATTATTTTTAATTAGTTAACCTAGCCTTATCTTGAATGAAAATACATTAAGGATAGCAGGGGCCATAACGCATAAATGAACACTGTAAGGCGAGGGAAAGGTTGGCTAGAACCTTACCAGAACTCGTTGGATATAAAATTTACAATCCCCTAAATACTTGCTAAATACAGATACCAGTCTAATTAATGATGGATAGCTCAAAAGATTGTCTGTAAGTCAAAGACTAATTAAGAACAACCAGATAGCAAGGATATATTGGCGTACATCACTTAAATATCCACGAGAAGCCTAGAGAAACACAACCAAACAGTGGCGAACACTAGCTCACACTCCAAAACATAAGTGAACACTCGTCATCACGCTAGAGTCACTCGCGCGCACTCGCGGAACACTAGCGAGCATCCAGCGAGCACTAGTGAACACTTTGCGTGCATCAGCGGACACTAGCGAACACTCATGCAAAAATTCCAGACCACGATTAACTCATGCGCGAGCTTAAAATAATATCTGGAGCAAGGGTGAGATGGAGCTAGAACTTGAGCAGCGGGGAGTTAAAATGGGAGTACATATGAACATGACTGCTAGGCTTACATTTAGCGGCGTACACTGCTTTGGTGGGCAAGCAGGTACATACCGTGTTGCACATTCTCTGCTTGTATTGCCTAAGTATTGCCTACGAGTCGAGACGTCGCTCCTTCGCAGGTTGCACCTTGACGACTAAATCAACATCATTGTAAATGTTCTCCATACTCGCTTGATTTCCAAGCGCCAAATACTAGGAGGAGGACATAGCAGATAAGAAGCACACGCGTATGCCAATAAACACATAACATTGAATTAGTGAAAGAGCGATCCTATACGATGCGCAAAAAGCAATCACGCAGAGGGCTCGAGGTAGTACGCTCGAGGACCATTCAAAGAGTGTATAGGTGCAGATCACGAGAAGTGTAACGGCCATATCGCGGATGAGAAGCTATCCCGGGTAAGTCTAAGGGAGTCAAGACGTGTTGAGGTATGATAGCAATACAAAACAGGACAGAGAGCAAGAATGAGAGCCAGAAACAAGAAGAAATAGCGTGAGGTTGATGGATGGATATTGGATGTCGACACGAGAAGAGGAAAAATCGAGACATCAAAACATCAAAACAAAGGCCGTTGTTTAATATGCATAAATTGGTACGCTAGGAGCGTTTAGAGCCACCTAGTAGTGAGCTGATGGCTAGAAGTACCACGACCTTGTTGCGGTGATTGGATTGCGGTAGTGCGAAGTGTCGTAGGTGGAGTTGCATTGTAATGTCCACGTCAAAAGGAAACATGACGAACGTTTAACGCACTGCGAGCGTACTGCGCTGTCAGCCAAGGCACGTAATCCTCGGACTAAAATGCGTCATTTCCCCTCATCCGCTCGCCTTCTAGCATTCTCCAACGACGGCACAGCGATAAGTAGACGACTCATAGCGGTGGTAAATGGAAGAAAGACGTCCAGATTTGTCATCCCACCCAAGATGCCGGGAGCACGGCAAAGGCTTACATAACTGATTGAACATCCGTCTTTCTTCTAGGCGCTCATCTTCTAGCAGTTTCCCGAACGTATCTTCCAAGAACAGAACAAAAACGAACGTGTAAATATGACTCATTCCACGTCGTGGCCCTGCGGCTTAATCAATAAGTACTCCTCTTTGTGAAAGACACCCACATCCGTTGTGGATAACCCACCACAATGTCTTACCCTATTGCCGTCCCCTCTTCCAGAGTCACATCGTACGCCTCGTCCGTGGCGTCCTCCCCAACGACGAGCGTGACTATGTGCTCACCATCCTCCTCTCCTCTGTCCGCGGGTGTCTACTTCCCCGTGCACAAACGTCTTTCAGCGTCGCCTTCTCGAGCACGCAAGTCCCCCCTCCTTTTCTCTGTTCTCTCAACGCGACCTCACACATGTATTTCCCTCCTTAACAGTTCCCTCCGACGCTCCATCATTATCATCACGCTCCCATCCTCTTACATACACCCCCTCGTTCCTCCTCTCCCTCCGCCCCACGGCTGAACCCCTCAACGAACAGATCAAACTGCGCATTTGCGCGTCGCTGAAGCAAGAAGTGACCGATATATTGCTTATGGGCAGGAAGGCGACGGGGCACCCAACAGCGGTAGTCTGACGAACCCCACCAGCATTCCTGGTCGTCTTCCTAGACGCAGACCCCTTCTTCATCTTCATTTGCATCATCTTCAACGTCAACCCCAATACTATCTACCCAATCCCCCCTTTCCAACACGCGCCCCACATCCATGTCTACGTCCACAAAGCTAAAGTCCACCTTCTCATCAAAGAAGACCCTCACACCGCGGCGCATACGTTCCCCGTCCAAGCATACGCGTCCCCCTTGTCAGATGTTCTGTCTTTCGAGGACCACAGCGCGGGTTATGAATTCGAGAGAGAGCTGGAGGGGTTCTGGTACACCTTCTTTGACGAGCGTTGTTGTTGTGTGATAAGAGAGGAACGCAGCGTTGGGGAAGGCGTGAGGACTTTTTTATATACCTTGCCTTGACTCGCTGTCGCCTTTATTCTCGCACCTGCCGTCGATCCCAAACTTAACGTCAATGCGTCAGCCTCACACATTCTCTTCCTCTTTCATCTCTTTCTTAGTCACCTAACTCGACTGGACTCAACAACTCTACTGAACAACGCATCTCAACGCATCTCAACAACACCTCTCATCATCGTCATCGTCATTGTTTTAACTTTAACCCCTATTGTAAACTAAATAAACCCACATCGCATACTTACACACATACTTACATACAAATTATCCATGTGACAATACTGCAATTTGACGAGCCATTGGGTAGAAGGACGGTTTGACCGGCGGATCAATGACTTGCTGGTAGCAATTACGTTACCAAAGAAGGAATCAAACCCGTCGGTGGGTGTGCTGCTCGTACCTATGGCACCAACAGCGGAGATGTATCATGACAGGCTTTGTATCGTAAGTATTAAGAGTACAATTCAGATACTGCACAGATGGAAAGGGTTGCAGAGGACTAGATGCGACCACGGACAGAGAAAACAACCGTACGCGATGAAAAAGAAATGCTATTCTGCTGGGGGGCCGTGTTGCTCATAGTCGCGTATCCGTAATCTGCGACGACTTTGGAGCTCTAAGTATGATGCTTATCTGGAACAAATATCCTTGGACCAGTGTACATTCAATTGCCTTGAATTCGACCGAAGCGATTTAGTATGCTCGTCGATGAGAATTGGAAAATCAGAGTGAAGTAGGGACAATGCAAATGATATATTCAGACTGTCATAAATCAAGAACAGACCCCAGCGAGCCGTACCTCGCCACCTCACGCGAGAGCGGCAAAGTCCACAACTGATACTTGCCGTCAACCTTCTTTTCTATATATTTTCCTACAACAGGCTCCTTAATATAACCGTACTCCGTATATAGGTGCTGAACCGGGGTGACAAATTCGAGGCATTGGAGGAGGAGGCAAGGATTGTTGATATGCTGGGATAAAGGTGATCGTACGTGACGAACCTTTACTTTGCCTGCATAAATATTCATGATTGTGTTTTAGAAAGAGAGGGAGAAAGAGAGAAGGGAAGAGATGTTCGGCGAGGAATAAAACACACCGGTATATGGACTGAAACCCTGACTTGTGTAGCGAAACAAGTTTGTTCGTAAACTCTTGGTATATCCCTTCCTCGTCACAAAGGCAACTTCATAGTAGCGAACAGCGAGGTCGATAACAAATGGCTGCTCCAATGTATGCAATGGCGTGCGTATCGTATTTTTGATTCCAAGATTCTCTAAATCTTGCATTAGCGTCGGATCGACCAACTTTTCTTGGATAAGGAGCGAACGGAGAAACTGGTATATCTCTGAAGAGGCGATACGGTATAGCGGGATATTCCACGGTTCTGGTGGATCGCCGAGAAGTGATTGAGGTGCCATGAGGTCGTGCCCTGCTTTAAACCCGCCATTATCACATATCCGAAAGCGTACCGAACCCCCAGTTTCTCCCTCTCCTTTGTCATAATACAGCACACCCTTCGTTCGTGGAGGAAAAGAAAGATATCGGCCAGGAGTTTTATCCACCGGGGAACGTCTGGATTTGTACATGACGAGCCCTTTCGTTCGGTCACCTATGGCTTCATCGTGTGCGTTTGGGACGGAGAAAAGGGCAAGCCTAAGTCCAGATAAATCATACGATTCCTGTTTAAGTTTTTCTATTCGAGTTGGATCCAATGTAAGAATATTTCGCCTTGGTTTGTACAGGTCTCCTGAACGAGTTAGAATGGTGTTCTGTACCGAGCGAAGGTTGTTTGAGAATTACGGGTGTTGACCAGATTCTGAAAGCTGAATACGCACAGAGAAAGCAAGCCTGCCACTTATTTCATTCCTAGCATTGACTTGAGAACAAGCATTCTCCCGCAGTGTGAAGGTTGACGTGCTTTTAAGAAAGCCACTAGCCAGACGAGCGGAACGCAGTGTGGTCGCTCGACATACGAACATAATGAACCCTACTTATTAGTCGTGTTGTTATACCGTTAGTTAAGACGCAATGTGCCCCCAAGTATGCGCGACGACGTCCATGTACTACAAGAAAGATGCAGAAAGATGGGAAACCAAGCTCAAAGGTGGAAAGGAAACACAGATTGAATGTGTCGGAATGACTGGTTGCTGTATTATGTAATATTTTCTCAAAGACGCAATGACGCGTCCGGCCATCACTCGGCAAAAAGTGAATAAACACAGACTTGTGTCCATAGGCCTGGGCCTGGGCTTATGCCTTTTCGGGCTAGTGCGTACGTCATTTGTTTTGGATAAGTCGTCTAGGTTGCGTCTAGGTAGTAGTTACAAAATCTATGTGAAAGAAACCCGTCGAAATTGGAGAGGAAGTCTATCATAAGTTCAAATAGCATCACTCATTTCCATTCCCTTGTCGCCTTGCGAGCTACGACCCTGAATACGCTTATGCGCAGTATCCGCTTTCACGACTAGATAAACCTCCATATACATTCTCTCCAGGCTAGATTCATTCCCATACGCCAAGTACTGCTTAACAAACGAGTTTTTCGCCTCTTCAACAGGTGTGAACAAAAGGACTGGAATGGCGTCCTTAATCGAATGATCCTTGAGCAGTTTTGGGTACCCCTGCCCAAACGGGTAAATAAAATTACACTGTCCCTTTTCGAACTGATCCTGGAAATGCATAGTCACGTCTTCGATCTCTCCGTCGAGCTGGACTATTCCGTCTACCAGACAACGAATGAGATCCCTTGACCATTGAGAGGGTAGGTAAGTGTGCATGAGCTTCAGTGAGACGTCCAGGGAGAGCTCCTCGCACGCCTGTTTCAAAGACGCGTCGCTTCCCTTCAAATGCTTTGCGACGTGTGACAGAATCTTAGGGGATGTGGTTGAGAGTGGATATTTGTGAAGGAGTCGAAATGCGATGTATCCCCCGTTGGGTAGGCAGCTTGGGTCGGCGAGGAGTGCAGATATAGCAACCTTGGTAGTGTCCAATGCATTGGGTTGATCAGCTGGAGATTGTACTCCAAAGGAGATGAGAGGTGCTGCTGGGGGTTTTTCGCCAAAATAGAGATTATAAGTCAACGTGACGCGATATCCGGAGACGACGGGAAGAACCTCGTGCTCGACATCACTGAAGAAGGCGACGAATGCAGCGTGTGGCGTGTCCTGGGACAATGTGGTAGAAGCTGTATCGTAGACGTATTTCTTGTCCCCCGGGTATCTGAACACCAAAGAGCCGCCCTCGTGTTTGGTGGGAAGAACGACAACAAGGGAGCCAAATATATCATCGCCGCGCGGAGTATCGACATGGGTCTTGAAGAAAGATCCAGGTCCTGACAGAAGGGAAAATGGGAACAACATACAGAGAATAACTATAAAAGACATACCGTACACGTTGAGCTTGTAAAGCTCGACCTTGACGCGTTCCTCTGGTTTCAAAAGGAGCTCATTGACAATATTCACAATGTTGGTTGTCGAAGGAGAAAAATTGATCGCAAAATTAGCGACATCCAGCTTGCCCGCTTTACGATAGGTTTCGTCGAGAACGTCTTGTTCGCCGAGACCAAATGTTGCCGGCTCACACGCGTTACAAAGCTGCGCAAGCTGCTCGTCGGTTGAGTGCATAAAGTCGATTATCCTAACGTTCATTCAGGATGATGACCGTCAGAATACAGGTACTGTGAAGTACCCAACTGCATCCTTGTTCTGGTAGAAAAGCTTCGAAGAGTTAACATCCATGGGCACGACTCCAGTACAATACGGTGTGGCAGTGCAACCTGCCACGCGGTACTGGATTAGATAGCATTACGGATTAGATACAGATTAGGAACTAGTTGCGGTAATCGCCGGTGACGGTCAGCAGTGCACGCTGGTCACCAATAATAGAACACCTTCTGACGAGACTTCCACTGTGCGAGCCAGATTGGACTGCTCCATCTGGTGACAACAGAGACATTCCGACCTTCTTTTATTTTAAAAATACATTGATTACGATGTTTCGATTCACTGATAAACGTGCGACTACACCTGAACCCACCAGAAACCCGAAACATACCTTTTCCCCCCTGAACAGACTCCGCACCACTGCCAAAAGACTGTCCGCCATAATTTTCACAATTCAGATCAATTCATCTTGGCCACGCCTCGCACCACGCAGGCCGTTAGCGGATCTGGAAAGAGACGCAGACGCCCGTTACCTTCCCATTACAACAGATAACTCACCTGCCCAAAGCCCAAACAGATCATCAACAGACGACTCTGAATCAACCTTGACATCATCACCACCCAACACACCCTGGACGTGGTCTCCGGCAGTATTCACTTCACCTTCACCACTACCTCTAGCCCCACTGGTACCTCCGACATTGGAACTGTCAATCCCACAACTGTCAATCCCACAACTGTCAATCCCACAGCATATTAACCTTCTCGACAATTTTGATATTGATATGGCCGATATAGCCAATATTTCATTTACTGGAAAAGCAGATGACGAAGACCCTCAGGACTTCATGAACCGCTTAGAGAAGATTATTATGCTCAGATCATCAATGTCCGAGGCCGAGAAGGTCCGCTTCTTGAAGCTTTCCCTCAAAGCAAAATCACCAGCAGACGAATGGTGGACCACTCTAACTGGGGCAGACCAAGCAACCTTTAGTGCCGTACAAGCTGCCTTCTTGGTTCGCTGGCCTCTCAAACCGATTATTGCAAAGACTACGGCGGAGAAACAAGCACTTCTAGACGCCGCAATTCTGAAACCCGAGGATCTGGGAAAACGAGTAGCAGCTACCAAAGGAGGGGAGGAAGAATTGACTCATATTGTATGGGCGGACAAAGTGGAGAGACTTGCGAAAGACATCCCTGATACAGGAAACCTACTCATTCCAGGCATTCGGAAGAACCTGCCTCGGGCAATCATCAAATTGATCGGGCTGAAGTCCATGACATGGACGGAACTATGCAACAATGTCAGGGGAATTACACTCGAGGAACTGTTGGATCAAATAGAGGAAGAACGCGATCGTACACGAAGGATTATACCTACCCCAGAAGCACCCAATAAAGCTCTCAGTGCCGCCTTTCAGAATATCAATCTAAAACCCACCCAACGCCAGTATACACCTTACCAACCTCAACGATCTCGCAGCACCACACCCAACACCTATACCGACAGACCACCCCACGAGCGTCTCGCTGACGTTCTTCGAAAGGCCCTACCTATGCATCCTAACACAGCCGACGGCCATTCTAAATACAACACGCAGATTACGGAGTGGCATGTAGCCCATGGACAAAGCGGACCCAGTGAGTTTCGGCCATATCCTCTCACTCCAGGAACAGCACCAGTCGCATCTGGAGAGTGCTGGATCTGTGGCTACCCATCCCATCAACGCTCTCCGTGCACCAAATCTCGAGTCCCAACATTCGAAAATAAATGGCGATCCATTGCACAAACCATCCGTCGTCGTGCCGAGCAAGCAGCTACAGTTCCAGCCAATGTCAATGTAGTCAGCATAGAGGATACAAATGTGCAAACTTACGACCCAGATGATCTCGACCACCTTTACAATCTAATCAACCAGGGAAATGGGGAAGGGTCGTCGACGTAAAGCTCCATGCTTCGTCGGCGACCCAGGAGCAGCAGAAGAGATGTGTGGATGTTCCCAGGCAGGCTGAGCCGCTGCTTGGGAACAGCAATAGGCCTGCCAACAAACAGTATCATTCGCGAAAGGGAGAGGGAAATATGGCCGCAGTCAATAACGTCATCCCAGATACTCGAACCATGTATTTTGTGTCGGATAATAAACAATTTTTTGTTTCGGACCTTTATAATGTTGGCAGCATAAGAGAAGGAGATGGAAGGAAGAAAGAGAGCGTACCGTTTGTGCATGATATGGAACTAGCTGGACCAAAAGGAGAAAATGTCAGATTTCGAGCCGTCTTCGATGACGGTGCTATGGTTAATGCCATCGATGATCAAATGTTTGAACTTTCAAAGACTCGCCTCTCAGACCTGGAACCATCCCAAATGGTACTACGAATGGCGGATGGTCGTCTTGTACCGTCTCGAGGCATATGGCATGGAAAAGTCACAATAAAAGGAACTACCTTCGAAGGAGGTTTCGAAGTTTTTGGCAGTAACAAAGCATGGGCGGTACTAGTCGGAAAACCCCTTCTCGAAACTATGAAAGCGGTACATGACTATGGTAATGACACAATCTCCATTCCAAACAGCGAAAATACCCACATCACCCTGCAAAATCAATTTTCGAAGAGGTCAGGAATAGCTGGCCACCTTCTCGCAAATCTTACGATTGACATCAAGCAGCGCACAAACTTCTTGGGGGATTTGCGATCCCCCTCGAGGGAAGTTTTACCTGTTATTCATGAGAGTTCAGACGAACAAATAATTGACAAACCCTTACCCAGTAATAACCCTAGCCCAGAAATTTCTTCGCAGGCACCCGAGGAGAACTGGCGCAATATCTGGATACTGGACAAAGCAGCCGGAAACAGCTCTGACCATCCAGGCTTCGCACAGCCAGATGTGTCAAAAGCCTTCGAACCAACACTTTTAACACGTAAAACTGAGCCCTATAACCCAGCACGAGTTGCAACGATCCTTGGAGAAGTAACAATTGGCGAAGACCTCTCGCCTGAACAGAAAATTGTGGTGCAGAATCTTATAGCTGAATATGCAGACTGCTTCGCTCTTTCAATGAGCGAGGTTACTCCAGTTCAAGGTGCAGCACATCGTTTGGACATACCTCGAGATACAGTATTTCGAACAAAAGTCAATCAACGACCACAAAGTCCACCGCAACGCGAATTCTTCAACGACGTGATTGACAAAATGCTCGCAGCTGACATCATCACCCCAATTGCCCATCAAGATGTGAAATGCTGCGGGGCAACTACATTAGCCAAGAAGGCACATGAAGGAGAAGGGCTTACCATAGACTCTCTGAAACACCGCGTCAATGACCAATGCATCGCTGCAGGTTTACCAGCAGCGTTCGAAGAATTACCGCCCCGCGAAGAAACAGCAGCTGATCAATGTCATACGGAAGCTCAAACAAAATGGCGAGTCTGCCAAGACTTCGCAGAACTGAACAAAGTCACAAAGGTACCACCAATGCCGCAGGGTGATATTCGTCCGAAACAGCAATCATTGAGTGGACATCGTTGGGTTACTGTGTTCGACTTTGCAAACGGTTTCTATGCATGTGAAATCAAACCCGAAGACAGGCCCTATGTATGCTTCTATGTCGAGGGACGTGGATACTTCTCCTATAAACGCATGCCCTTCGGTTTGACCGGTGCTCCATCAACCTTCTCCGAAATGACAGCACGGGCACTAGGCGATCTGGTTGGCACCCTAATTGAACTGTTCGTTGATGACGGTGGCATGGCAGGTGATCATTTCGACGAATTCCTTGCTAATACACGACAATTACTTCAACGGACACGCGAAACTGGATTATCCCTCTCGGCATCTAAATCAAGGTTCTTTATGACAGAAGCTACGTTTGCTGGAGCTCGCATAGGACCAGATGGAATTAAACCTGACTTAACAAAATTAACGGCAATCGTCGACTGGAAAACACCTGCTGACTTACAGAACTTAGGCTCTTTCCTCGGTCTAGCAGGCTATTTTCGAACACTGGTGAAAGGATATTCCACCATGGCTCAGCCGTTAACAGACCTAGTTCGGAACCTCGAACTTCCGAAACTGAAGGGTAAAGCAGCCTGTAATCGGGCTATGAAAGGATATTCATTAGCCAGCCTCTGGAACGAACAACATAACAAAGCATTTCTTCGTCTGAAGGTAGCACTCACAAGTGAACCAGTCCTGAAGGGGCCAAAGTTTGACGGCACTCCTTTCGTCGTAACCACAGATGGTTGCAAATATGGATTTGCGGGTATGCTGACACAAAGGTTTACAACAGTTCTTCCGAATGGCACCGAAAAGATAGCGATGCACCCTATTGCTTTTATTTCAAAACGAACTTCAGCTACCGAAGAGAAGTACAAACCGTTTATCCTAGAATTTGCTGCACTGAAATATACCCTCGATAAATTCGGCGACACAATATGGGGTTATCCAATCGAACTAGAAACGGATTGTCAGGCTCTTCGGGACCACCTCCTTAGCTCAACACTGAACTCAACTCACGCTCGCTGGAGAGACGCAGTACTAGCCTACAACATAGTGGACGTCAGACACCGACCCGGAAAACTCAACCTAGTGGCTGACGGCCTAAGCCGAATGTTCGTAAACTTACCACACGAAGATGGTGACGGACACGAGTGGACCGTTAGCGAAGATTGGGAGGCACGTATGGGACTGACCAATGATGTTTTTCAGATAGAAACATCACACACAGAATCCATTTACATGGCATTAAGAAATCGGTTCGCAAAAGAGA
Source organism: Agrocybe praecox (assembly GCA_964017145.1). Taxonomy (NCBI): domain Eukaryota; kingdom Fungi; phylum Basidiomycota; class Agaricomycetes; order Agaricales; family Agrocybaceae; genus Agrocybe; species Agrocybe praecox. Next base: position 448,460 of record OZ024845.1, on the reverse strand, counting down.
AGGTGTTTCTAGAAATAATTGATTCAATACTCGAGTTGGACCATGGCAAGAGCTTACGTACAAGGAAGAGGGCAAAACATAAGGCAGAAGGGTACCTGATAGAAGGAGGACGGCTGTGGAAAGTTGGAGATGGGTCAGTGAGAGCAAGGCCAAGGATAGAATGTGTTACACAGGAGGAAACAAGGACACTAGCATACGAAATCCACCGGAACAATGGACACTTCCATCGCGACAACATCAAGGCAATACTGATGGATACGATCACCAGTCCACACCTCGACAAGTCCATCACGGAAGCCATCATGAACTGCGGGAAATGTAAAAGCTTCGGTTCGACGCACCTTCATTCCCTTCTCGAACCAATCACAAGGCGACACCCCTTTGAACTCATGGTCGCCGATACACTGTCAATGCCTAAAGGAAAAGGCGGCTTTGTTAAACTATCAATGTGGATGGATCTGTACTCACAACGTCTGTGGGTAACAAAACTCAAGTCAGCAGCTACAGGTAAATCATCCAAGAAGAGTTACGGCGACATATGTGACATGTTTACACCCTCCGAAACACTCATGGTCGATGGCGGTCCAGAATTTGACAATCGAGAGCTGCGTGAAGAATGTGAGAAGCGAGGAACAACGCTACAGATATGCCCAGCATACTCACCATGGGTCAACGGCCTCCTTGAAGGCATGAACAAAATCCTACTGGATCGTTTGAAACGTATGTGTGCTCCAGATTTAGGTGAGGACGAATACAATGCCATGGACGTCCCGGCAAATTGGCCAGACCACCTAGATGCTGCAATAAGGTACATCAATAACCGAATCCTGCCAAATCTGAAATACTCGCCGAACGAATTAATCCTGGGTCTTGTTATTAACACAAAACCGACACCACTAGCCGAAATCATATCTGAACCCACGCTCGACGAAGTGGAGGTGCAGCTTGCCTATGTAAACCAGCAACGATTTGACGGCTATGCGCAAATGGTGGATCACAGCCTCCGTCGTAAGGCTGCATTCGATAAGAAAGTCCTTGCCAGCCCACCGCGGGAAGTCACGTTCAAAGCAGGCGACCTAGTGCAAGTGTACAGGAGCGACTTAGATTACACATTTACAACAGACAGGAAGCTCTTACCGAAATTCTCTGCCCCGAGACGTGTCGTCAGCCGCAACCAAAATTCCTACAAACTTCAAACATTGGAAGGTCTGCCTATTGGGGGCAACTTCAGTTCCCGGCGGCTGCGGCAGTTTATTCCCCGTGCCGGCACGGAGCTTGAGAGTACACAGAAAGCAATTGAAGAGGAGTGGCGCCAGAGAGAGGGACACGCAGATAGAGTGGCAAGAGATGAGGAAGGAAGTGACATAGATGGTCAGCAAGAGGGCAAAGATAAGGAATCTAGCCCGGAAAACTCACAGGATGAGAACCAAGTTAGTGTGGACTCGGAGGTTGAAGAGGACGTATGGTACGATGCCCAGGAAGATCACGAAGATGGTAGTACACCTGAGGAAAGGACTGCTAGAGGAAGGGACTGCTAGAGGGGTATGCAACGAGGGCGTTGCTAAGTAAAAGGGGGGGCACATGTGGCAGTGCAACCTGCCACGCGGTACTGGATTAGATAGCATTACGGATTAGATACAGATTAGGAACTAGTTGCGGTAATCGCCGGTGACGGTCAGCAGTGCACGCTGGTCACCAATAATAGAACACCTTCTGACGAGACTTCCACTGTGCGAGCCAGATTGGACTGCTCCAACGGTAGCTTGTGCAAGTTGACAAGTGCTTCGTTCACGTTGTCGAGATGGTTCTTCCATGATGCGACGCCTCGTTCAGAAGCTGTCACTTGACCTTTTTTGCTTTTATGTGCCATTTTTGAGTCGCTATAGCTATTTGAGCTAGTCACAAGAAAGTCCCGAGAGAAGAAGAAAGCAGTAACAGAAAAGAGAGGCGCTCCAATATCTACGATCCTCCATCCTACCTTCTTATATAGGTTCCTGCACGCCAACCGATTCAAAGTAATTACAGAATAGTATGCCTCGTGCAAACAACATGTGCATTTAATAACTCAAGGATGTACACATGTTTGTAGAAATTACTCACAGTTTGTGAGTGATGAGTCGACCAAAAGACAAAAGTGTGGGAATTAATAAGATTGCTTCAAAGTGCACATACACTATCTCCACTCTGCCCAATGCTCCACCTTTCCAAGATCGATTAAATATCCGTGACCAACCTAAGCTTACGGGCTCATGAGTTTTCATTCGGGTTCAGTGGTAGCTTATAACAACCCTCTTTGTACATGGAAGATCAATTGTCTAGCCGAGAATCCGACTATATGGGCTTAATAATACCAGAGAGAAACTTAATTACGAGATCCCTACTTCCAAACTTCCTACTTTGCGCTCTAACTACTAAATAGTTTTATGCTTGCTTTTCATTTCCGAGTCACGCAAGTTCCCGATGTGTACTGGGTATACAAATTTGCAACCTACTCATTCATGTATTGAGTTACAATGTATGGTTTGTCTACTCCCTGTCGTACCTACGTTCAGACTTTAGACAGGACTTATTTATCACGTCTGTAAATTTAATCTTCGTTCATGTAAAAGTAGGTCACATCTTTGCGTATTCACTTATATTATACTCATCACTGACGATCCATCCTAAGGAAGAAATAGTATCAAGCACACTGACCTACTCTGACCCAATGATTTTGTCCTAATGCCATCGCGAGGCTCCAAAATAGCGGCGCTGACAATCACCATACCGGCGGATGATCAAGAGAAAGAAAGACGTCAAAGGTGTATAACCACGATTATGAATTCCAACGTTATCCCCAGACGGGTATTCGGATCCCGGGCTCCGAGCGGCTGTGTAATGCCGAGGCCAAGACAAACAATATTACTTAGCGCTTACATAACGATGATTCCACGACATTCTGGATCCGTGCTGTGCTTTGGCGTCCCGTCTTTCTTATCCATCGGACCTTCTAGCAGCTTCTTGCATCTGTCTGGGGAGACTCAAACGTGTCCTTCTCGTTTTATGACATGACTCATTCAATGCACTGCCGCCGTCATAGTAACAATGTATAAGTACGCCCTCTCCCTATCGAAGGATGGCCCATATCCTTTCTTGGATAACCTCCTTCCGTCCCCAACATAACTTGACTCGACTTCGAGGTCTCTGAAACACACATATGTCTTCTCCAATTGCCATCCCCCGCTCCTCTAAGTCCACCAGTGCGTCTGCTCTGGCTTCCTCACTGACCTCGAGCGTCACCATGGGATCATCATCGTCCTCGTCCTCTCCGAGGTCTGCGGGCGTCTACGTCCCCGTACACAGGCGCCCCCCTTCAACGGCTTCACGAGCGCGTAAGTCTTTCCCCTTCTGCGTACTCAACTCTCACAATACTCACCCTAATTGACCATACAGTTCCCTTCGAAGCTCCATCAACCCAAATTTCTCATCCCTTACCATACACACACGGCCTGTCCACTCTCCTCTCCCTCCGCCCTACGGCGCAAGCATACAACGATAAGGTCAAATACCAAATCATCGCGTCACTAGAGCCTGAAGTAGCCGACATGGTGCTTTTGAGCCGGAAGATCAGGAAGGGGTTGGAATTTAGGGGAATGAGGGAAGGGCCGACATCGAAGATCAGAAGTGCTTTTGGTGGCCTTGCCACATCATCTGCATCCACAACAACAACATTGTCACCGGCAGCCGTCGCTCCTATCACACCTATGACAACGACGTCCCCACAATCCACGACGACGACCTCAAGGAATCCACCCCGTCGCACGCGTTTCTCATCCACACCAAAGCATCCATCTCGGCAGATGCTCCGTCTTTCAAGGAACGCAGCGCGCGTTATGAACGCCAAGGACAGCTGGAGGATGTCTTCGGCTGCTCCTATCCCTGCACCTATTTCCGTCTCATAGGGCAGGGGATAAATCCACGAAGAACCTAACATCAACGTTCAACATGTACCACGACTACCAAACCACGAAATTATATCCATCGCTTGCCGACTTCAGTCAGATGAACACCTCTTGTATCTCATATGCCACCTCGTGCCAACCTTAACACACTCACGATATACTCGTACGTTCGCCATACACTAGTCATCCTCTTCTCCTTTCTTCGTCGGGCCCTAACTTATTGTAAATCCCATCCTACACACGTTAATACCATGTAACATCACGCAAAAGTGAAATTCGATCACAATGTCAATCAAATTAGTAGCTTTCTAATTCTCGATTCGAACCAGAGAACATGAAGGCGCGGTCACGTTGGGACGTTGAACGCGAGGGATCTGGAGCTGGAAGACCATTAAACGTTTGAGTGTTGGTTGTTGGCGTTTGAGCGTTTGGATGCTGCGGCGCTGAGCTTTGAACCCATGATCCTTTGGAAACGCCGGATTTCAAGCAGAGAATTTGAGACGCTTGATATATCGAAACGTCAACTGCAACTTGAATTTCAACGCTGCGACAGTTGGTACGTAACATATCAATATCATACAAATACGAATATTACGAAGCTCCTGCGGTGGTCCCGGTTCCGGTCTTGGCGTAGACCAATCACAGATTTTATATAAATATTTATATAGTAGCTCTACGCGACGCGACGCGTGACGTCACTTGTTGGTATCACTATTAATGGATCGTGTACTGTGACAGCGTTCTCTTCGAAGTTCGCAAGCACTTGAGCTTGAAAGAAGTGAAACTTGGTATTAATATGAGTTTCATAAACACGGGGAGCAAAACTGAAGTCAACTCAATGAATTTTATTTTTTTCAAAGATATTTCGTCGATCTGCACTTTGCCTCGATAGAATTCTTTTTCCTAAAGTCACAAATTCAAATATTCATGCTTCAATTTTGACTAACTGTACATGGAAGTACACAGCAAAGCGCATCATACATGTTCCCATTTTAATTCCCATTCCTTCAAACCCTTCTCGTGTGCGCTCCAACAGATCCGTTCGCCAGATATTTCATTGAGATCATTGCAGATCCCGTATATAGAGTCCGGTGACACGATTGATACATGAATGAATGGGGGATTTCTTCCGATCACAACCCGCCTCTGGCAGAAACGGAGTAGAAGTTCTTTATACTCCGACATCTCGTTGTGGAAGTTTTCTCTGGAGAGATTATCGTCACATTTGAACGTCTTCAATGCTGGGAATAGCACCTCCTGGCGAGACTCTTCGATGCCGTCGCAAATTTGAAAGAATTTTCTGTTCATGCAAATTGTCGTCACTATTGTCATTCGCACGAGCGCATCCGCCAGAGCGTTCAATGGAATGTAATTTGTAGAAGCTTTCGCTCTATCACTGAGGGATATGTCCGTAATATTTTCCGTGTACGGGGCGAGGCAGGCGACTAGGAATTGAATCATACTGATTTCCATGGGGGTGATGGGGGTGTTAACGAATGACAAATGGAGAATATCGGCCTTTCCGGTCAGGTTCTTGCGTACAGCAGAAAATGTCAATTTTCTTGCTGTAAAGGTCAAGCCACCGGAAGTCTCCTCAAAGTTGGGGGCGTTGTCTATACAGAAATTGCGATTATGGAAGAAATATGATAGTGCCTGGGTAAACTTCGCTCAGTCTCCCAAGTCCACATGTCTGTTATCAATGTTTATTGAAAGGGTAGTTGAAGTTTTCTCGAGTGGTTGGGATTGTGTACTCCAAAGCGCATTAAATATGGCCAGCGGCATTCTGGCTCGTATAAATGATAGACGAGGAAGGAGATTTCTCGACATTAACGCCACGTCGTCGCAGTGTGTGTTGTTGGATGGAGAAAAGCAGTCGCGGGTGCATTCAATTCCCAATGAACGAAGACGAGGCGCCCGTTCCTGTACGTTCCGTATGTCATCCACTGATTGAGCCGAAAAATACAAAATTTCGAGATCGGAGAGCCATCGTTCGTTGTAGGCAGGGAAATATCCTACACATTGGACATCGCGAAGACGTGGTGCCCTCCCAGCGAATAGATTTTCTGGCAGTTTTTGTAGGGACGTGCTCCACCGGAATTGATGTAAATATAAATCCATGAAGCGAAATGATCGCAAGGCAGGAGCTGGCATTGTAAGGTAGTCCCAAATCTTCTTGCCTAATCTGTCACGTGGGCGATAAAAATTTCGTGTGATACAGAGAACCTCGATCCGATGAAATTTTTGGAGTACACCAAATAGTAGGTCCTTGAACGGTGTTGCTTCCTCGGGGTTGAATTCTACCCAAAGCAACGATGAATCTCCTGCACGTCGTAAAACCTCCTCCATCCACTCCCTGCTTTGACCCCTCCTGAGTAAACCAATCTACCCCACATCGTGGAAGATCGCAGGACCACCTCTCTCCAACTACGACAGACTTGGGACGTAATGCGGGTCGTGGTAAGCCTGTGTTGCTTATCATAGCTCATCCAAAAAGACTAATAAATCACAGGCGGTATCACTAGCATTGATCATGGAAATCAACCAAATGAGGTCATTATACAGAGTTATTGACATTGTTAAGTCGGAAACAGTCGAGGAGTGGGTGTGAACGTAAGGTGTTTAACTATCAATGCATCACAACTCATGAAACTGCCAGGTGCCTCGTTGACCTTCAATCGGATGTTAAATTCGGTCACGCGAGTTCCTACTCGCGGCCGCAAAAAGTGATCACCATTATGTAATTAACTCCATTTTAGTCTTTGTCCTGCTCACGTCGAAAAAAGCATTTTTCAACATTCAAATCAAGATATATACACTAGATTTTTGGAGTATAGATATACAAGACTTTAATAAATCTATATATGAAGTTAAAAGCGGGTTTGAAGTTCCCCAAGCTTGAAATTTTGAAGTAACTGTATTGAACATCCTAAAGTTGGACGCGTTTATTACATAATATGATGGTGATCACTTTTTTCGGCCATGAGTATATTGGGACTCCGGCTGGTACGGCACTGTTCAGAGTCGTCTCCAACACACATCCCGTTGAAATGGCAATGTCCGGGAAAAATAGTTTCTTGCTCATCTTGTACTCCAAATGCGTCCCATCCCATCCAAAAAGTACAACGATGTTGACGAGGCGCTAAGTCGGTATACCACTCACTGGAAATAATTTAAATCCGTCTCGTGTACTATGTGGATGAGTGCGATCGAGCGGAGGGAACGAGCATACAAGAGACGGAACACGTTACATCTTTTGCCACCCTCAGTCTGTTCTTGCATGTCCGAAGATTGTTACGGTCTATGCGACTCTGCGAGATGATCCAATCAAGTGCATCCAGAGCTCCATCTCCGTCAGAAAACCCACAATCCCCACCGTGACACGGACTGACCCTCATCTTATTCATCCATCTCCCATATACTTGCTTAGGCCACGCAGATAATCAAGTAACCACAAGTCAAGGTAATGCACCAAGAAGCATATATAATGAAGGACTCAAGTGATTACCTGGTCACGCAGTTGAATTTATTCTGTCTTGTTCCTACTCTAGATATATGTGCTTGATATGCAACTAGCCGCTGGCTTGTGCTTCGCACGGTTTTTGCCTTCCCGTAGCACAAGCTAAAATATTTAATAGATCCATGAGCATGTGACGCAACTCGAGATCCACTTGAAAAGTAAAAAGTGCCGCTTGCCGAGCTGTACAGCTGTAAGATTATAACTTGTTTTTTTTTGGCGCCACTCGTCGCCAACGCTAGAGCAGGCGAGCACGATGGTGGTAATGGTCAAAAGATGGATTGGCTATGGACGCGTCGCTGTCATACAGGTAATGGATCTAATCTAATCCAGACTACGGATTAGGCAGTCGTTCAGACTCCACTGCCACATCGTGACCGTGGAGGCTTTCGTTTTATATTACCACGGCGTTCAACGGCCATGCTTACTCACACCAGGGTTTTTTATGGATTGATACGTTTATCCCGCATCAAACAGACTTCATAATACACCGTTGAATACCGTGTATACTTGGGTCTCTTATTTTTTTTGGGGTTGGTGGGGTGTTCGACCGGGGGGTGTTCGACCGGGAATGCCTGTAACCGACAGAAACACGTGCCAAATATATACAGGATCGGCTATCAGATCACCTCTTCACGTGGTGACCCAGGGTGGCGACTAACAACTGGACGTTCTCCGTTATCATCAAACATGAAGTTGACTCCGACGTGATTGTGCGTCCTTTCTCAGTGGTAATGTTAATATATCTGCTGATTAGCGCTTCAGGTAAAACGCTAAGAGGATGAGGACCCATCATGTTGATGTAAAGGACCGAATATAGCAATTCAGGTACTTACTATCACGCCGTCAAGGACAAGATAAATATACGATGAAAAGATGAAATGTGGAATTCGTGGTGGTTTGAGTCCATTATATTATGAGGCTATATATAAATATGATTTACATCCAAGCGGTGTCTGTCGTCTAGCAAGATAAAGTTTCGCAAATTGCCGACATTCGAGTTCCGTGGGTTCTGTCAGGGTTTCCCCTATTTTTCCTTATTTTCCTATATTTATTTCGCATTTTTCCCTTTTGTAGATGTGTAGATATCTTATCTGTTTCATATCTTTGATTATCTCTTGATTATCTTTTGATTACCATTTGATTAGATACTTATCACTTTAATTTCCCATGAGCATAGCCTCATCCATTCTACATCATTCCACATCATTCTTTTACTTTCTTTATGATGTCATTGCCTTATTCATCATTCCTTTCTATGATGTCATGGAGGAATCTTCTAGAATAGCTGTAGGGTATATATACTGGACATGTATGTAGCTGTAGCCCCAGCTTCAATCTCTTAGGATATCCACTATCATTGGTGTGATCTCTTAGAACCATTGAGTGTCTCTCTCTCTCTTCATCTCTCTCTCTCTCTCTCTCTCTCTCTCTCTTTCTCTCTCTCTTGCTTTGTCTTTGTTGGTGGCCTTGTCACACTGATCTTAGTGTTGCCCTGACAGAAGATTGAAGCTATCTCAGACAACCCCACCACTCAGTATCCATCATCTCTCTTTCCAACATTTACCCACACATCCCCTTACCACATATATCATTTTTCTCATCATCATCAACCCTTCAACCTCCAATATCCTCCCAATCTTCTACATCATTTCTCCCTCCACAATTTCAACATCTCCTCAAGACACCTCTCTTTCTACTGGATTCCTCACTCTCTGCTGTGTGTTGTGTGTGAACTTGTAGATAGGGATACCAACTGTTGGGGCAGAATCAGGCCAACTGTTTCTGTCTTTGGTGGTCTAGGAAAATACCAGGTAGTCAATCCTGTGATCCTAGGTTTAGACCCACTGTGTTTGGGGTGACAACTGGGTATCCATTACATAGTCTTTTTTTAGTTACTTAGTATAGTCTCAAGGGCACTTTTTGTAGATAGCTTCTCCCACACACACATCAGAGAGCCTCTACTTTATCTGCACCAAGATGGACACTACCACTACCCCTACCACTACTCTTCCCTCTGTGGAGGAGCTCCTTCAACAAATCTCTCTCCTTACCCAGGAGGTGGCTCTCTTAAGGCAGCAGCAGCAACAGTCAGTTACACCTCCAACTACTCAATCACCATTCTCCTCTGCTGCTAGAGAAGCTCATCCTCCCCCTGCCAGTCATGGTCCCTTTACCTTTGGTTCACAGTCTGGAATCAAAGTTTCCCCCCCTGAGCCATATGATGGCTCTATGTCAAAAGCAGAAACCTTTCTTAGTCAACTAAAGTTATATTTCTATGGAAAGGGCATCACAGATGACCTTCAAAGGGTTGTTTGTGCTCTTTCCTATATGAAAGAAGGTACTGCTGGGAAATGGGCACTTGACAAGACTAAAATTCTGGATGGAGATTATTCCAAAGAGGGCCTTTGGGATGATTTTGTCTATGAATTCAGGGAAGTCTTTGGAGATCCAGACCCTGCAAGCACAGCCAGGCATAAAATGAATCTTCTGAAGCAGGGGAGTCAAACTGCTGATGAATATGTGGCTAGCTTTAGGGAATTGGTCTCTGATACTGGGTACAATGATGCTGCTTTGGTTGAGAAGTTTCAGACTGGGCTAAACAGATCACTCAGGGAAAAAGTTTACAATGTCCCTGATATGCCCAAGACTCTGAATGGCTGGATCTCATGGGCTACCAAGCTGGACAGGCAGTGGAGACAGATGGAAGCCTTTAACAAGTCTACCTCCACTACTTCTTCTCCTTCCTCAAAGGCTTCTAAACCTCAGCCTAAGCCAGCAGCCCCTAGTCTTTCTTCTTTTTCAAGCAGTCAGAGAGGTTTTGTTGCTCAGGCAAAGCAACCAGATGATGTTCCCATGGAAGTTGACTCTGGATGGAGGTCAGTCAGGCCACTTATCTGCTTTAAGTGCAGAAAGCAAGGTCATAAGGCTGCTGACTGCAAATCCTCAGTCAATATCAATGCTATGAACCATGAGGAGTTGAAAGACTTCTATGGGAAACTTATCAAGGAAGAAGAAGAGAGACAATCACAAGAACAGAAGAAGAATTTAGAGGCACCATTGGTGAAGGACATGTCCCAATGGAATAGATTTAATGTATTAGAAGATGAAACTGATAAAGTCAATCCCACCTCTTCTGAATCTGATACAGAAATCATGTTCTCAAATTCTGATTCTTCTCTTTCTTCTACTCCTGAGAGGATATACATCTTAGGGCATAAGCCAAAGGCCTCTACCCATTTGTCAGTCATTCTCAAGACAATGGACACAGGAAAAAGGCTGCCTGTAGATGCTTTGCTTGACTCTGGAGCTACTGGTCTTTTTCTGGACACTGGGTTTGTAAAATACCATAATCTCAACACAAGAAAACTTCCTAGAGCTATTCCAGTCTACAATGTTGATGGTACTCTCAACAAAAGTGGCTCTATTCATGAGGAAGTGGACTTGATTATGGTATACAAGAACCACACAGAAAAGGCTACCTTTGCTGTTTGTGACTTGGGAGACAAGACTGCTATCATTGGACATACCTGGCTCTATCTACACAATCCTGATGTCAACTGGAAGTCAGGTGATGTCCAGTTTACTAGATGTCCATCTGACTGCCATATGGAAGTAATTAGAGCCAGGAGGAAGAGACAGAGGATAGCTGCAGTACAGAGAAGACAGCTCCCTCAGTTTGATGATGAAGGTGTAGATCTTGTAGATCAGTCACCTGATTCTGACTCTGAGATTGAGCCTGAAGATAGGATTTTTATTTCTTATCTCCATCCTCAGAAGCAGTCTATCAATGCTACCTCAACTGTGTCTCAGAAATTAGCAGAAGAGTCCCACCAACAGGCTGAATCCCCAAAGAAGACCTTTGAAGAAGCTGTTCCCAAATACTATCATCAATTTAAAGGAGTTTTTTCAAAAGAATCCTTTGATAGGCTACCTGACAGAAAGCCTTGGGATCATGCTATTGAGCTAAAGCCTGGGTCTGAGCCTTACAGATCAAAGATTTATCCTCTTTCCCCCAATGAGCAAAAGGAGCTTGATGCTTTTTTAGAGGAGAATCTGAAGTCTGGTAGGATTAGACCATCCAAGTCACCTATGGCATCCCCTGTGTTCTTTGTTAAGAAGAAGGATGGCTCTCTTAGACTGGTCCAGGACTACAGGAAGCTAAATGAAATGACCATTAAGAACTCTTACCCTTTACCTCTCATTTCTGACATCATTACCAAACTCAGCAAAGCCAAGTATTTTACCAAGCTGGATGTCAGGTGGGGCTTTAACAATGTTAGAGTTAAGGAAGGGGATGAGTGGAAAGCAGCTTTCAGAACCAATAGAGGGCTGTTTGAACCACTGGTCATGTTCTTTGGCTTAACCAATAGTCCTGCAACTTTCCAAACTATGATGAATGACATCTTTATAGAGCTTATTGATGGCAATGTGGTCATTGTCTACATGGATGACATATTGGTCTTCACTGAGACTCTGGATCATCATAGGGAAGTAGTCAAGAAGGTCTTGCAAATCCTGGAAGACAACAAACTCTACCTTAAAGCAGAAAAATGTGAATTTGAAAAGGAAAAGATTGAATATCTTGGACTTATCATTTCACAGGGCAAGATTGAAATGGACCCTGTCAAGGTAGAGGGAGTTTCCAAATGGCCTGAACCTGAAAATGTCAAGGATGTTCAATCATTCTTGGGATTTGTCAACTTCTACAGAAGGTTCATAGAGGATTTTGCAGACATTGCCAAGCCACTTCATGAATTGACAAAGAAAGGAACAGTCTGGAGATGGGGACTTAGACATCAGGAAGCATTTGACCAGCTAAAGCTTAAGGTCACATCCTCCCCTGTTTTAATCTTCCCTGATGACAACAAACCTTATAAAGTTGAAGCAGATAGCTCTGATTATGCTACTGGAGCTGTGTTGTCTCAGGAAGGTTTGGATGGAAAATGGCATCCTGTAGCCTTTATGTCTAAGTCTCTCTCTGAAGTAGAAAGGAATTATGAGATCCATGACAAGGAAATGCTGGCTATTATCAGAGCACTAGATGAATGGAGACATTATCTTGAAGGGACTCAACATACCTTTGAGATTTGGACAGACCACAAAAATCTAGAGTACTTTATGACTGCCCAGAAGTTAACCAGAAGGCAGGCCAGATGGTCACTCTTTTTGTCCAGATTTGATTTTTCTCTTCATCATAGGCCTGGTAAAAAGTCCTTAAAGCCAGATGCATTGTCTAGGAGATCAGACCATAAGAAGGGGGAGAATGATAATGAAAATGTAGTTCTCCTCAAACCTTCCTACTTCAAGATCCAGGCTCTCAAACAGGGTCATACCACATTGGCTGGTCCTGAGACTGATCTTCTCAAGAAGATTAGAGAAGCAAAGGACTTTGATGAGAAAGTGGTCAAGGCAGTACAAGAGATGAAGAAGTCTTCAACCAAGAAGATAGATGGACAGGAATGGTCAGAGGAGCAAGGGCTTGTTCTCTACAGAGGAAAGGTGTATGTTCCAAAAGACAAAGACCTCAGAAGGAAAATTGTGGAACTGCATCATGATGCCTACATTGCTGGACATCCAGGAAAATGGAAGACAATAGAGTTAGTCTCTAGAAATTATTGGTGGCCAGGAATGTCCCATTATATTGCAGCATACACCAGAGGATGTGATAGATGTAATAGGACCAAGACATTCCCTGCTAAACCTGTTGGCTTCCTGACTCCAACTGAGATTCCCTCTGATGTTTGGCAGACTATTTCTGTGGATTTTATCACTGGCTTACCTGAATGTCAAGGGTATAATGCCATTATGATAGTTGTAGACAGGCTTAGCAAGATGATTCACATTATACCTACCACAGATGAGGTCACATCTGAAGGTACTGCTAAGCTCTACAGGGACTATGTCTGGAAATTGCATGGTCTACCTATCAAAATCATCTGTGATAGAGGTCCTCAGTTTGTCTCCAAGTTTATGAAAGAGCTCAACTCTATACTGGGTATTCAGACTGCTTCATCTACAGCCTACCATCCTCAAACTGATGGTCAGACTGAGAGAGTCAACCAAGAAGTAGAACAATATCTCAGGCTCTTCATAAACCATAGACAGGATGACTGGGTAGAATGGTTGGCCTTGGCTGAATTTTCCTACAACAACAAAGTTCAGGCCTCTACCAGACAAACACCATTCATGCTCAACAATGGTAGACATCCAAGAATGGGCACAGAACCTCTCAGAGACAGCAAGATGGACACTGTAGATACCTTTGTGAAAAGCATGGAAGAGGCCAGGAAAGAAGCAGAGTCTGCACTCAAAAAGGCTGCTGATGACATGGCTAGATTCTATGATAGAAACAGAGGTGCTCCTACTGAGTACAAGGTTGGAGACATGGTTTGGCTAGATGGCAAGGATCTAAAGACTGATAGGCCGTCCAAGAAACTGGATGACAAGAGATATGGACCATACAAAATCACCAAAGTTGTTGGTTCAAATGCCTATGAATTGAAATTGCCTGCTACCATGAAGATCCATCCTGTATTCAATGTGGTCAAGCTCATGCCCCATCATCCTGATCCAGTTGGTAGAAAGCCCCCTTCCAGACCTCCACCAGTTATCAAAGGTGAAAACCCTGAATGGGAAGTTGAATACATCAAGGACAGCAGATTATTCAGAAATAAGCTGCAGTACTTGGTTAAATGGAAAAACTACCCAAATGAAGAAAGTACTTGGGAACCTGCTGAAAATTTGAAGAAGGCAGCTAAATCAATCAAGGAATTTCATGCAAAACACCCTGCTGCTCCCAGAAAAATTTCTGCTCTCACTTTTGATAGACTTTCATTTTCTCCTTTAATTAATTTTACTGAACCTCCACCTCCTCTGAAACCCTCCAAACTCAGTCATACATGTGCACATTGTGGGAAATGTGCCTTAGAGAGGGGGTGATGTCAGGGTTTCCCCTATTTTTCCTTATTTTCCTATATTTATTTCGCATTTTTCCCTTTTGTAGATGTGTAGATATCTTATCTGTTTCATATCTTTGATTATCTCTTGATTATCTTTTGATTACCATTTGATTAGATACTTATCACTTTAATTTCCCATGAGCATAGCCTCATCCATTCTACATCATTCCACATCATTCTTTTACTTTCTTTATGATGTCATTGCCTTATTCATCATTCCTTTCTATGATGTCATGGAGGAATCTTCTAGAATAGCTGTAGGGTATATATACTGGACATGTATGTAGCTGTAGCCCCAGCTTCAATCTCTTAGGATATCCACTATCATTGGTGTGATCTCTTAGAACCATTGAGTGTCTCTCTCTCTCTTCATCTCTCTCTCTCTCTCTCTCTCTCTCTCTCTTTCTCTCTCTCTTGCTTTGTCTTTGTTGGTGGCCTTGTCACACTGATCTTAGTGTTGCCCTGACAGGTTCGGCATCTACATCACAGGCAGAAGTACAAAGCAATAGACCGCAAAAAAAGGAAAATGGAGCATATAAAACATATGTGAATAATCGCAGTCCACTAAAGACGACTTCTCCTATCATATTACACACCGATACCTACCATTTGGGGTGTATCAGAACTACCATCACGACCAAGTCGATGCGAAGGGAACAAGACAAAACAAACTCAGACCAATATTCTTCGATTTCCCAGCATCATGAATAAGACAAAAAGGCAATCCCTTTCTTTTCACATTGGTTCGAACGGTGGTAGCACGTAGCTGAGTTTCGGGACGAGGATACTGGAGTAGTCTGAGACGACCGATAATAACGTGGCAACAGTTCGAAGCAACTCTTCTCTCCAAACGAACATTTGAAAGTATCTTGGGATGCCGAGCGACGGTTTCATCAACATTCTGTAGCATGTCATGGTATCCTCCTAAAGGAGAAAGTTTATCTTTTCTTGAACCGTCATTGGACCTCTGACTCCTTCTCGGTTTGTAACCAAGTAATGAATGCACACTCTCAGGCTAATTAATAGCCTCACAAAAGGTTCTTTGGTATCTTGTTGGTAGCCTTGCAGTATCAATTTAATAGTGTGTAAATCGACCAGGTGTATGATCAGTCATACTACGGTTCCTTAGACAACTTAACATCTAGCCTTCCCTGCTGTGAAAAACATGACGGTACGGATACATGAGTCAGAATTTGACCCAATTTTACTGGTGGTAGAAAGATAAGTCGCATGAATGTCGAACAATGAGAATTGAGTCGAGATTGAATTGAGACCAAAGTTAAACCATGCGGAAATTTATCAGGTGTATGGCACGCGATATTTCTATTTTCGCAGTATCTTTGATTTATCTGTCAGCATAACAGTTTCATAGCACGGCAGGTGCAGATACCTGTTTGTCAGAGAAACACTGGTCGATAAATACAGGTCGCCTGTACCTATTTAACCTGTATGTCGGGGATACAGACTCGGGATTCCTATATATATATAGTATGGCCGATAACTGTATCTTGGAAATACAGGTTAACATATACACATTAGGCTGTATTTCCGATATACAGGTATCGGCGCCCGTCGTGAGGGATTAATCACTCTGAGAACAAGTACAACCCCCACATATGTCCAGTTGGCCGATGTAACCAGTTTGTTCCAAAGTCAATTATAAAATGTCTCGGTAAATGGTGCATTTTCTAATATGCGTAGGTGTAGTTCATATTATTATCTAGTAAATGGAGCGCCAATCTCTATTAAAATCGACATTTCACAGGGTTCACATACATATGTTTTCACTCAAAGGAACCAGATAATTCGATGCAAGATAAAAATGGGTATCAGTAGTTATTATATCTTAGTACGTTAAACGTGCTTTAACCGGGTATAAAGCATGACAGTGCATGCCTTTCGACACTTGAGTGATGGTATTCGAAGCCTTTCCCACCACTGAGGTTGCCAGAGTAGGAGTAACATAAGATGTCGCACCCGAGGATCTTCTTTCCTTTGTAATTGTCGCAAAGTTGGTTGCACACGAACATGAATAAGCGGGGACGTATAGAAACCCGGACTGTCAAGCTAAAAAACCTGTAGCCAAACATGACCGGCATAAGTTGCCGATCATTCTTCAATCTTGGCTCAAAGCTCTTGGTACAAAGCGCATCAGCGGTGCGTGTATGTGAATTGTTGGACTTTCAACATCGTCCACAACGTTCCCGCGTGTTGAGAAGAGCTTTCTACTGTTCAAAAATACGATAATGTGTATTTATATATATAGTATGCATATTTATATGTGTAATAAATTTTGAAATATATCACTAAGGTTTTTCTCCTCCAAGTGTAATTTCCCACATTTTAAACTCCGACTGATTTATCGATTTGGACGTGTCTCGCAGTACCTTGTGGAAAATATTTTCTTATCGTTGTAGAAAATCGTTCTCGTTGTGCGGGAACTTTGAGGACGATGTTGAAAGACCAAAAATTCACGCGCACGCACGCTGATGCGCTTTGTCCCAAGAGCCATGAATGTTCGGCAACTCATGCCGGTCATGTTTGGCTACTTTTGAAGCTTGACAGCCCGGGTTTCCATAGGGACGGGCAGTGATGATCGAGTTTCATGCTCTCCATCACGTTCCAAGTATCACTAACTGTCTAGGTTTTTTTGGTTCTGCTAATTCCTGGGATTTAGAAGCCGTCTAACGTAACATTCATTTAGATCGTTGGAGATACTACACTACACCGCAATAGTGTGAATGGGAAAATATTGACAGGTTAAATGGTCTGAAGAGATAATAGTATTCGCCTCCGACCATGTGGCATGAACAACAATCTAATTGCTGAAGAACCAATCATGATATAAATCCGAGTCGGAGCAATCAGATGACTTGATTCGCTGCCCGAGAATATCATCTATTCCCTCCTGAAAAATAATTCTAGAGAATATAGTATCCCAGTGTTGAGACGAATATATTGTGTCAATACATAACTAACAGACTCGACCAGCTTTCTTTTGCACCGCTGCCCACAATGAGCTACAATTTCTACTCAGACTTTGACAACGATTCTCTTGTTTACTCTTCAAACGGCGACCAAGACTTGAACTATTCGAAACTCCTCTGTGTTCCCCGCTACGCATCATACAAACCCATACACCATCCTCTCAATGACTGGCAGCATCCCCAACAGCCCTCTACTTCCCATTACTATCAGTACTCCTCCCCTCCAACGATCAAGCAGGAGGATTTTATTCCCTCTCACAATGATCCAAAGCAAAACTATGCCCTCTCGTCCTCAATCCAAACACATCCTCAGTACTATCCTTTCCAACAACAACTTGCTCCTCAACGATACCACCACCACCGGCAACCGTCCAGATCCACATTTTATGGGAACACCATTCACCCTGAAAAACTATCCCCAGCTACAGAGTCTGGTACCTCCGTTCCCCCACTCTCTGTCTTTACAGATTTATTAGCCATCCCACCCCGATTCGTTGCTTGGGATCACCTACAGTCTCCCTTGCATTGGACTGATGAGACCATCCACGCCCATGGCATAGTCGACATGGATATGTATATGGTCAGCATGGATGGCATGACCATTTCTATACCCCCTGCTGCTGTCGGTGTCACGCCCATTACCATGGCTGACGTCGGAGAGCCCCGAGACGAGGACGCGCCTGGCGAGGAGGACGCTGAGGGTGAAGATGATTGGGAGAAACACGCGCATACACAACAGCAGCAGCAGGTCCAGTTCCAGATGGTGCGGCAGTCGCAGCAATCCCAACATATGCAGCACCAACAAAAGCAGTACATGGAGTCGGACAGCGAAGTTTCCGAGATAGAAATGCAGAGCATCGGCAGTGGAGAGCAGCATGAGGAGCAATATCAGACGCATTTATTGTTTCCTTTGCACCAGCAGGTTCGTCTGGATGACGAGGGAGAGAGCGAGGTTACCGGAGGAGAGTCAGAGAGCGAAGACTCCTTCCTTAGCGAGCCTAGCGAGTCGGAGGAGGATGAAGACGCCACTGACGATCCGGAATTTGTTTCTCGATCGCGGTCGCGTCGTCGTGTTGTCCAGCGTCACAATACCGCCTGCACCAACAACAATCATTACGACCACAACCTTGGATTGTCTACATCGGCGCCTTATCAGACCTTCCCATTCAGCAGTATGGCCGAGGGCAGAATTCTGCGTTCGCAGTCGTTTTCCGCGCAATACAATACTGATCCAAGAAGCTACCCATCAGTGGAATGGTTCTGTACCATTGACAACGACGCATTCAACAACATGGGCGACGAAAGCGGCGCATACAGCGACCACGACCAACAACAACAGCGATGCCAACGACACAATTCCACCTCATCCCCATCCACACATTCTCATCGCTCTCTCTCACGCTTATCCAACTCATCTGGCATGACGACAGTAACATCGACGACTACCCGCCGGCGTCTGTGCCCATCGAACATCCTGCCTGTGCCCATCCCCGTGCCGAACCTGACGAAGAAGTCGCGTGGGCGGCGAGTGCCTACGATGCCGAATCTCGAGGATCTGCGGAGCGCTTCGAGCGGTGCAGGAAAGAAGAAGCTGAGCGTGGCTGGGGGCAAGATGGCGCGCATGTATTTGTGCGATGTGGAAGGGTGTGGGAAATGTTTTACCCGAGGCGAACATTTGAAAAGGCATGTGAGGAGTATTCATACTTATGAAAAACGTGGGTCCTTTGTCTTTTCTTTCTTTCTTCATCCTCTTCCTCTTTCATCCTTTTGTTGTGTGAGCATCGTACTGATTTGCTCGCACCCCCAGCTCATAAATGCATGTATCCTGGATGCGGCAAGAATTTCAGCCGGCACGATAACCTCGGCCAGCATATGCGAGTGCACGAGGACTACGTGCAGGAGAGTGACGATTCCCAATTCGAATTCTAGTGGCTCGACATCGTCAAGACGGAAGATGCTCTATGAGTGCCGGATCGTACATTTATTATTTTTTTACATACATACTCAAATGTTGTTATTGTCGACCATCAAATTGGATTGTCGACCATAAAAATACTATTTTCGACCCAAATATTTGTATTGTCGACGCCTCTCGCCTAACGTCATTTCAACATGCCGTTGCCGCCGGTGTCGCCTAGTGACAATTTTGATGCGTATTTCGGCACTCCGGCGTTGATAATAATTTAATCTCATCCCATGCCCGTCGTGCGAGATTTAGATTTTTTTTTTCCTCTTTTTATTTGACTCCTTAGTACCTTATAAATTAATTTTTACCCTTATTGTCTTGTAATCTACATATTTACAGAGCCTCAAGTAATACTGGCTCATTAGAGAAGCGCTACGAGTAGATTCAGCAACGAGCGGCTGATGTGCGCGTTGGGGGTATACCGCATCCCACGGTTCATCAGCGCGCGCTAAATAAGCGATCCGATGCGCATAATATGATGACGCACGTCCCAGAGTGACGTGATTGTCACATCATGTTACAACTGGCTGGCCGCACGGACTTGAAAGGCGCACAAACTGTCTGTACTAAGTAAATTAGGCCGAAATTTTGTAAACAGCTTATGTTAGTTAATATTTACATGGAAAAATTAATTCTAAATCTCGCGCGACGCGCATGGGCTGAGTTTAAATTATCATCAACGCCAGAGTGCCGAAATGCGCATCAAAATTGGCACTAGGCAAGACCGGCTCCAACGGCATGCTAAAATCGTCTTAGGCGAGAGTGGTCGACAATTCACTTAGGTGGTCGACAATCCAAATTTGAGCATGTATGTAAAATATCATAAATGTACAAACATACACTCATAATATTACTGGTGCTCAGAACTTGAACCAAACTACGACATCCTCCTCCAACCATCTTCATCAAAAGTTTAACAATTTACTTTTTTGTGGTTGTACAACCAAAAAAAAAGCGGCTAAAAGCGTCAAAGTAACAAGCTAAGAAACCTAGGTGCCTGAAATCAAAAGGTTGATTCCTCGGTGAAACAGTAGGAAATAAATTGCACGGATTTAGGGCCAAAATGATGATAAAATAACGTAACTTTTCACCTTTTTTAGCTAGTAGCTTTTTTGAAATGGAGAAATAAGCTAAAAGCGGCCAAAAGCGGACAGGTAAATTGTAAGGTTACTGATGACTTTGAACATTTGCCCCTACCAATAACAATTTGTCTGAAGGACTTCTCAGTTTTTTTTAAATCAGACATATAAATTATGGATGACCAGGCTCCAAAATTCTCGCAAAATGTCTTGGAGCAATTTTCTAGCTAACCATGCTCAACAACTCGCGCTCATGTTACCCTGACGTTTGCTCAATCAAATCTGAGCTCAGTGTCCAGCTGTGTATCGGTACCATGACCACTTCCAAATTTGGACGTACTGTTCTCAAACAATTCCTACGCTCTTACTGACGCGTTGCCCCAGTATTTTTCCGCTATCACTCGTGTCGTAGACATACGATGTTTAGGTTTTAAGTGGTCATCCGGAGCGATTATATCCCTACACTTATTTACACTTATTATTAATGTTTACCTGGTTCGATTTTGATGCGCTCCAAAATTCGAACACCATCAGAAATCATGACTCCGCCGTTCAAGCTGAACGATATGAATCTGACTTACTAACCCAGCTGGCGGCCTCTAAGTGCTTTCCACCCCTTTTTGTAAGTTCTGTACTATATTGCAATGTAATTACTTCATTTTTTGTAAGCTTAAATCCATTGGGAAGAAGATGCAGATGATGGTAGCAAGGCATTGTAAGTGTCAGCTCCCACCATGCAAATAAACCCTCCAGTCAAGTCACATATTAGCAACATCGGTATCGGGTAATAATACATTTTCTCAGGATTGTTGGTCTATCATGATCCCTTCCATATGATGCTATTACTATACCAGTGTGTATGGTGGCAACGTCACAACGCCCAAAAATGTTGTCTAGTCTATAGGTTTGTAACACGTAACACAGTCCTGGTTGCTAGCGCCGAACCATTGATTCATGCGGAGAATGAATTTGGCTTCAAAGCCGTCGATTATTACGGCGAGGTTCCCGTCGCCAATTTTAGGTTTCGTAACGCATAACGGTGCTCCGGCCAACAAATAGGAGGCGTAACGCACCTCTATGGTTACCACCATACAATGGTACAGGAAAGAACAAGCCCGAAACCACGTAACTGCTCCATGACGACCCCATAAGACTATTCGAGTACATGGCTAGCTCGACTTATGTATAATACGCTAGGGGAAAGGGACGGAAATAGTTGAATGACAGAGAAAATGTTATCCTAACTGTCAAAAATGCTCAGTGCACATGCTCTTCTCCTTAGTGAGATATACAAGGGGTGAGACAAAACAGAATCGTCTTGGTGTTCCTAACGATTCGGGCGTCTGTTGGTGGGGAAATAGTAAAATTAAAACAACGTGTGACATATAGAGGGAGAGTACACAATGGACAACAAAGGGTGCACGTTCACTACGGCTTTACATGTGCCAGCTTGGTCGTAACGGCATGGTGGCTGGAATAAAATACATTCAAATATAGATTGACCATAATTGTAAAATTAAAATTGAATACCTTGTGGGTTGTCCAACGGCAACTAAAACTGGGCTCGCTTCTTATTGCCAACCGCTGATCATTGATGTGACAAAATATCCTAGACCTCGCCTTGGAATCATGAATCAATGCATCAATGCTCAATGTTGCAACGGTCAACCGGTCACCGGTCACCAGTTATTCATAACAATTCAGTTCCGTCCTTTTTTTTTTTTTGTAAATCGGAGGTCGATTTGCTACTTATTTTAAGTGGCGAGCATTCATCATTTCCCATGTAATACACTTCTGGCGCCAACCAGAGCATCCCGGAGATATACCAGGAGATACTCGATTACATAAATGTCCTGTGTATATCCCGGGGATATATATGGTAACCCCGACCCGTTTATCCCAAGAATATCCCGGGAAACACTGGAAAATACACATGACATCTACACTGCTGGCACGGATGCTGTTTACTGTATAAAAAGGTAATAAATTACATGTTCTCTGTTCATCTCTTTTTTTAACGCTACAAACAGACGCTCGGGCATACCATATTTTGCATCCCCGACGCTTTCATTTATCTATTTGTGTCAGAAAAGGTAAAGAAAAACACAAGACATGTAACTTAATGTATATTCCCTGCACAAACAGATATTGGCGCTAACAGTGTTATCTATTTGAGCATTTTCACGGGAAACTCCGGTCAACACGCACCGCGGGGTGGCTTGGTGAAAATTTAGAATTAAAAAGCATTTTTTAGGGGTTATCTGATGTAAGTATGTGATGAGCTCGGCTCTATGTGAACAGACCTTCGAAGGCATAACCATTAGATATGCAGACACTAATTATACTCGTTCTGGCATTCATATATATAAGTACGCTAACGAGGGAATCCGAGTCCCATTTCATGCCTTCAATCCCGATCGACCTTTGTGCAATGTGTGAGTAAATTTCCGTCGGCCTTTCTTATTATTGAACTGAGTCAGAGACTCCTATAGTGTCAGCCATGACTCTTCTCCTGTATGACTGCAGTACGTTCAAAATATCCCTTTTCCCCTCGTCGAATAACGGTTACTGAATTTACATCGTGCTCTGCGTAGTCATGTTATTCGAAAATGAATACACACTCATTTGGGTACATACCACCTTTCCCTTTGGCGGATATTTTCCTTTGACACTGCTACATCAGCGTGAGCGTTGGTCCCTAGGAAAGATATTATATCTAGTGGTAAGGGATGATTGATACCCCGACATAAGCATGAGTCATCAGCTCATTATTCGCATTGCGGAAATTCTAGAACCGCTACTATGGACTTGTTTTTATTCTGTGCGTCTCTAATCATCATCCCGGCTACTTCTTACACCGATCCGCCCTTTAACCAGCCTAAGTACATATAGTACGTACTCTATTTCATGAAAAACACACACACAAGTTCATGACTCAATCCTTAATTATCATAGTTGTCTTTATGCCACCCCAGAATAGTTCAGTGAGTATCTCAACGCCTCCTGCTTGTTCACGATAACTACTGATGGATTACTTGTTGGAAATAGTCGTAAGTAGTAGTCGCTTATGTTCTGCTACCATGGCTAATATAACCTTGTCCATTCTATGTTCTTTCTTCTCATAGATGTGAGTTATATATTTCTATAGCCTTCAATTAACATTGAAGCCGAACTCAGGTGTAACATTCACGGGATGGCTTGTCGGGAGTAGCTTCGCTATTGTTTTTGTCATACAAGGTGCTCATACCCACCATGATATCAGTGCTTCTGCCGTTCTGAAGTCGTATAAGCAGTTATACAACAACTACGGGTGTATGCACTATATCGATACAACTACAGGGTTCTCGGCACAATGGTTGTCCTTTTTATCTTAACAATGTTGGCATCATGCTCCCTGCTCGGATGGGACATGTCCTTATACCACGGTTCGACTTATTAATGGTAACTATTAATAAACGAATTGCTCATACGGCTATCTTTACAGCATCTGTAGTCGTTTGTGGGCATACCAAAAAATGCGTAGCTATGAGATTCACGTGTCATCGATTTTACGGCTCGATCATTCCCCCAATCATGTTTGAAATATTCTTGTGTGCATTGATCATTATCCAAAAAATAATAACTAGGAATCCTTCTCTATCTCGTGCGCTTCATCCATCAGGAGATTCCTTGCTCGATATTCTGCTCCGCGATTCGGCCCTATATTTCATATGGTTAGTCATTTTGAACTTAATCAACGGTAATTATGCTCACTCTCTCACATTTAATTACATCTGACACAGCATTACTGGCTCATTCATTGCCACATGCACAGTTATCCTGATCGTCCCAGTAAGTATAAAATCAACAAAATATCTACGACTTATACTCAATCGAAACTTATTTAATGTAGGCCGGGGCATCGATCGGATTTCTAGGGTTCATTGTGTGCTTCCCAAACATGATGGCATGTCGACTAATCCTCAACATTCGTGGTGCAGCGCGTGCACGGATCGAAGATTCACATATAGATTTAAATATCCTCGATTATACAGAAAGCCTCGTCGACCCATTAGGGACTTCATCTGGCCCTTTGACATTTGCGACACCGAGTTACTTATCTTGACCTAGATATGGCCCGAAATATAAAAACGTGAGAGGCAGAGAACTCCACAGTTGGTCGGCGGAGACCTTTGGCGTTAGATATCCCCTTACATGGGCCCCGACTAATACCAGATAACGGCCCAACTATATAAATGGACAATGTCGTACTGGGGTTTGGTGTGGTGTATGAGTGCCAGATTGTATAAAAACCTAAATTATCATTATTTTCTGTATTTTTTTCGGAGGTCTGCGTTACCACGGCGGGCGCCGACACCTATATCTTAGAAAAACAGCCTAATATATGCCAGTCGCGTGTATGTATTTCCAAGATAGAGGTATCGGCCATACTATATATTGGAAGCACGAGCCTGTATCTTCGACATACAGGTTAATAAATACACGCGACCTGTATTTATTAACCTGTTTCTCGGAGAAACAGGTATCGGCGCCTGCCGTGTACAAACGAAAGACAATTTCCGTGAAAAATCTCAAAATAGGGCCAGAAAGCGACGGCTCAGGAGATTCGAAACCGATGGCTACATGCGATGAACACGAGACTAGACCTTGACTGTCGAATGACAGACAAGCGTTACGAAAAGGATGCCCTTAGTAAAGAAATCGTACTTTCGACCTGGAAAGGGATCCTTAGTAACGAAAAAAACCTCCCAACGGATTGGACCGCGGAGACCGGGCTTTTAGTGGGTATTGAGCGATAAGGCAGAAGGGAGGAAGACGCGTAGAGGTAGAAATGGGGACGACGCGTAACGCGTAATGCTTGATGTCGCCTTGGACAACGAGTCCCACACGTCGTGCATAAATGCATTTTTCCCAGGGTTTGAGATTTGTAATCCAGGTTTAAATTCCTGGAATCTACCAGTGGGTCCTAGTTGTCGATCCCCAACAGACGCTCCACCAAAAAAAAACAACAAAAAACAAAAAACTCAAAATACATCTCCGGGCCGTGTCCGGAATTCCTGGCATAGCCACAACCCGCTGCCTAACCAGCGTCACCACTGTTTCGTTGTCCGCACCACTACTTACCACCACCATCAGCAACGTCCTTGCGCACCACCACCAGGCTCAACGAACCACCACAGCAGCAACCGCGAACCCGCTCATCAATAGCAGCAGCAACAACCATGCAGCACCGCTCCACTCAACGACAGATGGGAGTGACGGCGTCCCCAGGTCCATTACCGCGAAGATGAATGGAAAGGAAGGCGGAAGGCTGGGTAGGCTGGTAAAAGAGGACGGTGAGTAGCTCTACTGTCCCCTTCTGTAGCTACTAATGACTAGGCACACGGTGCGCAGAAAAGACGACGCCGAACGGGCTGTGGAAGATGCCAGCGCAAACGCTGCTGGCATTCCCGCCCATCCCACACCGTAAGCCGCGTCCTCCTCATAATACAACCTCTCGCTGACCCTTTTTCAGTCCCGAGCAGCAGTTTCTCGTCTCTCGGACCCCCGTAGCGGCTGGAGATCGCAACTCATGAGCAACCCAACCGCGGTAGCAGTGACGAAAGTAGGGAGAGTGCCACCAAAAACCCCTCCTGACAATGACAATGACAATGACGGCGGCAGCAACGTTGATGGCGCGGACGCTGGCAGCGACAACACCAACGAGAGCAACGAGCGCATTGGCAACGGTGGAGAGGAAAGCACCCAGCATGCCGAGAGCGTAGCCCACCACTTAGCCCTTGGCAGAGCCTGACCTCAACCATGGGCATGTACCTAAACTCGAAAATACGGTATGTTCTTCACTGCCCACTGTTTGACTAGCTAAGACTGGAGTCTGGCTTGCCCCTCTCCATCCCTCATTTCCCCCATTTTTGCCCTCTTTGCCTTCCTTTCCCTTTTCTTTTAACGTGGATAATTTATACAGTCATTCACCAGTCAATGACCTACCCCAGTCAATGGCTCAAAACACATTCCTGGTCTCAGTTTTTGAGAAAATATCTTAATTCTTTTTGTATTGTGTCTGGATATGTTAGATCTATATGAAACCAAAGTTTATAAGCTCTGAGATATTTCGATGTCTTGATATACCCAAAACAATATCGATGTGGCCTGAAAGTGAATTTAGATTTGCATATCTCAGAATGAAATATTGCAAAAGAGCTGTTTCTTTTCGGTATGATTGTGTCAGATACAGCATAAGTCATGATACACTTATTTGTAGTTCCATCAGATGCTTCAGAGCAGCGAGAATAGCTGAAAGGATGAAATTGCGCTCAAACTAGATGACTGGATACAGATCGTCACATTCTGTCACAATTGCCGTTTTAAGATTTTAGCGGGTTCAGACAGTGATAGCAGCGATAGTGACTAAGCAAATAGCTAAATTGGGCCCAACGTGACAGTGGGTCATTGACCGGTACTCGCGGCCGCAAAAAGTGATCACCATTATGTAATTAACTCCATTTTAGTCTTTATTCTGCTCACGTCGAAAAAAGCATTTTTCAACATTCAAATCAAGATATATACACTAGATTTTTGGAGTATAGATATACAAGACTTTAATAAATCTATATATGAAGTTAAAAGCGGGTTTGAAGTTCCCCAAGCTTGAAATTTTGAAGTAACTGTATTGAACATCCTAAAGTTGGACGCGTTTATTACATAATATGATGGTGATCACTTTTTTCGGCCATGAGTATAGGCCTGATCTTGCCTCGCAAAATTGATAATGCGCGATATATCATTCAACCATTAAAAATTGGGATTATAAACGGACATTATGGAGCCTGAGATCTATTTCTATAAGTTTTTCAGTTAAGAAACTTTGTATCCCTTTTATTAGACATTTCCGAGAGCAATCTTTATTTGGGTGGGTCATTGACTGGTGAATGACTGTAGGTAGATAAAAATCATGTATATTATCTTTTTCTAATAAATTTATTTTTATACTCTACATGTTTTGATATGTTTTGGTGTGAATGTTGTGCTTTTTCGCATAAATTACCTTGCATAAAACAGACAAACAGCAAGAATCTGGTAAAGTCTGACAGGATTCCAGCAAGGTTAGCTTGCCAATCCACCAGACTCCGTTGTACTATGCGGACTCCACTGGACTCCGTCAGGGAATGACGCGGACCAGTCTAAATCTAACCAAAATGTGGCAAGCTATATGTGATTTGAATTGTGATTTGATTTGAATGTTGTTACATGCAATATTGTACGAATGTATATATGTAATATGGTTTACGATAAGTTAGACCGCAAAGAGGAAAGAAGATGGCGATGATCGTGATGTCGACGAGGAATGGGTATAGTTTCGCAGTTATTGGTCGTTCGTCGTCGATTGGTGGGGGCACATGTTGAATTAATTTCTTGGTGAGTTCGTCTCCTTCCCTATGACACGGAAATAGGTGCAGGGGTCAAAGACACTCTCCAGCTCTCCTTCGGGTTCATAACACGCGCTGCGTTCCTCGACAGACGGAGCATCTGACGAGGTGGACGCGTTCGTGTGCATGAGGAACGTGTGCGACGGGCTGGGTTCCTCGAAGTCGTCGTCGTCGACAGCGGAGGTGCCGTCGTGAGTGTGGTGAAGACTACCGGCTCTGGCGCTGTTGCTGCAGGTGCAAGTGGTGCAGTAGTAGCATGAGCGATAGCCTTCGCCTTCGGTGAAGCCTCCCTCATGTTCCTAAACTCCAGCCCCTTCCTCATCTTCCGGCTCATAAGCACCATATCGGCTACTTCAGGCTCGAGCGAGGCGCGTATCTGGTGTTTAATCTTATCGTGGTATGCTTGTGCCATAGGACGGAGGGAGAGGAGTGTGGCGAGGGTGTATGTGTATGGAAGTGGATGGGAAACTGGGGTTGTTGAGGCTTCGGAGGATACTGCATAATGAAAGAAAGTCAATATCGAATATGGAGGGAGTCAAGAAAGTAACTTACGCGCTCGGGAAGTCGCTGAGGGCGATGCGCTAGCAGTGCGCTTGTGTACGGAGACATAGATGCCCGCAGACCTTGGAGAGGAGGAATATGTAACAGTCCGGGTTTCCCGTCACAACACACATTCCTTTTATCTTATCTTATCTTTACTTCTTTGACTTCTCATCTTATTTTACTCATCTTTCCTCGTCGTCGATACACCTCATGGTCATCTCCTCCCCTTTACCCTACCCATATGGACTCTTAGTTAAATTACTCATTTACCCTTACATTCTTTACCTTTTATCTCGGACTATTCTCCGGTTATCTCCCCCCTCGTAGAGTATAAATACCTAGCTACTTTGTGGTAGATAACCCAGCGAATTCAGACTGTTTATACCTGTCTTTTATTCATCTCTGAGTTCCTCTTTCCGTGTGCCGAAATCCCTCTGCCGAAACAATCACTGTCACGGCACGACGCTTTCGTCACATCTTTTTTGACACTACACAACCTCTGAAAACACTACCTTTACTTTCTTAAAACTTCTCGCCGCCTCGTCGCTTGGGAACCCTCTGGCTTGATCACCCAGGACCATCCAGCACCTGGCAGCATTTTTCCTCAAATACCCAACTTATCTTCGTGCGTTCTATTTTCAATTCACAGCTACTAATTACTATGGCTACTAGATATTCCCTCCGGTCCCGACCTACGGCTGAAAAGCCCGATGTCGTCAAGGCTCCATCGCCACCTCAGTCCGACGCTCAATCTGACGGAGGTTACTCCGATGCCCCCGAAGCAACTCCGCGTCGCGCGTACAGCGATGTGGTTGCGTCGAGACCACCCTCGCCAGTCAATGGCAGGGATATCACCCCACCTCCTAACCCAGAAATGGTGAAGGAGATTTTGAATGGAAATAGTACAGCACCTGCTCGTAAATTACTTAAAATTAATAAAAATAAAAACATTGAAAACCATA
Source organism: Agrocybe praecox (assembly GCA_964017145.1). Classification (NCBI taxonomy): domain Eukaryota; kingdom Fungi; phylum Basidiomycota; class Agaricomycetes; order Agaricales; family Agrocybaceae; genus Agrocybe; species Agrocybe praecox. The sequence continues at coordinate 419,079 of OZ024845.1, read as the reverse complement.
CCTCGTCTGAGAGTGAACCTGAAGAACAGTCCACTGGGTGGACCACCGTACAGCGCAGACGTGCGCGAAGCCAAGAATCTAATCAGAAACACGGAAAATTATCGGCTGATAAGAAAATGAAATCAAATACCGATATTGAAAATGTGCTTCAGGAGGCCGAACTATCGCTTACCCCTGAACAGCGCGAGCACATCGCTCGTCGAGATAAGACCCTTGCCAAGGCAAAACGTACGCGCTCAGAGTCGCGTGGAGAGGGGACCTCCAAGTCCAAAGGGAAGGCCATTGATCCCAGAGAATGGGGAGGTCTTCACCTAGCACCTGAAGAATTAAATATTGAGTCACAACGCGCCGCGTTGGAAAGTTACGCACCCCGAGCATCGGCCAGTAATAGAGAAGCGCCACCCCATATCTCAAAGGGGAAATCCCAACCTAACCATATCTCCACATATTCGATCAATTACCCGATTGGGAGTACGTCCGCAAATAAGTCAGCGCTTATTTTGACTTCGAAACATCGTAACAAGAATACATTACCTATAGAGTCGCGCCCAGCCGCGCATATTGATCCTAAATCGTACATAGGAGTAGCTTTAAAAAATATATCGTTATCTAAAGTTAAACGTACCAAACATAAGCCTACCACGCCGTCATCGTCTAGTTCAGACCCATCGCCATCGTCATCGTCCAGCTCCAGCGAGAATTCCACGGACCCATCACCCTCGAGCTCGGAATCGTCGTCCAGCTCTGAGTTGCAATCCCCGACGCCGAAGACTAGAAAAAGAAAGTCGAAACGGCGTAAGTCCAAAAAGCAAACTAGTACAAAAGCTTTCAAACCTACTGAGTATGATGGACACGCTGATGCTCGCGCGTATCATCGGTTCGTAAAAGAAAGCGCCGCCTATCTTGAGGATAGTGGAATTAAGCGGAAACGGAGGGCGTTCGCGCTCTCGTACTTCATGACTGGGCGTGCCTACGATTTTTATATCCAGAAGATAGCCCAAACTGAAGAAAACTGGAAGATGCCTGACCTATATGAAGCACTCTTCAATTATTGCTTTCCCATTGATTATCGCCAGAAAATGCGAAGGAAATTTGATAACGCTACTCAAGGGCATAGACCTGTTAGTGAGTATGCGCACTATCTCGAAGAATTGAGCAATCTAATAGGAACAATTACCTCGCGCGACTTAGTCAATCGTTTCTGGAATGGTACGACTGAGGCAGTACAGCGCGCGTTGTGGCGCGATGGACTTCACCCAGATTCCTCGAACTGGGAGGAAGTCATCGCGCGTGCTGAGATCATTGAGATTTCTGAAAATGTGCTGCGACATCGCGAAGGAAGACGTTCCAATCATAATGAGTATCGCAACACGCGAAATAATGCGCCTGACCCTCACCATCGTCGAGACAACGGGCGCTTCAATGACAAGTCACATCAATCACAACGGGGTCGAGAGAAATCTCGGCCTAACTTCCGTAACACCAATAATTCGAACCGTACTGGATTCAATAGAGAACATAAGTCACGGTTCGAGAGGAAACGAGAAGATATACGCACTTATGATCGAACCAGACCACCTCCGGCGCGATCAACGCCCCAGTTATCGGAGAAAGAACGCGCTGAACGAGTCGCGTCAGGACGATGTTTTAAGTGCAACGAGAGTGGACATATGTCCCGCAACTGCCCGCAGGGTAACTCAGTCCGGCATACTGGAAGCAAACCTCCAGGGATGACTGCATTCCAGGTGGAACCAGTGCAGGAGAGTGAAGAATCTTCGAACGATATCGAGGTGTTGGATAGCATGCCGTTGGGCGCTATTTCATTCGAACCGTCGGGAACACCTGATAAGTATCTCGTCCTACCTTGGATTGCGGACCCCAGCAATTGTATAGGAGATAGCTATGCAATGAATGCCGAGTACCTGTTGAGTAGACGAAAGTTGTACCCGGGCGATGAACGTTATTATCAACAATATCCATTTCTTAACATACAAAAATTTGTGCGATTTAAGGTCCACCGTACCGACAATAGAACCCAGTACACTATCAGGGATAACCTGACGAATTATAAGGTTAAAATCAATTTGTCATCGTTTGAGAACAGTCGGTTTGACCTTGTAAGTTGGTATGCCAAGAAACGAGCCAAAGCCTTGCACCTTCGTAAACCCAAATATCAATGGACCGCGTTTGGGTGCCCTCTCACCGAAGTGCCAGTACACCGATTAAACTATGCTGCTCCTAGACATTTTCCTTCTATACGCTCCGATAGTGACCGTGATATGAGATTCGTTATTCAACCTAAAGATAAAGATAGAGGTGAATACGAGGTCACTGATCTGGACATGGATGTTACCTTTGCTATATCGAAACGGCTGCTCGAAACCGTTGACTTCGACATTGTTGGCTGGTATCGAGAGAAGGTTAACACCGATGCATTATACAATACATTATATTTGACTCACTGTGCCCTTGAATCAATGCCTGAGGCAACCGAACAGAAAACCTTGCCTGAAACAGCCTTGTCTCAAGCAGATATCATCACGCTGAAAGAAGGGTTAATGGGCGATCCTATGGCCACCCGTATCAAGCATATCTTAGATAGATGTTCACCCTTTCCAGGGGATGAACTATCCAACTGGGTAGACCCTAATCCACTAGAATCATCTCGTTTCGAGGTATCTAGAGGACGTAACAATTTATATGTTATCTATGATCATTCCTTACTCATGGAGCATTATATACATACCGATCGACTACGTTATGACATGTTCTCGATTGGACGATGGTACGCCGAGCGGTGTGCGGCCGCCAATGATGATCCATTCCCCGGAGAAACTGCGTTAACTTGGACTCAACAGAAAGTGTACCATGAGACAATCATTGGATCACCACTTACGGATTGGGCCGAGCTGTTACTTCACTACGGTGTACCTTACCTGCAAGAGACAATCAATGATCAGGACCCGTGCCCACGGTTCGAAGTAGAGTTCTCACCTACTGATCCATCGACGGCGCTAATCAATGATTATAAGCGCCAGTCGGCCACCTCGGTGTCCCGGACTTTGCTGGAGGACCCCGAGTTCCCACTAATTGAGTGGTACGAGCACGAGCTACGTTGTTATGGCAAGGAGCAGGGGGATTTTCGATTAATTCCCGAGCCCAAAGCCCCGGACATAGCAGTGCAACCGTCACACTGGGATCGGATTAAGGGTTTAGTAAAAGATTTACTTACTAGTAAAAATAATCCTTCACCTAACGTCGATTATGACTGCCTGACCTTATCGGAGGAGGAATATCTTGCCGTGTATGGAGTGCAGGTGGATCGTAATAAGTACCCGGGACTTCAGCATAACGCGTCTGCCGTTAAAGATAAGCGCCGGATACTGCCCAAGCCAATCGTCGTCAAGATGGAGGTGAATGGGCAGCCAGTGCGTGCCTTGATAGATACAGGCTCATTGGGCGATTTCATGTCCTCAACGCTGGCAGATCAGCTGAAGGTTAAGCGCGAGAATGTATATGCCCCTGTTACGCTCCAGTTAGCGGTGCAGGGATCGAGGTCCAAAATTAATGCTGGTACTCACGTACGAATTAAATACCAGAATATTGACTGTGACCGATATTTTGATATCGCGAACATCAGCAGTTATGATCTAATTCTGGGAACACCGTGGATCTACCAACATTCGGTATGCGTGGGGCTGAATCCAGCTCGTGTTGTTATCGGGAGTGCTGCACCTTTGCCATTGAAGGCGACCGCAGATACCAAATTTGTGGCGCAGTCGATCAACGTCACCAGCGATGATATCGAGAAAGTGCGCGAGGAACTGCGTCAATATGCTGAGCCACTGTGCAGAGAAGTTAGCGAGACTGAACTACCTCCGTTACGAGTAATAAATCATACAATACCTTTGATTGATGTGAATAAAAAATATCCGTGGCGTCCATTGCGGTGTCCTGAACCGTTTCGTGTTCCGTGGGGTGAAAAGCTCGACGCTTATCTTAAGAGTGGGAGATGGAAGATTACGTCGTCCAGTAATACTGTCCCAATGTTATTAATTCCTAAACCGAGGAAAGGGGACTTACCCCCTGAATTGCGAACAGTGTTTGATCTTCGGGAACGTAATAAAAACACGTATAGGATGACTTCGCCGCTGCCGGACATGGAAGGTATGCTTCGTCGCGCCGTGCGACATCCATTCCGTACCACGCTGGATTTGAAATCAGCGTACGAGCAGATTCGCATCGAGCCCGAGCATGTAGATCGGACAGCCGTAACGACTCCTGATGGAAATATAGTCAGTTTGGTTATCCAAATTGGTGACTGCAATGCCCCGGCAACCTACCAAGCTTTGATGAACCATTTGTTCTCTTCCCATATTGGTAGAATTATGGATGTATATCTTGATGATATTCTGATCTATTCAGACACCTTGGAAGATCATAGGAAGCATGTTAAGCTTGTGCTTGATATTCTAAAAAGGGAGAAATTGTACCTTAGTAAGAGTAAACTGCACTTTATACAACCTGAAATAAAAATTTTGGGACGAATTATCGATGATGATGGCATTCGGATGGATCCTGATAAGGTAGACACAGTTGTCAATTGGAAAGTACCCACTAATAGGGACCTACTTCGTGGATTCATTGGATCTGTGGGATACCTGGCGGATGATGTGCCCGAAGTGCGTATACCTATGGGTATTTTGAGTGCGTTGACGGGAGATACTGTCCCGTTTCGTTGGGGATTCACCGAACAGCGTGCGTTCGAAGACGTGAAGCGTTTAGTGCAGAGCGCGCGTGAACATAGACGCGTACCATTAGATTATTCGCGCAACGCACCGCCGATTTGGATGGTAACCGATGGCTGTGCCACCGGTTTGTCGGGTCTGGTATCACAGGGCGAGGACTGGAAAACCGCTAAAATCGCGGCATTTTACTCAGCTAAATTAAATTCGGCACAGCAGAATTATCCGACTCACGAAATTGAGATGTTCGCGGGAATAGAAACGATGCTGCGCCATCGAGATATCCTGCAGGGCGCTAAGTTTGTATGGATCACGGATCATAAAGGACTCACACACTTGTTGAACCAAAAAAACCTGTCAGGTCGGCAGGCTAGGTGGCTTGAGAAGATCTCCTCATTCGATTTTGAGGTCCGTTACATTCCCGGGTCGGAGAACGTGGTTGCAGATGCGTTGTCGCGTTTGTACTCCAATGAGACGCCTGGCACGGTGCGCGCGCGTAGTGAATATACTTACCACGATGTGGTGGATGACGATGTTGAAGTGGAGGATGATTTGCCCATTCTTGCTGGCGTCGAAGCGAAGGCGGTACGGCCTAGACGATCTCGTAAGGTCGAGTTCCCAGCCGAATCGGGTCGTCCTGAAACATCGAAGGAGTTCGCCGCGCGTGTACGTGATCATTTCGTTCTGAGAGGTCCTGCAGAACGAAAGGAGGGCGAGAGTGCAAAGAAAAACAGCAGCTCGCAGCCACAGACTATTAAAATCAGAATTCCGCCGCTGCGACGAAGTCCAACTTCCAATATTCCCGAAAAGGAAGTCGCATCAGAGACGCATCACAACGCATCAGACGCGTCCGGCAACGACCGACGGACTTCGACAATAATGCAAATGGCCTCGTCAACAATAGGAGGCATAGATTTAATGAAGGAAATTAAGGGAAAATATTCATTAGACCCCTTCTTCAAGTTAATTATGGATAGTCCAAATGAATTCCGTAATTTTGAAGTAACCCCTGATGGGTTAATTTATTTAAAAGAGAAGAATAGTAAATTACTATGCATTCCTAGAATAGTCGTGCAGGGACGAAACCTTCGAGAAATTGTTATATCCGAAGCACACTCTACGCTGGCTCATCTAGGGGCCGTCAAGACTCTGGATTATCTTCGGGACAACGTCTGGTGGAAAGATATGGTATCAGATACCAAAGCTTTCTGTGATACATGCTCCACATGCAAGAGGAGCAAACCGAGCAATCACAAGCCATTCGGCTTGTTAAATCCGTTACCCATTCCAAGCTATCCATGGGAATCAATTGGAATTGATTTCGTCGGACCCTTACCCGAATCACATAACCGAGACGGAACTTTCGACTCAATCACAGTAGTTATCTGTCTCCTTACTGGCATGGTCCATTTAATTCCTAGTAAAACGACGTACAATGCTCGTCAGCTAGGGGAATTAATATTTGAGCACATTTATAAGCTACATGGAATCCCAAAGAATATTATAAGCGATCGTGATGTGTTATTCACGAGTACCTTCTGGTCGCACTTGCATTCCCTAATTGGGACGAAATTGAAAATGTCGAGCGCTTATCATCCGCAAACTGACGGATCAACGGAACGCGCTAATCGGACGATCACTCAAATGTTGAGGCAATGCGTGAATAGTAAGCAAACAGATTGGGTGGCTAAGCTTCCCTCTATCGAATTTGCAATTAATTCGGCAAGATCAGAGAGCACGGGTTTCGCTCCATTTTTCCTTAATACCGGAACGATGCCGAGGTCAATGATATGGAATTCCGCACCAGCTACCGAATTTCCATCCATAAGAAATTTTGCTCTCAAGAAAAAGTTAGCATTAATGGAAGCACATGATAGCATCCTGGCCGCTCGAGTTAAGCAGACACGAGACGCCAACCGTAAACGACAATTATCTCCATTTAAGGAAGGGGATTTAATTTATTTGTCCACTAAAAATATCACATTCCCCAAAGGGCTAGCTCGGAAGCTCGTACCGAAATACATTGGCCCCTATCGAATTATTAAGGATTTCAAAAATCAGTCCTTTCGCATCGAATTACCGAACACCTTGAAACAACGAGGCGTTCACGACGTGTTCCACGCATCCTTACTTCGCATCCATCATCCCAATGATGACCGTCTCTTCCCCGGACGTCTTGACGAGCAAATCACGGCCGCCGATGAACCGCATGGCGAATGGGCTGTGGACACTATCCTATCACACTCTGGATCGAAGGAGAATGCTATCTTCGAGGTGAAATGGAGGGCGGGAGATGTCACCTGGTTGTCCTACAGTCAGATAAGTGAGCTGCAAGCGCTTATTGAATATTTCGACTTATTAGGCGTTGATAACGTCGATGAACTACCGCATGGTACAGGTACACCTCCCGATAACGACTTACCCGCATCTCTTCACGCAATAGATTTTATCCATCCCGACATTTATAAATCACCATCTTCAACTCTCATTTCCGGTACCCCCTATCACTTGTTCATCGCTGCTCTGCATCTATTCCAACTCGTCACCACCTCGCTACTCTATAACATACTCTCAACCATGTCTACTCCCTGCACCAACTCTAAATCCATCGCCAAAACCTCCTCACGCAAGACCAGGGAACCCCTGGAAAATTCCACTTCTTCTTCGAACGCTCCCGTCGGGCCCATTGATAATTCTAATTCGAACGCTCCGACTGAGCCCATTGATACTTCTCTTGATATTGATTCTCCCCGTACGCCTGCTTCGGGCATTATTTCAACTACTATTATTTCGGATAATCCCTCTTCTACCTCTAGTTCTAATTCTTCCGCGTATAATCGCCCGTTGATGCCTCCCGTTACCATTCATATTCCGTCCACTTCTAATGATTACCCTGATATTCCTTCCCTTCGTACCATCGACCACCCTGGCGTTCGCCGCATCTCCGACACCGAATTTATTTTTTATAACCCCAACGATGGTCTCTCCAAGTTCGCCGACAACGAAATTACCCCGGCTGGACTGGTTGTCGACTACTGCGCGTATGATCAGCGTATCCGCTCTCTCCTAGACCCTACCCGTCGTATTCCAGGATCTCCCAGCGGGTACGCTCGCGTCGCTTCATTATTCAACCGCTTCGCAACTGGTCAGCGTCGCTTTGCGCTCTGGGACTCGGGCACCAACAAATATATTATCAGTGGGCAAGCCATTACGGCCGACGATTTCCTTATCACCATCAATAACGACATCGCCGTTCCCCAACATACCCAAACCATCGCTCCGCCGATTATCACTGCCGCGAGTCCCACCGTATCGCTGAACCTCAACGCGACCATGGTAGATCATACCCTATATCAGAATATGCTCATGATGTCCGCGCGCAACGATGTTCGTCGCCGTCTTCTCGCCAATCAAGCCTTTGAACACCGCGAACTCAGGCGCGCTCAGCGAGGCACGACTGCTGCACCCTACCATACCCAGTCTCAGCCTAGGCGCCGCCGTCCAGCTCGTCATCATCACAACATTTCCCAATCCGGACCGGCGTCTAACGCGACTACTCCCAGCACTGCTTCCTCTTCGTCGGCTCACAATGGCGATATCACCATGAACGAAGCTTAATTCTCAGCACCATCAACTATCAATTGGCCAACTCCAACAACACTCATTTATTATACCCTATTCTTTTTCGAGCCGTTATTCTAACGCCTGGAGGGCGACTGTAACAGTCCGGGTTTCCCGTCACAACACACATTCCTTTTATCTTATCTTATCTTTACTTCTTTGACTTCTCATCTTATTTTACTCATCTTTCCTCGTCGTCGATACACCTCATGGTCATCTCCTCCCCTTTACCCTACCCATATGGACTCTTAGTTAAATTACTCATTTACCCTTACATTCTTTACCTTTTATCTCGGACTATTCTCCGGTTATCTCCCCCCTCGTAGAGTATAAATACCTAGCTACTTTGTGGTAGATAACCCAGCGAATTCAGACTGTTTATACCTGTCTTTTATTCATCTCTGAGTTCCTCTTTCCGTGTGCCGAAATCCCTCTGCCGAAACAATCACTGTCACGGCACGACGCTTTCGTCACAGAATAGGAGGACAGTGAACCCATGTTTACGCTCGGTGTTGGCGAGGAACTCAGAGCAGACGCGTATGACGCGCTGGCGGACCTGGAAGAGCGGGGGATGGCAATTGGGGCAGACATATGTATGTTTTGGAGCTCGAAGTCGATTCGGGTTATGTTAAGGATCGGTGGAGGTTATCCAAGAAAGGATGTGGGTCCCTCCCTGGATTGGGAGAGGGGGTACTTATACATTATGACAGCAGCAGTGCGTGAGCCATATCATGGACACGTTTTCATGGACACGTTTGAATCGCCCCAAACAAATGCAAGAAACTGCTAGAAGGTCCGATGGATAAGAAAGACGGAACGCGAAATCACAGCACCGATCCAGAATGTCGTGGAAGTGTTATGTAAGCGCCAACATTGCCCTGGCTCTCGGCCTCGGCATGACGCATGCGCTTCAGTGTATCCCGAGAAAGCCGAAACGGAGAAATCGAAAGACGCTTACGAGTTTAACTGCGCCCAACGTACTAAGTATACTCTTTAGCTTGATATATCTCTTATCTTAACTGTAATATTATGTTCAGGCGCACATCAACAGACCCTTGAAGTCATGCCTCTTATTACGACTCCGTAAGTCCTTTACTTACCTCAAGCTTATATTTCATTTGCTGAAAAGTATTCGGCCAAATTCTAGAGCTCTCATTAGTGGTCTCCAGTTCCCGGTTCGTCAGGCCTTTGAAATAGAAATGTGTGGCGAGGAATAGCTTCTTACTCATTTTGGACCCTAAAACCATGCATGCCTTTCATCTCATCCGACGAATACGCGGTGGGGATGTCGACCAGGCGCTAATTTGAGACAAAAACAAAACCGTCTCGTGTACATGGAGGGATGAGGGCGATCGAACGGAGGGAAGGTGGATTGCTGGATTCATAAGAACAAGATAGAAAGTGGAAAAGATTAAATTTAGATTCTAAGAACGTACGAGGGCCGGAATACGTTATATCCTTGGTCAACTGTCAGTCTGTTATTGCATGTCCGAAGATCGTTACGCCCCATGCGAGATAAATGACCCCTCTCTTTTCTGGAATGGAAAGCAAATCAATGGAGGGTCCATCTAGGGCACACATTAGTCTCGAAGGTTCCCTCGCAAGATGAATAACAATAATGGACGGTCGCGGATAAAAGAATTCACCCGAGCGGCTATCTCAAGGGTGTCTTCGGCTGCTCCTATCCCTGAACCTATTTCCGTCTCATAGGGCAGGGGATAAATCCACGAAGAACCTAACTTCAACATTCAACATGTACCACCATTATCAAACCACGAAATTACACCCATCGCTTGTCGACGTCAGTCGGATGAACACCGCTTGTATCTCATATCCTACCTCATGCTAACGATAGCACACTCACGACATACTCGTACATTCGCCATACACTAGTCATCCTCTTCTCCTTTCCTCGTCGGGCCCTAACTTATTGTAAATCCCATACTACACACATAAATACATCCAATATCCCATGTAATATCATGGAAATGCGATCGCAATTTCAATCAAATTAGTAGCTTTCTAATTCCTAATTCGAACCAGAGAACCTCAAGGCGTACTCACGTCGGGACGTTCAAGAACGCGGGGGAACTGGAGAACCATCAAACGTTGGGGCGTTGGTTGTTGGCCCTTGAACGTTTGGGTGCTGGGCAATGAACGTTGAAGAATTTATTCAAAGACATATCGTCGATCTGTACTTTTCCTCGACAGAAAAATATTTTTGTAATGTTATAAAATTCAGATATTCATGCCTCGGCTTCGATTACTTCCGGTACGTGAAAGTATACAGCAAAGCGCATCATACATACTCCCATTTTAGTTCCCATTCCTTCAAACGCTTCTCGTTTGCGCTCCAACAGATCCTTTCGCCAGATATCGCATTGAGATCATCGCAGATCCTCTGTATGGAATCCGGTGACACGTCTAATGCGTGAATGAATGGGAGATCTCTTCCGACCTTAACCCGCCTCTGGAAGAAACGGAGTAGAAGTTTTTTATACATTCCCCAGTAGTAGGAACTTGTGCTGGAGAGATAATGACCACAGTCGAATGTCTTCAATGCTGGAAACAGCACCTCCCGGCGAGACTCTTCGATGCCGTCGCATGTTTGAAAGAATCTTCTGTTCATGAAAATTTTTGTCACCATCGTCATTAACACGAGCGCATCTCCCAGAACGTCCAATGGAGCCAAATTCAGAGCAGTTCTCTGCATGTCACTGAGGGATATGTTCGTAAATTTTCTCAAATACGGAGAGAGGCAGGTGGCTAGAAATTGAATCATACTGATTTCGGTGGGGTCGAAAACGAATGACAATTGGAGAATATCGTCCTTTTCGCTCAGGTTCTTGCGTACAACATAAAATGTCCATTTTATTGCTGCAAAGTCGAGGCCACCGTAAGTCTCCTCAGGATTGGGAGCGCTGTCTATACAGAAATTGTGACTACGGAAGAAAGAAGATAGTGCCTGGGGAAACTTCGCTTTGACTCCCTCGTCCACATGTCTGTTATCCATGTGTATTAAAAGGAGAGCTGAAGATTTGTCAAGTGGTTGGGATGGCGTGCTCCAAAGCGCAGTAAATATCGCCAGCGGCATTTGGGCTTGTATATGTGATAGACGAGGAAGGAGATTTCTCGACATTAACGCCACATTGTCCCAGTGTGCGTTATTGGATGGAGAAAAGCAGTTGCGTGTGGGTTTAATTCCCAACGAACGCAGACCAGGCGCCCGTTCCAGTACGTTCCGTATTTCATCCACCGATCGAGGTGAAAAATATATAATTTCGAGATCGGAGAGCCACCGTTCGTTATAGGCAGGGAAATATCCTAAACATTGGAAATCGCGAAGACGTGGTGCCCTCCCCGCAAATAAAATTTTCGGCAGTTTTCTGACTAGGACGTTGTTCCACTCGAATTCATATAAATATGAATCCATGAAGCGAAACGATCGCAAGGCTGGAGCTGGCGTTGTAAGGCTGCCCCAAATTTTCTCGCATAATTTTTCATGTGTTTCACGAGAATGTTCCGTAATACAGAGAACCTCGATCCGATGAAATTTTTGGAGTACGCCAAATAGTAGGTCCTTGAACGGCGTGGCTTCCTCGGGGTTGAATTCTACCCAAAGCAACGATGAATCTCCTGCACGTCGTAGGACCTCCTCCATCCATTCCCTGCTTTGACCCTTCCTGAGTAAAACCAATCTACCCCACATCGCGGAAGATCGCAGGACCACCTCTCTCCAACGCCGACAAACTTGGGACGTAATGCGGGTCGTGGTAAGCCTGTGTTGCTTATCATAGGCGGTATCACTAGCATTGATCATGGAGATGAACCAAATGAGGTCGTTATCCAGAGTTATTGGCATTTTTAGGTCGGAAACGATCGAGGAGTGGATGCGATCGTAAGGCGTGGTGTTCAACCATCACAACCACAAGAAACTGCTTCGATACGTTTAGAATCGGTCACGCGAGTTCCTATATTGGGACTACTACGGCTGGTACGGCACTGTTCAAAGTCGTCTCCAAATCTAACCGGAATGCGGCAAACTATATGTGACTTGATTTGTGATTTGATTTGGATGTTGTTACATGAAATATTGTACGAATGTATATGTGGAAATGATAGTTTACAATAAGTTAGACCCCGAAGAGGAAAGAAGATGGCGATGATCGTGATGTCGACGAGGAATGGGTATAGTTTCGCCGTTGTTGGTCGTTCGTCGTCGATTGGTGGTGGTGGCACACGTTGAATTAATTTCTTGGTGAGCTCGTCTCCTTCCCTATGACACGGAAATAGGTGCAGGGGTCAAAGACACTCTCCAGCTCTCCTTCGCGTTCATAACACGCGCTGCGTTCCTCGATAGACGGAGCATCTGACGAGGTGGACGCGTTCGTGTGCATGAGGAACGTGTGCGGCGGGGTGGGTTCTTCGAAGTCGTCATCGTCGACAGCGGAGGTGCCGTCGTGAGTGTGGTGGAGACTACTGGCTCTGGCGCTGTTGCTGCAGGTGCAGGGGGCGCAGTAGTAGCATGAGCGACAGCCTTCGGCTTCGGTGAACCTTCCCTCATGTTCCTAAACTCCAGCCCCTTCCTCATCTTCCGGCTCATAAGTACCATATCGGCTACTTCAGGCTCGAGCGAGGCGCGTATCTGGTGTTTAATCTTATCGTTGTATGCTTGTGCCATAGGACGGAGGGAGAGGAGTGTGGCGAGGCTGTATGTGTATGGAAGTGGATTGGAGACTGGGGTTGTTGAAGCTTCGGAGGGTACTGCAAAACGAAAGAGGGTTAGTATCGAATGTGGAGGGAGTCAAGAAAGTAACTTACGCTCTCGGGAACTCACTGAGGGCGATGCGCTAGCAGTGCGCTTGTGCACGGGGACATAGACGCCCGCAGACCTTGGAGAGGAGGAATAGGAGGACAGTGAACCCATGTTTACGCTCGGTGTTGGCGAGGAACTCAGAGCAGACGCGTATGACGCGCTGGCAGACTTGGAAGAGCGGGGGATGGCAATTGGGGAAGACATATGTATGTTTTGGAGCTCGAAGTCGGTTCGGGTTATGTTAAGGATCGGTGGAGGTTATCCAAGAAAGGATGTGGGTCCCTCCCTGGATTGGGAGAGGGGGTACTTATACATTGTAACTGCGGCAGTGCATGAGTCATGTCATGGACACGTTTGAATCGCCCCAAACAAATGCAAGAAACTGCTAGAAGGTCCGATGGATAAGAAAGACGGAACGCGAAAGCACAGCACCGATCCAGAATGTCGTGGAAGTGTTATGTAAGCGCCAACATTGCTTGGGGCATCGGCATCAGCATCGGCATGACGCATACGCAGACCCTCGGGGCTCGGCTTCCGAATACCCGGCTGGGGACGTCGATGACGAATAGAGGATCACGATGACGTTGGAATTGATAATCGCGGTTTCAACATTTTGACATCTTTCTGTAATTTGGCGCCATGATGATTCGTCAACGTTTCAACGACTTGCCATATCTTTGCCTCACGGTGACATTTCGAGGAAACTCGCGCCAATGACATGCTAGAACGACGGAATGTTTAAGGTGATCAAGGTGACCGCAGTGCACGTTAATGAACTGTTGTCGAAGGCGTCAGTTCGTCACCGTATTAATTCATTCTTTCGACCACATTCACATATTGCCTTTTACAAGAGCACGCTATCATCCCTTTCTGTCTCTAATATTGTATTGTTTCCTGTAAGTGCGACGCTGTGCCATACTATACCATGTTTATAGGTCGATCCACTCAGTTTAAAAAAACACGAATAAAACGATCCGCGATTCAAAAGACCACGAATCCACACTTGAGGACAACTATGGGCCTTGCAAAATTCGTAAAACTTGCTTGTAATGGACCTCTGATGAGGAATCGTTGATGGGTGGAGCAAAAGTGGAGGCTGAATTTACCAAAACGAGGGTGCTGTATTCCCATGAAAATGGGACATCCACATTCCAACAATGCGTAAGTGGGTTCCCATTGAACCTTGATTGAACCTCTAGATTTTCCGATGTTGTGCTGGTCCTTCCATATCCAGACAAGTTACTCATTACGGGTACGTTGTCACACAAAGTTACGTCAGCACTGTGGTATGAAAGAACCCCCATGAAAAACGAATTCCAAAGCAAGATGGACCCAGCTCCTTATTCTCAGTCAGAAACCGTGGAAAAAGTTCATACACTCTCTGAATTTTCTAAATCTCTGTCCCGCGATGTCTTCATTTTCCTTACGCCTCCGACAGGAGGCATGCTAGGTAAGTCCAGTACATGATGTGAGAACGGAGTAGTTCCTGACGTGTTCGAGAACAACAAGGTCTCAACCATACAATCAATCCAGTAACTTAGAAGACGCTTCACCGATGGGTTAACATCATAGATCCAAGTAATACTCACTTTGTGTTTAAGAGAGTAACACTTAGAAAATACTATATCTTTCAATACATCCGTACACCATACCGCGAAGCCGTAACAGGGGATTGCACAGATCTTGTAGAGCCTGGGGACTATCGACTCTACAAAACGGGTGAGTCTAGTTTTTTAAAACATAAGCGCATTTTAACACCTATTATAGAACGGAGGTATGGCCATTTCTTATTTCAATCAGCCTGCCCGTCCCTTTCGTTCACCAGGCTCAAAGAAAAGGCCAAGATGCCTGGTGTAGTGTATGGACAAGCGGCTATACCTCACCTTGTATGTTCACATTTTAAGTGGTCGTGTTTGAATACTGATGCATTGTTATATATATTATCATAAGGATATTTTCCCGGAAGAAGTCGTGAAAGAAGTAATGAAACGAGATGGAAATCGATGTGCGTTTACCGGCTCTTCTGCTGATGAAACCGAGCTCGCTATGTCATGGATATTTTCTCCGTCGTGCATGGGATACGTAAGGCTCCATTTCTCTAATTACCAATGGTAACCTTATTGAAATTTTTATTAGCTCAGTCACACGTACGAAAACTACCAGCTGTGCTCCACTCCTGAGGCCATGGCAGTATCCAGCAATGCCATCGTCATACGAAAGGACTTGTGCGAATATTTTAACAATAACGCTTTTGGTATTGATGTTGATGTGAGCACAATTTAATAACTGTCTCTTCTCGATGGACCTGACGACAAGGTATTCTAGGACAATTTCAGAATTGCAATTGTTCGCGAAATGCCCAAGGCCCAATCGGATATGCTCAAGTTATTTGACTCCGTACCATACTTTCGTCGTTCGGGCTCTGAGGAGATGCCTGATATCAGCCTGAAGTACCTTCGAGAAAATTTTCGGCACTGTTTACAATCCTGGATTATGGGTGGTGATATTGCCGAAGAGTATGGGAGTGTGCGAATTGCCGAAGAGATGGAGTTTCTTGGATTAGACCAGACGGGAGAACTCGAGCACGGTGCCCTGCCTTTCCATCATGAGCGATGGCAGACCCCCCTGGGGAGAGAGGCTTTTGAATTCTACATGCGGAGGTGGTGCGAGGAGTGACGGATTAAAACACCTTTCGAAATACATGAGTGGTTTCGGTTTTTTGATGTTTAGTAACGTCTCGTGTTGACACTCAGTAAATAGTGACCGTACCGTCAATATGCGGATACATGATGATATATAAGTAAGGGCTAAGTAAACTGCAATCTGTACCTAGTTTCCTCTTGATTTACTTTGTGAAACACAACCCGGATGCAGGGAAGACTGGGCGTATCTTCTCAGACCATCCCGCACGCTGCGTTCATCATTTTCTTCAGTGATGTCGAGCATAAAGTCCTTTCCGTCGTTCCTTTATATCGCGTCACGGTGGCCTACGATTTACATATTCTAACAATACAAGTTGGTCTTATCAGGGCTTCTCGTAAATCCCAGCTGCCTACCAGATGAGGCTACATAGGAGCCAGACTCCTCCACTAGTATCCACAACGATTTTGGCCGACCTCACAAGCCGTCTGAAGGGATGCGACGCGTCTCTGGAAACAAGTATGCGAGGAGCTCTCAGTGGACGTCTCACAAAAACAGACATATACCTGTTCACCTTCCCAATGATATAAGAGTCTCATTCGCTGTCTAGTAAACGTACGGATCAAGCTAAACCGGCAAGAGATCATAGGGGATATGAGTAGGCATCTGAAGAGCCAGTTCGGGGACGAGTATATTATTCAATTATGCGATTGAGGATGGCGTTCCCGTCCTGTGGATGTTGCGGTGCAAAATTTGCTCTGGCGTATGGGAATGAGTAGTCCCGGGAGAGCATTTACACAAAAGCTTATGCAGTTGTGAAGGCAGATTCTGCCTATGAAGTTTGAAGGGATTTCTGGGAGGATACCGCTGGTGCTAGATAGCCGTTGGGCACTTTTCGCCGCACGGACGACAAGAGGCGCTCGTAACGCGCCATAGTCCTTTTGACTTTTAACGGTTTGGAGGAATTCAATGAGGATGATAGAGTACACGTCGAACGCGAGGTCTAGTGGAAATCATGTATGATTCTGAAGGATAGACGTGGTTAACTAGTACTCAGTGTGAGTGGCCAGTCTCTTGTAGTATGAATAGATGGAAAAAGGCGGACCAAATTTGTCATATTTGTGATTAGGCAATGTCAAAGTGATACTTCCTTACTGCTCTATGATCATGAACCAGAGGTCGCGCTTGGGTCGCGCGCACCTCATTTTCTTCCATACTCCAATCACCTAGCGAAGTTCCGTCATGAGTCATTCTAATCTTCAGATATATCATAAAGTGACGCAGGCTCTGTAAACGCTGACGAATTATGACAGTGGCGGACGATCGAAAGACGTCGACGTTGTAAACCAGAATTACGAACGCTGGGAGGCTGTCAGTGTCAAACCGTTGCCGAGCGGCTTCCATTTGCGGAAGGCTTATCCGTCACCATGCCATTTTCTGGGACACCAGCTTCTTCTTTGCTGTTAAGAAGATTCATGATCGGCTGCATAGAAGGTAATATTAGAGCAAATATAAAACAGACGTAGGTGGAAGAGTCACCAGATGTTGTCGGCTTTGTATACAAATATAAGTAACTTCCTTAAAAAAAAGGTCAACAAATGGCGGCAAGTTCTTAAGTTCAATTAATAATCCAAACTTGCCTGGGCTGAGATAACTTGCCTGCATTTATACATCCATTCGTTGAATTAATCCATCAGCGCATCCTCGAGGATTAATCCATAGTCGGGGGTTAATCCATCGTCGACATTCAAGATTAATCCATCGGCGTCAATTAATCCATCCTCGCTGCATTTATACATCCACTTGTTGAATTAATCCATCCGTGCATCCTCGAGGATTAATCCATCGTCGACAATTAATCCATCCTTCAGGATTAATCCATCGGCGTCAATTAATCCATCGTCGAGGGTTTATCCATCATCGACAATTAATCCATCATCGACAATTAATCCATCATCGACGAGGGTTAATCCATTGTCGGGGGTTAATCCATTGTCGATAATTAATCCATCCTCGCTGCATTTATACATCCACTTGTTGAATTAATCCATCCGCGCATCCTCGAGGACTAATCCATCGTCGAGGGTTTATCCATCGTCGACAATTAATCCATCATGGACGAGAATTAATCCATCGTCGGGGGTTAATCCATCATCGACAATTAATCCATCCGGCCGTGGATTATTGCATCAATATTTATTCATTTATTCATGCGCTGGCGCTTATCCATATCGGCGCCTGTTATTGGTTGGTCCATGAATTTGCGTATTCCATCAAAACAATTTTTTTGCATATATTTTCACAGGACCTATAGAAATACTTGCAAAACATGTATTTTGATGTGCTTGTCATCCATCGCAAGCGCGTTGAACGTGTGACATACTTCGGATACCAGTTCACACGGCTTTCGCTTTCTTCGTCTTTCCACTTGGTGCAGATGGTTCGGTTCCCTTTCGCTTTCCGCTTGCACTCTTGGGGTCGTCTTCTTTGATCGATAGCGTCATGAGACACGCTGTAAAGTCCTCGACAGCTCTCAACCACAGTGCCTCGTCCTCGTTATCTGCAGGCGCCCACCATTTCAAACCAGTTAGGATAACCAGGAGCCCGGTTGGGCCTCCTTTCTTCAACCCCGAAATGTTGTCTTTGCCTTGAGCTTGGGAGAGAGAAACGGGAAGTCCATTTCTCTCCGGGTTCCTTCTCCAGACGGGCTGGAGCGAATTCCACCACTTCAACCACTCGTCCGCAAACACCTGCTTGTCTGCTATCTCTGGGATCATATGATATTTGCGCGTCGAAACCCAGCGGGAGAGAGCACTAGGACGGCTCTGTACAGGCATTCTGTGCTAAAAATCAGGTGTGTGTTAGATGTCAAGTCTCGACTTTGATGTGTTAATGATGACTCACGGAGGTACTTTCGAACTCGGTCTTTCGTTCAAACTCTGCCCAAGCATCCACACACTTAATCCAGGACTCCGAAGATATACCGTCACTCAGGTAAGTCTTGGCGGCTGTAAACCATTCAGGGATGACATGAGCAGTACTAGACGTGTTTTGAGGTTGCCCGGTCAATGGGACCACATCTTTGGAGGGTGCGCTTTTCCGTGTACGCCGACCTTCTAATATCAGGGAGGCATCATCGTGAGTGGCTTTATTCCTCGTTGAACTTCTGGTGTTTGACGGTCCTTTTTTTTCGACCGCCGGTTCGGGATGATCACTGTTTGATGCGGTGTTGGATGGAACATGCGGCGCTGTGGGTGATGTGCCAAGCACATTCTCTCCTGCAGTCTGGTGGGTCGTCGCTGACTGCTCCGAGGTCATCGGTATATGTGACAAAACTGACGGTCCTGGCTGAATCATTGGTGGAGAAGCAACCGCGAGAGGCTGAACAACTGGATTTGGAACCGGCAACATTGCTGGAGAAGTACCAACTGGTTGAGCTAGCGACTCAGGTTGAATCATCGATGCCCCTGCCTGAGCTGTGGGATCAACATCTTTGGATAACTGTCGTCCGTATCCTTGGTCTAACTGCTGGTTGGACTGGAAGTTAAAACCCTGCGGGACTTGTAATGAATGCTGCTGCGATGCTGCTGCCTGAGCTGTGGGGTCGATATCTCTGGCTAACTGTCGTCCGTATCCTTGGTCTAGCTGCTGGTTGGACTGGAAGTTAAAACCCTGCGGAACTTGCAATGGCTGCTGCTGCGGATGGAAATAGAATTGTCGATCTGCGTATCCGAACGCGGGGTACCTTTGGTTGTTTGGGTAATTCCCAATCCAAAGTCCTTCGTCATCAAATCCAGAGTCGTAGCTGCCGTATCCTGGAGTAATCCCGTCTGGGAAAATATCTCCCCAAGCCAAGTTTTGGCCCTTTGCAAGATTATCATTGGTAAGCTGTGGAAAGAGGGGTGATGTGCCAGCCCATTCCTTCGGCAACTGGGGTGCGAACGAAGAGCCTGTTGGTCCTCCCGAGACACCTGGTGGTCCTTTCAAGGCGTCTTGCGGCCCTGTATTTTGGCTTTGTAGCACGTTTGACGACTGGGGTGCAAACGAGGAGTTTGGTAGCGCTGCCGAGGCATCTTGCGGTCCCCCTGATGACTGGGCTCCAATCACAAGTGATGGAGAAGAGTTTGGTAGCGCTGCCGAGGTGTCTTGCGACTGTGCTGTTGAGTTTGGCATGCCTCCCGACGGCTTGGCTGAGTCTTGCGGCTCTCCTGACGATTTGGCCGAGTCTTGTGGCTCTCCTGACGACTTGGCCGAGTCTTGCGGCTCTCCTGACGACGTGGCCGAGTCTTGTGGCTCTCCCGACGACTGGGCTCCAATTCCGGATGATGGATCTACTGGCGCTGCTTCCAGAGATCCTGATGACTCGGCCTGATGCGACTGAGGGTTCAGCAGAAATTTGGCTCGCGATTCTGGGTCTTTAAACACCGAGTTCGCATAATCGGTGAATTTGTCCATAATGTCCACCTCGTGACGTGGGTTTGCAACACGGAAAGACCCGTTATACTGGTCTCGCCCAACATGTACCGAGATTTTACTGGTTTTCCCGTTGAGGGTGCCGTCAGGACCAGCTGCATAGAAGCTACAAATCCATCCGGTGCGTAACTTCATCTCTGTGCACAGCCAGTGCAGACAAATTTCTACATCAAGTTCCCTTAGTTGCCCAATCAGGGTGATGCATCCACAGCGGAAATTACCCAACTTCCTAATTTCATGTATCAAGCTGTCTGGCTGGCCTATTGTGACCGTTTGTGACTATAATCATGTGTCTGCTGTTGATGGCATCAAATTACAAACACATGACTTTTTGCTTGCCTCTATTTACATGTTTGGGCTCTACTGATATGTTTATATGGCCTCAAATGCAAACAAATAATAAATAATGATGTCAGCAGGCAGGGGCATGCAGGATATAAAACAAACAAAGCCTTTGAGTGACATCACATCCTAACAACCCAATAAGGCAAGAGGACTTTGGACTTTGAGATTTTGTGATAAAGGCCTTTCATGCATGACAGATAGGACTGAGATAAGACAGGATAAGATAAATCTATTTTTAGAACAGTCCTATTTTTAACTTTGTTCTATTTTTAGAACAAAGTTCACACTTGCCAAAGAAGAATATATTTATTTTTAAAACATGTCTATTTTTAGATCTATTTACATATTTGGTGGACTAGATCAATCTATTTTTAGTTCAGATTTATTTTTAGAACACTTTAACAAAAATAGTTTTGGTGGCTGTGTGCCAGATCACATGCACATCACATGCATATCACATGCTTTTCACATAACTACGCCCTTCTAGTAACTGTCGGTCACCCTGATACATGATATTAGGCAGTTGGGCCATTTCCGCTGTGGATGCATCACCTTAAATGGGCAACTAAGGGAAACTCATATAGAATTCTGTCAGTACTAAGTGCTGTGCAAAACTCCTGTGCTTGAGCCCCCAGAGCTGATTGTGCGCTATTTCGAAAATATCAGCATACGAAGACCATCAAGAAATGCAGATATCGCACATCAAATATTGATCTGGTGTGAGTTCATCGTCTTTGTTTGCCTCCAGTATTTTCTGATCATCCTTCGAGGCTTTCTCTTTCTTCTCCTCTTCCGTTTTCCTGAGCTCCTTGATTTCATTCTTGATTTCTTCCGTCTCATCCTTGTATTTATTGGCTGAAGCTTGGTGTATAAAAGAAATGCGTTGAGCCTTCGTAAGTTGCATCGTTTCCATTTCTTTCTCAATGAATGGTTTGACGCGTGTTTCGTAGTACTTCTTGGAATACAGATTGACCTCGGAAGGAAGGCGTGAAGTAGACGGCGGCATCCCAACAGTGACCGTGGACTTCGCGGTACGGTTCGTCTTGTTGAGTGAGTGGTTATTATACCAGACATAAATATTCTTTAAAAAAATAGAAATAAAATCAAATTCAGTCGCAGATACGCAAGAAATGAATTCAGACCGTTTTGCGTTTTTCCAGCCATTCTGCGTGAGTCAAATTCGCGTCACTTTTATTTATCTTCTCGCCGGCGACCATTGCATCACGCTCAGCGTTTGCGTCTTCCTATATAGCGAAAAATTTAGATCATATCCTTGGCCAAAAATCCTGCAGAGTCTTCTGTGACTGTGCTTGCGAAAAATCACTGAGATTATCCTTCAGAAATTGCACTTGGGCTTTATTTGCCCACGGTGCGGGCGGCATCTAGTGATGATTAGGTTAATTTATGTTTTTTTGATGATGAAAAGGAACTGAACTGCTTTTAGGACTCGGTTAATTAGCGCGCTGGGCAGCGATGATTTTTTCAAGGTATGCGTTTTACTGGCAAGTTTGGAGTATTTTGTGTACATCGGAACGCCTACCAGGGAAGCAGTCTAGACACGCACATGTGACCCGAAATTCCGCTGCCAACGGCGCGACTCTCTTTCCGCGACTTCTATATTTCTTTCCGTCTCTTCTAACACGTACCAGAAACCCTCCGTCGACGGCGTTTGCTACAGAATGAACTGTACAGCTGCTTATGTTGTGTTCACACGGCCCGTTTCGCTTTTGTGGTATAAATGCAGCGCTAAACCGGCGACCTTCACTATCCAACCCACTTCTTTACATTTCACGCACGCTCAGTAAACTGCTATGACTCACACTCTCCCTGACCTTGCGGACAGCTGCTTCGGCACGAGGACCTTCACTCAACTGATTGACGATTTTCGCGCTATGGGCTTGGACGTCAAGGTCAGTATTACGCCTCGTGCTCCCGACGCTACTGGTAGCGCTAAGGAGCCGGCTCCAGGTACGTCTTCTTCTTTAACTATGTTAAAAACCTCTAAATTATATGCCATAGGAGCTACCCCTGCATCGGAAAAGGAAACCAAAGGTGGTAGTGACGACCAAGGTGGTGACGACCAAGGTAGTGACGACCAACATGGCAAGCAGCCTGCTGTACGCACTATGGGCGTCTTGCGTCGTGAGTTTTTTCCCATATCAGAACTCTCTATTCCTGCTAATACATTTCTCGTAGGTTCGCCATGGGGACCCTCCTCTGCTACCACTCAGGACACCATCGCGGCTACCACCACCATCACCCAGGACACCATCGCGGCCACTGCCACCGCCCAGGACACCATCGCTGCTGCCACCACCAAGGACACTGACTCCTCTGGAGTCATCGCTCTTGATGATGATGAGCCGGCCACTTCTTTTGTGCGAGTCCCACATTATGTTGTCACTGCGGGTCTCAAAGTGGGAATTTTCCGTACTTCATGAGTGATTCTTACATACTATTCTCTGTCTCTATCATCTCATTATAATATTAATGCAGCACCGAGGCCGTAAGCTACGTCTCAGGCGTCTCCCACGGCAGCTTCAAACGCTACAGCTCGTATGAGGACGCCTCCAAAGCCTTCCAGGATGCTCTTGCCAACAATCTCGTCGTTGTCCTCCATTAAGCACTTTTTGTCGTATCTACTTTGCCTCGCGTTGTCTACCCATCCCTCATATATATCCGCTCCTCTCCCTAGTCCAATGTACCTTCCCGCTTCATGTATATGTAGACATCTGCCAAGCACCTCATAAAAATATATCGTTGTTTTCGCATTACTTTGTCTGATACATGAACTCCCTATTGCTATAGGTCTGTTGGAATTCCTCTATCCCAAGGTATGTGTACACATAAAGCTCGTCGACCCAGTTAAGCGCGTTAAGGACTTCCACTGTGATTTCCTTGACTTGTCGGTAATCTTCATTAACTCCCACAAGCGAAAGGATTTTGTCTTGATAACGGTACATAGCGTCGCGTAGGAGTTGAAGTGCAGATAATTCGTCGTTGATAGATGTATTATCTTTATCTCGAATATATTTCCAGTATAAGCGCTCGAGATAATCGACGTTTGACCCCTTCGATTGAGAATGTAGGCGTCTTTGAATACATTTTGAACGTTCGATCCAAACCGCAACTGCTCGGTCGACGTCGGATACATGTATACCAGCTGCTTGGTCGACGTCTGATGCGTGCATATGTCCAACTTCATTATTAGCGTACGGGACGGTGTCTTTTTTGGACTGTGCTCGCGCTTTTCGGCACTTGGCAAGTAAATCATCTTTTATCCTGGTACAATAAATAAGTATTTTTCACCAAATAAGATGCTTAACATACTTCTCATAATGACGCTTGCTTTTAGATCGATTGGCCTTTTCCTTTTCTTCGCTTGTGTGGTACAATCGTGGACGACCCATGGTGGCCGTTCGAGTTTACGATGGTAAATCGTGTTTGAGTATCTGCACATTTCAGCAGTGTTCTGACTTTTACTCAATTGAGGACCAATCAACATGGAAATGGTATCATATAAAAGGTATATTTTTTCTCTACATAAATATGTATTTGGTTCGGCAAACTATACCATGAGCGGGTCTCTATATATATTTTAAAAACATTTCTACTGACTGGACGCCTACCGAGCTATATTTAGCTTTCCCCGCCATGTCGCCAAGTTCCCGATGTTCAATAAATCCAAAGGAAAGTTCAATAAATCCAAATCGCCTTCCATGTATGTCTTCCATGTACGTCTGTATCCGATGGATTTCATTTCCGCTCGATTTCTACCGAGCTAAATTCCAAAGGAAAGTTCAATAAATTCAAAACCTCCGACTTGCTCATTTCCGCTCAGCCCTCAATCCAAATTTCCACAGCAACTTCCGAGTTCTTGACACCTCTGATTACTAAAGTGCGGGCATTGACGATGCAAGACTTCAATACACTCATCCATTTGGCTTCATACTTTCATCCCTCTTTCCACCCCCAACCTGTAACTTTGAAGCTCATCTTTAACTCCACCACTCTCTCGTCACTTTGAACCCCAAATACCAATGCCTTATGTGAGCATTTTCTACTCAAGAGTTATTTGCTGAATGTAATGAAATATAGTTTCTCAATGTGGCTCAAATATTGAAGCCAATCCCGGATGTTCGACAAGCCCAGGTTGAACTTATACTGGGTCTTGGCCCGTATTATAAAAAAGCGAAGATTCTGGGAGAGGAAAAGGATTTCATGTCAAGGGTACTTACGCTATGGTTTATCCGATGGAGGCTTAAGCTCTCGAGCTTTGATGGCGACGAGGAGCTATTGGAATATACTCGGGACCTCGTAATAGCGGTATGTGTTGCTTATCACTGTGTCTTGTCTCGTGTTAATTTATATATACGCATTTTGAACGCGCATTCAGGCTATCAAGTTAGACCTATTTTGGTCTGCCTCGTACCATGGCATCAAAGTTGACGACTTCACAATGACGTGGCAGAGGTACATGGAATGCTGCGAAGTGAGGGCGGGAATGGTTGTGGTAAGCACTCTCGTAACTGTTGCTTAAAGTGTGCGAACAAAAACAGCCATTATCCTCAGAGACCCCAAATTAAACGCAAGCGTAATATTGCCACAATGACCACAGGAGGACATCCCCCATTTATCGACATTCCCCGCTGTCGTTCTCAAAAGCCCCCTTTTGAAGCATTATTTAGCTAGATATATAAGCACCCACTCTGTATACCTAGTAATCAGTAGTACTACTTACTATCTCTTTCAATCGTATCCCACAACGATGAATCCAAAACCCAAGCCCCCCACTAAGTCTAAAAAGCGAGGCGGTGACTCCGACATCTCCGATTTCAGCACCCATCGGGCAGCGCCTGTATTTCGAGAGCGTACAACACACTACGAAAGTGATCAGCGAGCAATACGTGTGTTCAAACCAATTGAAGGTTCAACATTGGACCCTCCACCTGGGCCGCAGGCGTCTGTCAGCGGTGCTACTGCAACCCATTTACCCTCGGTTCATACTCGAAATGAAAGTGCAAACCCTGACATAGAGATTCTAGAGAATGACGAGATTGATATCTACGACTCTCGGGTGATCGAGCTCGAAACAATTGGCATGCGGGAGACCGTTGGTGCACCTAAAAAGAATCGTACACAAGCAGTAGGTTTTTTGAGCGTATATCTGTCAATTGATCTCATATTCTATGAGTCTTAGGATCATCTTCTTCAAATTTGGCTTCCATACATTGACTTGTATGTCGATGAACTGCTCAGACTTGAAGGTCGGGGTGACCTATTTGATCAATCTACGTGTGCGGGACACCAATGCGCATCGATTTTCTCGAGCACCTGTAATGGATACCGTTGTGAGGATTGCCACGATATACGTATATTCTGCGCTTCCTGCTTCGTTATAAAGCATATGGCTAACCCGCTTCATCGTGCCAAGGTAGATGCTTCGCTTATTATCAAATTCAAAATCGACCTCTGATTCCTATGGTTTTATTTTTAGAAGTGGAACGGCGCTTTCTTTGAAAAGGTAACACTCGGATCCCTGGGTCTTCGCATTCAACTTGGACATCCTAAGACCAATGTTTGTGACCTCCCAATAAGAGCATATCATGATGACTTTACGATTATCGACTCAAATGGGATACAAAAGGTCCACTTGAATTACTGCGGATGTCAACAGTCAATCCCAAAATATATTCAACTTCTTCGGGCCAAGTTATTTCCGTCCACGACTATAGATCCTCGCACAGCCGCCACCTTCAATGTTCTAGACATATTCCAGATGCTCAACTTTACCTCGAAGATATCCGCATTCGAATTTTATTCCTCTCTAGCTCGAAGAACAAATAATACGGGCACTGTGGAGCTTCCAGTAAGAGCTTGACTCTCGCATGTGGTACGGCATCAACTAATCTCTAATTAGGATCGATATCATGCATTCCTGCGAATTGTTCGTGAATGGAGACACATAAGATTGTTGAAAAGAATGGGGCGCGGCCATTCCAAAAGTGGAGTGAACGGAACAAGCGAAGGCGAATGCGCTGTCATCTGTCCTGCATGCCCCATCCCCGGTGTGAATATGCCACCTACAATGGAAGGAATTTCTGAATCTGATCGGTGAGTGAGTCCTGGAAATATTCCAACAAACTAATAAAAGTCTTAACATATGAAGGTGGCTGTATACGCTATTCATTGGCCTTGATGCTAATTTCCGTCTCAAATGTTTGAATGTTTCATCAGAGGAGCGGGATCCCGGACTAAACCATGGATATGCCTACGTCGTTGAGAACAGCAATTTCAAAAAATACCTCGAACGTTATGACACTCTCGTTCCAGACGACAAAAGTACTTGCAACAACCACGATGCCATCAAGTCGGCCAGTATGCGGGGCGGAAAAGGAACAGCTGCATCGGGATGCGGCACAGGAGGAGAGTGCATCCGGCATGATATGAAGAGGCCTACCTCGGTTGGAGACCTTCAAAAAGGAGAAAGGTTCATGTCCTGCATAACGAAAAAATGTGATTTTACTTATAACAAAGCCTAGATATGTCAACATGGATTATTTCTTCCTTTCCAGTCTCCGACAGAATCTACCACCACGTCTCGTTGTATCCTACGACATCGCATGTCAATGGTCACGCAACATTGAGAAGCGTTGCACGATATATCCACCGAACCCTATCTCTTCTCAGTCCGTTGACGTGACGTACCTTGTTCCGAAATTCCATCTTCCCGCCCATATATCTCAGTGCCAGATTGATTACTCATTCAATTTGGTTCCTTCTGTTGGAAGGACGGACGGCGAGGCTCCTGAACGCGGATGGGCAAACAGCAACAGGGTTGCAAACAGTACAAAGGAAATGGCCCCGGGCTCTCGGCGTGATACACTGGACGACCATTTTGGAGATTATAACTGGAGGAAAGTAACCGGTTTAGGTAGTTAAATTTTAATTCCACATTTGTTCTAGAAAGTTTACTCAACACAATGATACTACCAGCCGACTCACTGCTTCGCAAGGCTCAAGAGGCTATTGAATGCCGCTTAGAACACGTAGATGCGTTCCTGGAATTCAATGCTGCACTTCCCGCCGCATTGACATCATCTTGGACCCAACTTTGCTGGGTATGGGAAGCAGACAGGAGCCAGACGAACCCATTTTTCAACCATCGAACTGGTGAGCCAGATGATAAAGAAACTGTGTAGCTATAGAACTGTCTATTAAAATGAATATCAGTGATATTGGACGCTCAAGTACGCCTTCGTTTAGCCAATGAAGATGCTAAGGACTTGGAGAATGCGAAAAGAACTGACGCAAGCAGAGCTCAGTTGCACGATGAGGTATCCCTGAGCATGTTAATCTATCAAGGTCTCGAATTTGAGGATCACCAGCAAGTATAATATTGAATTTTAACATAAAACATTCAATGACATGATATTTTCAGACGTCGTTTGACATTTGATATAGGGCAATTAAGTTTGCGCCCATCCGACCTGGCTCAGGCCAAAATTATTGAGCGCTCCAATGCTCTACGTCGACGAATCGAAGCATGGTTTGACATTCAGAAATTATACATGCCTTCAGTTGCTCTACTACGCGCACGACTGGACCGAGAAGGAGGTGGAACTCCTTCCTCTGTGCAAAATCTGGATCTTTTTCTCCCCTCCCAAATCTATGGTCGTGCTGCGTGTGACATTCGACTTCTACGCCACGAGTTTGATCTGAGAATCTCACATGCCGAGAACGCTCTCAACGAGTTGCGAGGATTGCTCCTAATGCGTTCTCAGATGTACAAATCCAAAGATAGACTTGCACGTGGTCAGCGCATGAACTTGCGTAGTCAAAGTCTGCTGGAAAGTGTTCGATTGCGAATTAACGAAACAGCGAACAAATATCGCCGAATTCGAGAAGCGCTGA
This sequence comes from Agrocybe praecox, assembly GCA_964017145.1. NCBI lineage: Eukaryota > Fungi > Basidiomycota > Agaricomycetes > Agaricales > Agrocybaceae > Agrocybe > Agrocybe praecox. The sequence goes on along the minus strand of OZ024845.1, from coordinate 390,525 downwards.
TGGTGCTTTCGGGGCCGCTATTGGAGTCAAGGTGGGACACAAGACTACGTGAGCTCCAAGACTCCGATCTAGAAGGCCTCACGTCCATGGATAATGATGGGGCTGAGGGTCGAAAGAAGCTAAAATGGATCTGGACCGTCCAAGGTTATCAGGATGGTGACAATCAAAGTAATGACGGTAAGACTGCCTTTACACATCAGAATAATGTTGTCACTAATTTTGTAACAGCTCTGAGAGTAGAATGGTGCAAGGCACGAGCTCGTGCTCATCGATGGCAAGAGGAGTGTCTCCTCCTCAGGGAGGAAATGAATCGCGTCATCAAGTCGTTCAAATATCAGTCGAATCAATGGATGGCGCGTACGAATGAATATTCACACAGACACATTACATCACAGCAACAGCATGGTGCACTACTTAGCGTAGAAGCACTTTCCAGAGGAGTTCTGTTTGAAGGAAAGCGGAGCTATGCATACCAGCAGATGGAGAGATGTAAGACTATGGGCATGCACTGCATTCGGAAATGGGATGGTATGCCAGTCAAACTTGGTCTAATCGGAGAGCGCGATGGAGAAATAATGGTGGAATGTTACCCAAGGTCTAGGTCCAACATTGCGTCGTAGCATAGCATGCATGTAACTCAGCTTAAACAAATATGCATTATCACGGAGGCACAAATACGTCAGATAACATAAGTCTATATACATAGAACAAGTTGGGTAGACTCGGAATATTATTAGAACTGATGGATTAATGGACGCATTAAAATAATCGAACGCAGACGCATATATTGATGGATTAATGTGAATGCTGATGGATTAACGGACGCACTAGAATAATCGAACCCAGATGCGTGTATTGATGGATTAATGGACGCGCCAAAATAATCGAACGCGGAAGCGTGTATTGATGGATTAATAGGCGCGCCAGAATAATCGAATTCTGATGGATTAATAGACGCGCCAGAATAATCAAACAGGTGTATTGATGGATTAATGGACGCGCCAGAATAATCGAACGCGGAAGCGTGTATTGATGGATTAACGGACGCGAAATAATCCAACGCGGATGGATTAATAGACGCGCCAAAATAATCGAACAGGTGTATTGATGGATTAATGGACGCGCCAGAATAATCGAACGCGAATGGATTAATAGACGCGCCAAAATAATCGAACGGGCGTATTGATAGATGCCAGAATAATCGAACTGGGATGGATTAATGGACGCGAAATAATCGAACGCGGATGGATTAACGGACGCGAAATAATCGAACACGGATGGATTAACGGACGTGAAATAATCGAACGCGGATGGATTAATAGACGCGCCAAAATAATCGAACGGGCATATTGATGGATGCCAGAATAATCGAACCGGGATGGATTAATGGACGCGAAATAATCGAACGCGGATGGATTAACGGACGCATATATTCATGGATCAGTGGATATATTAACAGGCGTGAAATAATCGAACCAGATGGGTCAATGAATGGATTGATGGTTGTGAAATAATCAAATCCGGATGGATAAATTGAACCCATGGATTAACGACGATGGATAAATGCCAGTGATTTATCCAACAGAAAGAGTGTAGTAGTAGGGAGGATGCTGCAGCTGAGCCATTAATTCATATTTATTGAACTCAAGAACTTGCCGCCATTTGTTGACCTTTTTTTTATGGAAGTTACCTACTATTTGTTAATGAAAGGGACATATACGCCTGGAAGAGTAAAAAATAGTCGAATGACGCATTGCTATACTAGTTAATATATACTTCACGGTATCATGATCGACATAACCAATTGGAAAATGTGCGTCATATTCTACAACGTGTATATTGAGACTGATCCCATCATAATACAGTTAACTATTGTCTACGTGCAGGATTTGATCATAACTTTCTCTATCTTTATAATTTCCTAAGTATCACCTTCCCTCTATATTTGTAAACTCCAGTGCATTGGTAACAGTCTCTTGCTCGTTGCTGCGGCTTGAACGAAGGTCAGACGGGAAAAGTTGACGTTAAGATTGTTCCCCATCGATGGCACAACCCTTATTGGGTTGACACAAGGAATATTTCCGGATATTGAACGTTGTTATCCTCAAGGCTTTGTTTTGATTGTACCATGACTCCCAGTAGCTTGAGCTTGCGTCGCCATTTGAGTCTTCAAGAATATCGTGTGATGGCACAGGTGCTGGTTACGTAGACAAATTATGACGGTGGCGGACGAAAACGGAAGACGTCGACGTTGTAAACCAGGATTACGAATTCCAGCACCATCATCCAACCATCATCCAGGCAGGATGTTCGGATGCCGAACGTCGGGAGCCTATGTCATAACGCTGCCGAGCGGCTCCATTTGTGAAGAGCTTACATATTAACACTTCCTCTGTGCTCTCGATCCGTCACGTATGTTCTCGGCTGTGTTCTCGTTTTTCCAAGTGCCCTCCGTCATCTTCTAGCTTCTTGAACATATCTTCCGAGAACATACATATTCTTCACATGCCTCATACCGTGGCATGGGACTATAAGTACTCTTTCTCCTTTGTTGGGAGTGGACTCATATCCGTTCTTGGATAACCTACCCACCCTTCGCCATCTTAGGCAGCAATTCTTATTCATTGCTTCACCTACCACTCATACACACCGCGGAGAGTAATCTCCTGTTATTGAAACTTGAAGGAAAACGGTCAACGTGGTGGTTCTCACGGATCAGTGGGTTTGCATGATTTTTAAGATGCATGTTCATATATACTGCCCGTACAGCTCCTTTTCCTTCCCAAACTCGTCACTCGAAATCCACCTCACGCCTGGTATACGATTGAACTCTTCAATATGTCCCGCAAGTTTGATGTACTGGTTTGCTATGTGTATGCATGGTAGAACCATTCGAGCTTGTGCCCGCCTTTTCAAAAACACCAACAACGGGCCCATATATCCCTCTTCTCCATATGCCCATCCTAAACATTTCACTATCTTCAAGTTTGGAAAGAGAAGGTCTCTATACCCCTCGATTTTGTTATACCATTGAAGTGACTTGTCGTTTACAGTGATGGTCGTAGCCTCGGTCATTTCTAGGAGGGCGTCGCCAAGGTCCTGCGATGATAATTTCTTTTTGGAAACTGTGATATCAAAGGAGAAGTCGGTTGCATGCTCTAGGTGAGGTGTGAAACATTTGAGAAGGAATGGCCTCAAATATGAATTGGATGAGTCAGAGAAGAATTTCAAGTCGAATTGCATTGTTTTCGTTGGAGATTTGTATAGAGTTTGAATCTGCACGTTGAATGGTTGAATGATGAGTTTCCAGCTCCACGATGTCTTCTCCGGGCTGGTGGTATCGACATCATCGTTATGATCGAATATGCGTAGTAACGCTTCTTGAAATTCCTGTTTACAGACCGCGGTATAGAATTGTTGTGATACGGTAATTATGAAGGAATTTTTTGCAGGAGATGCTGAGGATGTGCTCCAAAGCGCATTAAGCGCCTCTAAAGACATCTTCGCTTCCATGTACTTCAAGCGTGGCAAAAGGGTGGTGGACATGGATTCCAACTTGGGGCTGTCAGTAGAGTTGCGTATCCAGAAGCACTCAATACCAGCGGTAATTCCTAAAGACCTGAGCTGAGGCGCCCAGATTACGAGTCTTTTATGTAAGTAAAAACGAGTCCTTTTAATCGAGGACTTTCTGTGACTTTCTCTGACCCTTGTTGACCCCCATCAGTGATGGCATCAAATTGACCATATGGTACCGATATGCTCCGGTTCCTTTGCCTCAAACAGTAACAAATACAATATCAATTTGGCCGGCAGCTTGCCAGCCGGAAAAAACAATGATGAAATTAGCTAATTAGCCGGGTAAATTATGTAGGGTTAACTAGAACTGCGGCCTTCGGCGACGTTGAATCATTCTCTCTCCGTCTCCCACTCGTTATCCTGAGGCACAAGTGTGCTTGCGGCCACGTCTGGGACACTTTTCCCTTCTTCACCGCTGTGCCTATGCTGGTCTCTGTAGTAACCTCTGAAACACTATCTGCCAGAATGTTCACATAACGTTGGATGTGGAATTGCAGAGCAAGGTTAAAATCCTTTTGGCGGCCTGGCCATACCCCGAAATGTCAGAAAGTCCGTCATCCAGCCAACTCAGTGGGTCAGGGTTAGTTGCAGTAAGCCCAAAGTAAGCCCATTCTCACTGTCTGTCTCATCATCATCCATGACTTTGCTGACCTTTCGTGTAATTGTGATATCAGGTTCGTTGCGGTGGATTGTTGCTTGAATATCCCACCAATTCACCGTTAAAGGCTTTCGAGTAGGCTAGTCTATGTCTAAGGGACAGTGTAGTAGACTCTAAAGGGTATGCGTACCTTTTCTTTTTCCTGTGCCATGCTCTCCATATGTTTGGATGATTAGGTGGTCTTCGACAGTAGTTATCTTCTGTCTCCTTCGTTTAGGACTGTTCAACCATGTAACGACAGACATTTCCCTTTCGTCTACCATCCAAACTAGCTTTGCTAAATAAAAAAAATCTTGACTGCGAGTGCCTGTCGGAAAGTAAGTCCTATATTTATGGTATCTAGTTGGTATTGGACGCACTGCTAATACATCTGAATCTTTGTACTTCAGGTATTGCAACCAATACCCTCGGAGAGACTCGCCGCATGACCGCTTTTGTGAAGGGCTTTTCCGTCAATGTCTCCGCATACATACACCCCCCAAAATCTAAGATCTAACGTTAACTCCCATCCCATCCCATCACCTAAGAAAAAACAACAACGATATCGATATTCCGTTCTTCTAAATTCAACATTGATAGCGTACTGCCACAGAATACGTACGTACATGCCAGCACGAAAAAATAATGCACGCTCTGCCTTCCTCCTTGTCCTCCTACGTGCACGCATACCCTCAGGGTACAGGCGCAGAAGAGCATCATCTCGTCCTTGAGGAGTTCTCCCGGCAGTGATTCAGAGTCCAAGGGGTCTTCGTCCCGCTCTTCGTCTTGGTTCTCCCCATCATCGTCCACTTCCACTTCTCCCACAATGTTAGCATCTAGTTATACATCGATATCATCCGTCTCCTCATCGTACAGATCTGCCAACCCAAGAAGCAGCACCAGCACATCCACCCACGCACACGCACTCCTCCGCTCAACACCCTCATCCACTCACGAAGCCGAAGACACATATGTCGCAAGCTCAGGCTGCTATCAACGTTTCTAGCACCAATGTCGATGCGGCACAGAGGCAGGTCGAGCGCTACAAGACCTATCGCTATTCCTATTCCTGTCGTCGCGGATCAGGATCCCAGGCATGGGGAATCACAGAAGAGGATGGTGCAGTTGCATGAAAGGGAAAGAAAGGCGCAGTCGCAGGAGAGGATGCCGATACCAACGCACCCCCCAGAAGCAGCTTGGTATCTGTTTCCGTTTCCGTGCCAGTCATCAGCTTCACTTGAGGACAAACATGACGCGAGAAAAGCCCTTAGTTTGCTCTGCCTTTCCTTGTCTTCCTCGCTGTTGTGTTTGTTCCCAGTTTCGGTCCATCTTTCCCCCTTCGCTCAGACTCTTCTCTTATTTTTCAATCATATCAATATGTAATCAAAGTATAATGTTTTAAATGATATAAATCTTAAACTCATTTCCAGACTTCTAGCTTGATTGTTTACGTTTTTCACATTCAAATTTTTTTTTGTACAATTCTGCGCGTCGAGGAATGATGGTTTCAAGGTCCGTACTGAGTATTCGCATGCTGTCTTTCAAAAATATTGAGCGCTTACTTTCCCTTCACGTACTTAGATGTAATCATTAATACATGTACATATATTGTTTTTTTTTTGTTAATGTTATTCTTGTTTTTCCTGTCGCACATCTCTGAAAAAAAAAAACTTAGCCGTGTCTATTTTTGTGTAAGTACACGGGCACTACATAATACACTACAGTACCACTAAAAAAATTATTAAAGACTCGTACTGCCATGCGTAGCGGTGGCCCTGCAAAACAAGTAAGGATGTTCGATATATCGTCAAGGGACCTTGGGGAGAAGTGTAAGGAGTCGAGATGAGAGACCCATGTTGGAACGTAATTGGGGGAGATATAAAGCCCATAGCAAGCTAAATCGCGTAGGTGTGGGGCGTTACTTGCTACAAACCCTTCTTTGAGCTTGGTAGGATAGCTGGTTGAGGCGGGTGAATTTATAATGTGACAAGATCGTAGGATTGGAGTTGGCGTTGGCACTGACATATTCATCCAGAAATATTGGTACGTCGATAGAATATTAAGAACCTCTATCCTGGTCCAGTCTTGGATGATTACTAACAGAATAGATTTCAGGCGGTCGGCGGATTGGTGTGGTCCTGGTGGTTCCTCGTCAAGCTCTACCCACAACGGAGATGTGTTTCCTGCGCGCTTGAACACCTCCTTTATCCATGCCGTACTCTGGTTGTTATTGAGTAAGATCAACCTCCCCCACACAGATGAAGATCCCAGTACCACCTCTCTCCAACGCCGACATACTTGGGAGGACACCCGGGTTGTTGTAAGCCTGTGTTGCTTGTCGAAGTCTTGATCGCTGGCGTTGATCATGGCTATTGACCAGATGAGGTCGTCGTCTAGCGGTATAGACATGGATCAGCGAAAGTGGGGTGGGGGACGAAGGAAGAAGAAAATGAAGGTAGTGCATTGCTGTGGGTGGATAGTAAATATACTTTAGCATGAGAAGTATTTACCCTTAAAGGTCACGGATTGAATGCCGAAGTGATATCCTGGTAGTCGTATCTGCGACGATCAATGATAGAGCTAAATTGACGGATAATCATCATCATCCTATCTTATACATAGAAGGCGACTTCAAATAAAGATATTCGATCGAGTTGGATTGCTCTAGGAGTATGTCAGGTGCTCCGAGACACGTCCACAACTGTCATTCACGTCTAATGATACACCTGCCACATTTTCTTATTTCCTTACTCGGTCCAGCATTCATCTCGTCGTTGGACACTGATGGAACTAGACGATGACTTCGTATGGGCAATTGCCATGATGAGTTTTATCCACACTACCTACTGCAGGCAACATAGCAAATTGAGTTGTTGACAACGACTCGGATTAATACGTCCCAAATTCGTCGGCGATGGAGGCAGGTGTAAGGTACGCACCTTGCCTACGCCCGAAACACGCCATCTCGACGCGCAGCCAACATTTCGGACCGAAGCCATTCTCCCCCTTAGTTCAACTTGCTTTCTGCCACCGAGGCACCCTTAAGGGTTCACCGTCGCTTCTTTAATTTCTCTTGGACATTTCTTTTCGCCTAGATAAACCTTCCCCATTCAATTGGATTTCATATCTTGCCCCCTGAGTATCGCTACGAGTAGAATTATCTATATAACAGTAGTCTACTTGCTTTGTACTCCCCAGCAGAATTAGTACAGATCTGTACTAATACACTCTGTCTCACCTTCGTTATCGATCCACGCAACGTACGCTGTGCTGTGACCACTATCTAAGCCACTCACATCTCGTATCTACTATCCCATTCCTTTGCTCCACCTACCACATCATCATCAAGAGGTTTAGGACCCCCGAGACGATTCCGCCTCGTCTCACCTCTTCACCCGAACTCACAACGGTTCGCATCGTTTCACAGGTTGTGTTGGGCATTTCTTCGTTGTGGGGAAGGTTGATTTTACTCGACAAACGACAAGGCGGGAAATGGATAGACGAAGTTCTGAGCCATGGGGGAGATTCATCCTTAATACGGGTAGAATTCGACCCCAAACCACAAACATCATCTACCCACCACCCACGTCTCCTCTCGTCTCCAGTCGGCATGCTTCAAGATTGGAGGTTATTATCACTTTTACACTTGCTTTCACCAAATGTGAGATAGATTCGCTGCAAAATTTACATTTGGATCTCATAGCAACGCCAGCTCCCGTCCTACGCTTCTGTTGGACATCGTAAGGCTTAGTGTATGATCGGATTGGATCCCTAGCATAACACCGATCGCTGCCATTCTCACTGTTTACGCTACAATTGCGAGCTAATTACAAGTTTGTAATGCGAACATGTACGATACTACAAACACAATTCTCAGCTCGCACTTCTCGCTTTCCTTCCTCACTTGGGGCCACGGGGCCACGGCAGCCGGACGGTGATTTGAACTAAATATGGCATTTAGACCAAAGAATTGGCAGCGATTCCCACGGTTTCCCGTCAATCACCACATAACATATAGCTGTGCCGAAAGGCGACGTAACCGTATGCAAGACTCCGGATAGAAATTGCGGGAACATTGTTCTGCTTTTCCGGTGAGTTCTAGTTTGCGGGAATCAAAAAGGATACACGAGTACGTGTCGAAGGTCCGGCAAAGTTAACAAGCGACAACACTATAAAGACCTGTCGGATGATCATTTTATTTTATCCGCATTCTTCCTCCTTCATATTTGCTCCCCGATCTTCCCTTATATACCTCCCCTAAACCGAACTTGCAAAGGCAAATACGCTCATATCATGGCTTCAAACGCTCTCATCACTGTATCTATTCCTCAAGGGTAAGTTATTACATGCTCGTCTGTCCCGGTGTCTTTATTTACGCCGTGCCCCAAAGGTACCAATATGTTGGCGCTTCTTTGATGACGACCGTTTTCCTCATTTTGGGACAATACATAACCATCGGAAGGTACAGAAAACTTGCTGGGATTCATTATCCACAACGTGAGTTATAAACAAAAGGAGACTTTACAAGAGGATGGGTTGCTAACCACATTTTGTATGTCGTGGTTGTGGCCTTCAGTGTATGCCGAGAAAGCCGAAATGGAGAAATCGAAAGACGCTTACAAGTTTAACTGCGCCCAACGTAAGTATACTCTTTAGCTTGATATACCTCTGATTTTAACTGTAATATTATGTTCAGGCGCACATCAACAGACCCTTGAAGTCATGCCTCTTATTACGATTCCGTAAGTCCTTTGCTTACTTCAAGCTTATCTTTCATTCGCTGAAAAGTATTTGGCCAAATTCTAGAGCTCTCATTAGTGGTCTCCAGTTCCCGATTCCTACTGCGATTGCTGTTGCGACATGGAGTTTTTCACGCGTTCTCTATACCATAGGTTATATATCTGGCGGTCCTAAAGCGGTAAGCTATCTATATCAATCACAGTACTCAAATGCTTGCCGACCATCTAAATTCTTACAGAGAGGGGGGGCCAAGAACGGGATTGGATATATCGGCATGCTTGGTAGGCTTAATCTGCTAAACGATTGTGTTTGATCTCGCTTAAAAAATATATGTAGGTGTACTTTTCTCTGCTACTTACGTAGCAGGAAAGTGGGTGTTCGGTACATCCTCCTAATTCCTTTATGAGTTTGTAGAGTATATGTTTAATTTGTTTCTTCTCATGATATCTACCATAAGTATCTCCGGGTGGAGGGTTTTCCCTTTTTCTTTTTCTTTAGTACTCCCTACTTTCCATCATCAAACAATTCCGCATCCATTCTCCATCATTATCGATATCATTCCAACACGATTTTTTTCTGCGTATAATATACTTACTATCTTGTTTTTATTTTACTTTTCCATTTTTCCTACCCTCTTATCTGATTCGGTTTTCTTATAAAATTCTATTTGTTCTTCCTTCGTCTGAAATTTCGTGCCACCTCCAACGTCCTTTCCGTCCCAAAATTCACCGGCGCCGCCTACGCCTCTCCATCGTCCTTCCCCGCCTCACGGTGAATCACATTCCCATCACATGTGCGCAATTTCCACGGTTAAATCTGTCCAAAGCATGTTGAACTTGTAATTGGTCGTACCAATTTTAAGAAGCTAAAAAATAATATCTTTGGTTGAATCCACAGACAGAACACAAACGGAAGCGACAGAGCAAGGATAGCAGAATAGATGTGAGAGGAAACCGCAAAGGACACACGAAGGTGCTGGACCGTCGGTCGCAGATTCTACCTAACATCTTGATGAAAAGTAATAAGAGAAAGAGACAGTATGAGCTTGGAGGGAAAATATTGATTTAGATGCGCATACGACCGTACAGATACAAAAAGAAGGACGAGGACGATGCAAATAAGAAAGAAATTATTGAAGGGGAGAGAGGACGATCCATGAAGATAATTGATAAAGCGGACGTGCAGTTCAAGTCGACGGGAAGGTACGATCAAAGGGAACGAATGGAAACATACGTAGACGATACAGAAAATACAGAAGAGAGGAGGTAAGCCAGGAGCGTGCCAACAGTGCACAGAGGAGCGGACGAGCGACACCTACGCTCCCAGGAGACCAATTATCGAACCAGGGACCGGGAAAAGGTGAGAATGAGGTGAAGAAAGCGCGAATCACGGCGGTAACGCAGCCGATGAACGACAAATGTTCAAGGCACCATCGAGCAGAGACTGGAGAACGTTTAGAGCGGGGTGTACGTTTGCGAAAGCAAAGAAAACACGAAGAAACGACACGCACAGGGTCGCATCGAATCGCAATCAGTGACGAATAAGACTCATACGACAAATAGACGATGAACAGATAGACATGAGTGAATGATCCGACGGAAAGACACGAATTTTGATCCGAACCTTAACCCGAGATGACATCACGTACATCCGACCATAACTTTTCTAAGTATCTTTCCTACCTTTTCTTCAACTCTTTTCTTCAATCTGAATCTGACGCGTCAAGTTTCTGAACGAATGGGTAATTACAGAAGGGTTATGTCAGCATTGAACTGCACCCCAATCGAAACGAAACGCATTGTTCTTCAAGTCATTCCCACTCACGAGCTGGCGGTGGCGACGCACAGGGAGAATACACGTACAGCGCCGTGCCAATTCTCCCGCCAAAGAGCCTGCCAGCGCCTCTAAGCTTATCTAGACACCAACAGTAACATGCCACTGTTGCACTTTCTCCGAACCAGCGGAGTCATCAAGAAAGCCAGCCAGCGACCGCACATCCCAACTCGAATCAATCGAGCGGGAACCTGAACGCAGCAGCACTTGCTCAAGTACCCATACCGGACATTTACGCGTACCCAGCTGCCCTAGTTTACGCGGCTGCTCATCCACCCCGAACCATCCCCAAATTTTGGCTGTATTTACTCCTGCAGACCTTGGGAGAAAGCGAGTTTGGGAAGTTCACGCTCGATCTGCATGGTGTGAATAGGAGGTTACGGTGAAGTTGATCAAGATGGGTAACGTGAAAAGTACCGTTAGGATGAGCAAAATCGAGAGAAAAATCGAGGTTTTAAAGGTGTGTTTCGCTACTCCCATCCTTTCTTTTCCTCGTGGATGGTCCAAGGCACATGGGCCATCTTCTTGTGTTCAACGCTATCATTCACATGTATAACTGCGAATAAATATTTTCCCATTGGCCCTCTTTTTTCTATCCCATGTGGACCTCCATTTTCGCGTTTGTTGGCGCCAGCACTTATGGAAGAGGAGCCGCAGAACCATTCCTTTTCGTTTTTCTTCTTTTATTTACCCACCGACTTGCATTGTTTCTTTAAAAATCTATTTTACTAACTAATCTTCTTTCTCCATTCGTAGACGCTCAAATCGTCCGACTATACTGCGTCATCAAAACTTACAAATGCATCGGCATAATTCTCAAATACGGCTCTGGAAGCGAACTATTCGACCATATCCTCGCGCACTGATACCTGCGCGAAACCGATGCAGCCGAACGCTTCTCCCAACTCATCTCGGGTGTCGGGTACATCCACCGAAAGAAAACTGTACATCGCAGAGCGCAGAGCCATCGTCCAGAGGCGAGGAGCGACAGGTCCGCGTCGTCCAATGCTGTCCCACCGATTGTTACCAAGGAGGAGCATAAATAACAGAAGCAGAGTGTTACGGGTGGAAAGGCCGTCCCTAGCCTGCCTCCTGCAACAGCAGCAATTCCAGGATCACCGACAGCTTATCCTACGCCTACGGTTCCGCGTGCATCACCCACAGCACCAGCATGAGGGTAGTACTACCGCCGTACCAGCCACAGCAACGAACTCCAACGCCAGTTTACCATCGCCGATGCCCACCGCCATGCAATTCCCACATGGCGCAGCAGTACGTTCGACGTCCATGAACTCGAACGCGTCTGCGTCATTATTGAATTCTGCTGCTTCTTCCAGCGCCTCGTCTTCAGCTACAAACTCCGGCACGTTCTCGCCTCCTTCGCAGGATTTTGGTGATGTGCCGATAATGGCGAGCAAGAGGGCGGGCATGCAGGCGTTGATGAGCAAGGCGAAGAAGGTGATGCAGCGGCTCAGGCCTCAGGAGCAAGTCGAAGGGCAGGGAAAGCCTTGCTCCTGTGAATCCTAGCACGGAGGACTCGGATGTTGGTAAAGATAGTACGTCTATCCAGAGGGGGACGAGGCGGAGGCAGACACCTCTTGCGAATAGGAGAGGATGCTCTGCTTCGAGCAGCACCGTCATCTAGCCTGGCGAGAAGGATGGAAAGGAGCAGCAGCTGACCCTCGTCGCTCCTCCTATGCAAATGGTGGTTACCACTTCAAAGGAAGTAATCATGATTCAGTCATCGTTCCGTCTGGTTCAGCACGAAGAAGGAAAACTGTCAGGGTTGGCTGTGATCACTATGACGGGCTGGGCAGTGCATCTCAGCCTCGACGGTCGGGATGCTTCGTGAGCTATTGATGAAGAGGCAGTTTCCCAAAGTCGCGTCGGGTGTTCCTCCCACATCAGCTGGAGCGTCATCCGAATGCCCCCTCAAACACACTGGCAATTGATGACGAACATTCCGCCAGCGTTGGCGGGTCTCTCTCTACGACTGGTGGGCTTGTAGTATCTTCCAGCATCGATCCTATAACGCTTGTCATGTTGCCTGGACAGGGGTGTTCCCTTTCACCACGGGCTCTGCCTTTGGCGCGGGTGGATCAACATATGGCGATCCCTCTCAGGACGCTGGAGATGAAGCTTCGAAGTGCGGTTCAGCGTCGAGCTGACAACATTGGATATGCCGAACGATACGTGCAGTTTGCATATAGAAGGTTGAAGAAAAACTTGAGGAGCTATGAAATTTTGTATGATACGTTGGGGCAGTACGTGTTCTTTTCTCTTTTCTTTCTCTTCGATATTTTTTCTTTTTTCCTTCTTTTTTCTTCTTCGTTCTTTTCGATCCGTATTTGTCGCTGGTGTTGAGGCCGAGTTCGCACATCAACAGCTTGTACCTTCCTATTTTCTTTCCCCCGTGTTCTCACCTTTTTTCCGAGCCATCGAACATACAAACTGACTTGTTTTTTTTTTTTTTTTTTTTTTTTCGTTTACAGGCGTACGGCTGCTCGTGCCTAGATGGCGAACGAAATAGAATATATCCATCCTTACTCCATTTATTGTCGTCGTCGTCGTCGTCGCCTATGCACTTATGGCATCCATCCATCCATCACCTTTGCTTTGTGCCCAAATCATGCCTACATACACGCACACTCGCATTCACAACCATAAACTCCTGCAGCGTCGAACACACATACAGACTCACAGACTCAACAGTCGCCATACCTATTCCACCTTCATAACAAACATATAGAGAGTTGCGTGCGCTGCCACGTCACATTCCGTTCTGTTTGACTCCTTGGGTATTTGACGATGTTGCCTCGGAGATTCGATCGATATTATACGAAGGAATAGGGATCGGAGAAGATCTAGCACGTCCTGGTTGGCGGAGGAGGGGGGTGGAAGGAGGAGGGAAAATGAATGTAACATCATCCGAGCTAGGAGGGATGTGTGATCTGGGGCTTTCTGTTCATCGTACACATGTCCCACTTAGATCGACCGACATGTTTTGGTGTTCATGTGTCAATATTAGATTGTTCTTCAAAGCTTTAAGCTTGTCGAGCTTCAAGCTTTCAAACCTCTTCATTCGGAACACCTTTTTTTTTTTGACTCGTGCTGGTCAAGCTGTTGAACGGAGATTTTCTAATAATCAGAGGATGGACGCACTAGAAAATAACGGAATGTAACCGAAGAAAACATCAAAAACATATGTAACATGAGTCTTGCTCATCGCTCGCCCTGATCATATTCCTCAACTTTGCTGTCAGCCGTCGGCACCCTCCTTTCAACTTCTTTCCTCTCTCGGAGCTCCATCGACATCACCCGTTCTTTTCTCTCGCTCATTCTCTGCCTCTCCAAATCACCTGTACCACTGACGAGCTGATAGCATGTACGATTTGGCAAGAGCGACCAGAAACAGACAAATACATGTTTGGAGAACGGTAACTTGGATTAACGCGGCTTTGTCAGGTACCTTTCCTTTTTTCCTCGCGCCTCCCAACTCACGCCTATTCCTGACGTCACTTGTTATAGACATAATGTATCAGTGATCCATCGAAGGTGTTATTGACATGCCATTGCGCATCTTTTCTGTCTTTCTTCTCACCTTCCACCTCACGAGTCCCCACACCGCAGACGTTGGCGTATGTCATCCGTCTCCACGAGTCCCTTTTCGCACATAATTTTATTACTTACCTATTCTTCTCCGTTACCTTGCTTCGCTCCTTCTTTGCATTTTCCTCTCTTGTCTAGGCTTCCTTCTCACTCATCTCATATCATTCCTTTTCTTACCCCTCCTTTTCCTCCTCTGTCCATTCTTCCCCTTTGGTACTCCTTGCTTCGACAACAATGACACAGAAACTGGTACAAAACCATTAACATCGATGATTCATTCAAATCTGTCTAGTACATACGCACGTATTGTAAACACACAAATATAATTATCAAAAACACGAAAACACGAAAGGAGAAAAATACACGGGGAACTTGGAGGCATAATTCCACGCAACGAGAACAACGGAGGATGGAGGATAAAAAATAAAACTAAAGAGACGTGGGTTGAGAGGTGATAGAGGGCGAGGGAGGGCTATAGGCAGGAAAGAACGAAGGAAAGAAAGGCGGAAGTGGAGAGAGTGAGAAAACGATAGACCAAAAGTTGACCGAGGGAGTCATTCATCTATCCGGAGGGAGATACAAGTGGCGGGCGTTTCGTGAGAGTGGTGTCTGATAATTATGACATGTCGAATATTGATCATAGGACATCGAACATTGTGGGATGGCTGAAAAAACTAGCCTAGGAATGTGGAATGACACCGGCGAGCGAGACTCGGAGGGAAGATTGGTAAAACGAACGTATGGACAAGTGAGATGGAACGCGACAGGGAGTGCCGGCGAATGGAGAAACAAAGAAAAACGACGACGCGCACGCAAAATGAAAATAGAGGGAGGAGTCAGGTGAAGAGAGAGGAGAAGCGATTGCATAGTGATAACACAAAGGCAGTGTCACCAGAAGTGGGATGATGGAAGCAATTGACCGAGGGGGAGGAAGGAAACGCAACACCTGGATAGAGAATTAGGGGGAAATCAAAATGAACTTGGAAGCGAGGTAAGGGGCCGACCCGACACAAAAGGACGACATAAACGAGGCTTGAAATTGACAGCTAATGGATATAAACCTACGATTGCGATGAAACACGACAAATTGAGTGAACGATGCCAAAGAAAGACGAACACGAACATCGGAGGAGGGACATATTTTGATCCGGACCGTAACCCGACGTGACATCGCGTATGTTTAAATTTGTGCGTCATTCCTCTTCCTCGACCCTTTTCCACATCTTTTTCTTCACGTTTCGACCCTAGGAAACTGATTTCTGGGACAAATGGCTCGAATTCTTGAACGGAAGGTTCATTGGAGAAAGGTATCATCGGAGGACGTACAGTATATAAAGCAGCACAATGGAATCGCAGGAAACGTAGAGCAAGGGATGTATGCGCTGGGAGCGTCAGGGAAGTGGTCTCGATATCTTCCTCGATGTGGGCCCGAAGATTGATTCTTTTCTATGAGAGCCAACGTATGAAATGGGTAGGAGAGGTACTCAAACGTGCAGGAACCTCGTTACTCTGGATAGAGTCCAACTTCAACACTGAAAGCCTAGCCTCGCGACCTAGCTCTACCTAGTACGAGCGTCTTCTCATCAAGGATTGTATGGTATTTCCAGCCCCTATGTTACGCTCATTTTCGCTTATGGATCCGTCCACCTCACTGCGTCTATCATCGACCAAGCTTTGGGAAGATCTTTTCTCGGACCATGCACCGAAATTCTCTAATTTTTTATGTTCCATGGCACAATGTAGTATCGCCTCTGGCGTGTCCTGGCTATCTAATCTGGAAACCCTCCGTCTTTCACCCGACTCATTCGATTATTTATCTAACGTACTATTGTGGGCGCCACATAGCCGAACACTGCATATTGATGCCCATGACAAATGTTTGAAAGCAACGCTGGGCCAATTTTGATTGGTCTGAACTTCGGTCTATGGTAAGTGTTATTCTGTCTCGATTGGGAGAGCTCATGTCGTTCGACGCTTTCAATTTACTTTGGAGCATAACGTCACCATCACCGGTCGAATCACTGTATGACTCTTTCATGAAGACTGGGAGGGGTCTACAAACCAGCCTCCCTAAACGCTTTTCAATCTCTTCCATCGCCGTAATACTGCTACCTCGCTGGGGACTCTGTGGAAACTCGCACTTTGCCGAGCCTTTATGCGCTTTCGAATAACAAATAAGAATGTTACGGTCGATCTGGTTTTCCACCGGCGAGCCCTGCCTATCAAATTATTAAAGTATTTTGCTCCGCATATAGTGACTGCGACGGAGTTTATCGATGCCCTCGATACAACGCTTTCAAGACGAACACTCGTGGAAGGTTCTTTGAGAAATGCTCCTCCGGATGACTGAGGTTACGATAATTTCTGTGAACGAGATATCCATTCAATGGTACAACAACACTGAACGTGACAACAAACTTGTCTTCCCGCAGTTGAAGGTGACGGAAAGTTCGACGAAAGCCACGAGTTGGGAAGCCAAATAGCGCATACGTACAAGCAATTTGCGACGGACTTAACGAGGTATCGGGCTCGTCGATGAAGTGGAGGCTGAGTAAAGATGGCAGGAAAGACCCGGAACCACGTTGGGAGTATCTATAAAGTTTGAACGCTTTATCATAATCTATAGTATGAATCTCCTCCCCAGTACGTACACAGAACCTCACTGGGGAAAGAAGTTACGACGGGCTACTCATTCGGGACCCATTAGTCATCCATCCACTAAATGTTAATTCGTGAGCCCAGTCGGGCATATCGGTTTCCAATTTATTTATGTTCAATGTTCAAGCTTTCCGTGGCTGCTACCTCTGGAGCATCCAATGGTTATTCTCATCTCACAATTATATTTATCCCATCGCCGAAGCTTCGTAAGCGACCCCAAGTTACATCAGAACGGTATATTACTGCGTGATGATTTACCGCGGTGTGAATTAGATCTTTCTCTATTCTCCTTCTCTCCACTCATCAGCCATGCCAATGCAACTTGATAGCGACCTCATCCGGTCAATCGCTGTGATGAACGCTAGTGATAATGCTTTCGATAAACAACACAGGTTGACGGTGACCCGCAATACTTCTCAAGTATGTCGGCGGTGGAGGCAGGCAGTTTTGGAATGTTCCTTATTGTGGGGAAGATTGATACTACTGGACGAGCATCAAAGCGCAGAATGGATAGACGAAGTCCTCAAGCGCTCAGGAACATTGTCCTTACTGTGGATAGAATTCAACACCGACGGTAAAACGACATCCGGGAACAGCAGGCGGCTTCTTTCATCTCTATTCGGTATACTTCAAAACTGGGACAGAATTGAAGTTCTCCATATCATCTCAAAAAATGTTCTCGTACAGGCGAATTCACCTTACAAGCAGATCTGGGAGAATATGACAAAAGCAGCGCCTATGCTGCGCTCGTTTCGCATTACGGATCCATTGGCTACCGATGCTCACCCAACCACGCTTCCAAATACTCTTTTTGCAAATCACGCACCAATCCTTCGCAGACTATCCTGCTATGGGTCGGGTGTGTCTCCTCAAGCACAATGGATCCCCTACCTCGAAACATTACGTTTCACCCCCAGATCATTGGATGATATATCAGCCATGCTAATAGAAGCACGCAGCCTTCAGAAATTGGGTATCAAGGCCGCTCACAACTGCTTCTCGGCAGATACTGAGGCTCATTTGTCAGCATTGAAGTCGATGTCTATATCTCTCTTGCCCCACTTATCTTATTTCGACGCGAACATGTCATTACCCGCGTTTACCGCACTTTGGAGCGCATCCTCATCGACACCTGCAAAATATTCGATCAAACTTTCCGTGGGGACCGGAAACTCTCAGACAGACAGGGTGGAGGCACAACAGCTTTCAGATGCATTATCAAATGTATTTTATCACAATAATATCCTTACAGAGGATCTCTCGGAGCCAACTCGATGGTCACTTCACATCCAATCCCTACATATTCAAATCCAGGCTTTGTCAGCATCCAGGATTGTATTTGATTTGAAATTCCTTGGTCGAAAGTCTACGACCATGGTATTCCTGTTTAAATGCTGTGTACAGTACTTGATTGATGCCACGGACTTCCTTCTCAACATCTCTCTTCTATCACAATTTCCGTTAAAGGACCTGGAGGACGCACTCTTGTTAATGAACGGTGTTAAGACCATCACTGTGAACAGAAACTCGATTAAATTGTACGACACGATCGAACGGTCCGGCAGTCTGCTTTTCCCACAGCTGAAGATGGTAAAATTTCGCGGGGATATTCAAGAAACTGATGAATATAGGAATCTATTCTTGGTATTCTTCTTGAGGAGAGTGCAGGCCGGACGAACTCTGCCATTTGTGCATCCAGGCGCATCGGTTACCGAGCATATAATCAGCGATCTTAACAGAATATCTGGTCCACGAGTCCGTTGGAGCCTCAGCAACAAGTGGTCGGATGATCGGGAGCTTCACTGGAAGTATTTATGATTGTGCTTGTACTGATAAATGTAAATGTGCCCAATCCTGGTTGTGTAGATCAATTTAGTGCTGCCGTAGAGTGAGACGGTGCAGTCGGCCGTGCAGCCGTTTTGTGGCGCTGCATCACACCTCACTGTGACATGCTGCAAATTGACCGTGAAGTTTGTTCTCACGATCACCAAAAAACATCTTCATGGGGTATTTCTTGCAATTTCTGCTAGGTTTTTGCAGTTTGTCTCTGCCTTTCGACAAATTAAGCATACACGCTTGCTAGTCCGTCAATAAAAGCTGAGGATTATCATTTGGATCACCTTAAAGAGAGCAGAAAGCAAGATCCATATTTTTTCGGGTTTCTTCGGACTTCCTTACATAACGCACTATTTCTAATTTGTGTACTCGAAACGCGATGACGTATGCCCGATACGAACATTTAGAAAATAGAAAGATACAAGAAGACAAGGTTGTCGGAATCCGGATAAGCTTAAGAATTACAGGATACCAAGTTAGACCATATGGCTAAAATAATGTCACATTTTGGGGACTACCTCAGACCGATCTGTCTTGGATCTGTCCTCCAGGAAGAAAAAATAGTGGTGCTACCAACCGGAACAACGTTATTCGGTTTCACAGACTGCAAGAGTCTGCAGTGACTTCATCAACACTTCACCGTGCCTTGTAGCTTGTCGGAGATGCAGCGGCAGCACTAGATCAATTTGTATGTAGGTCCCATGTTAGCCGAATCGGAGCCGAAAGATTTTCCGGATATTGCCGAGACTAACTGACTTGATTTTCGTTGCCAGAGTATGTACGCGGGGTAGGATTCGGGAATCATCGTGTAGCCCATCAAGGAGTAATCAGGACTATTATGACTATTTATGAATACTGTCAGCTATGAAGCATGTGAAGGGGCACTTGACGACGTCGTGCAGATGTTTTATGTATTTTGGCAAGGAGAAAATCCACTTTAATCCAATGGTGAATCTGCCTCGAACTCAGACGAGACGAGCGCCTTCAGTTAAGGAAAGGTAACATACATAATATATGTCTATTTGATTCCTCAAGACTGACCGCCCAAAATGCAGTAATGGTGCGCTTCCCATGACCCCCAACCTTTTTATGGACAAGCCCCTCATTAATCATTATTGACACGGTCAGTCACATCATTCTAGCTGACAGTGTCTTTCCTGGTAGCGACTGATACAGAAGTATTGATATTGATATTGATACTAATAATATTTACTAACAGACTAGTAAAGTCAACAAGACATGCAAGGGCTTGAATTATAATTCTTCTCTCCTTGTCCCGCACCCTCAACGCGCCCCACAAGCGTCCACAATGCAAGCGGCCTCGATCTCTTCTGTTTCTGTTAAATACGAGGAAGCTTTTGTCAGTGCAAATATTAATACCGTTATGCTGCATACATTTTTCACTGGTGAGTGCATATTAACCTTCCGGCGTTTCTGATAAAGGCCGTCATAATCATGCTCGTGTCCAGCTCCTAATTCTTTTACATTAAATTAAAGGGATATACACCGGGGTATATTGTGCCACAATGTACACATACCGTATGTGTGCTTAATCGTACTCCTACCTAGGCTCACCTGTGCACCTCCTACTTTTCTCTCAGTCTCCAGGAGCCAAACCACTAGAAGAGGCATAATTTGTACTCTGACCATGTTGTTTCTAGCCAGCGCTGCTCAAGCGTTTGCATTGATATACTACATACAACTTGCATTTGTTGCTCATGGCGATATAAGGCTGTCACTCTACTTCTCAAGCATTGGCAACACCTCACCCGCTTTGGCACCTATACTGTGGTGTTTTTTCAATAACATTGGTTATTGTCTGGCTGATGGGCTTCTGGTTAGTATTTTACTTGACCTTATGGGTGGATTCATAAAATTCATTCAACCGCACTCTCTATCTAGATATGGAGGTGTTTTCATATGTACAGAAACTCTCTACCGTGCGTTGCTGCGCCGTCACTTCTCTACGTAGCGGAGATTGGTAAGGTTCATCCATCGCAAATTCACGAATTTATGATTTTGCTCATGATCAAAAAAGGCTTTGCTATTGCAGGTTTCATACTCCACTGCATCCAGTTTTTCATACCAAATTCATATCCATTTCCGCTAACAAAGAAATTCAACATTGTGGATGGCACTCTAGGAGCCGTGACAGCTGCGACAAGTCTGTTGGCTACCTTGATGATCGGGTGCCGCATTTATTCAGCCGCGGGAGAAAGTAGACTAGTCACAAGCAATTACAAGCGTATTGCCGACATACTGATACAATCATCCCTGATATATTCGTTTACGATGCTATCTTTAGATGTATGTATATTCCTCAATGTAGGAAACACTCCCCTCTCATCGTACATGGTAATTGCCTCTGACTATATCGTGACATTCACTGGGATCATCACGGTATGTAGTTTATTACTGCTTGGAGTATTTAGCTCACTTTAACCTTTTTTTGATCCTTCAAGGGACTGGTTCCTACGATTATGGTGGCACATATAACAGTCTTGAGCGAAAAGGAGGTGCTCGAACACAATTCGGAAGGAGAAGGAATGTCTTACTCATCCTATTACAGTCATCGAGTCGTAGATAGTATCGTACTTTCCTTTCTACGAGAGGCTGATTAATTTGCAAGAACGCTATATCAATGTCACTCATTGCATCCACGACCCACGACGCAAACAAAACAAAAAATTGGCACGTGATTCCACGTTCAGTGGTTCAAAATTTTCAACGTTAACACAATCATCGATTAATAAAGATAAGAGGGCCATATATGTGATTTTTTTCTCTTATCTTGGTCTACCCTGTATTCTACAATCATTTCTCGCCCCGGTATTTCCTGCTAATCAACCAGAAATAAATCCACTACATGCGTTAACAAGCTGCCTTGCCGACGTTTGCACACCTTCGATCGTGAAACAATTGATAAAAAAAGAATGCTCTTTCAAATTTATAAAATAACGCTCACTTGAAGAATGGGGCCGCTCGACAGCACGTGAGTCCAGGTGAACCTGAACAAAAAAATGAATCAGATATAACGCGATTACATGTCATCGTTGGAAGCAAATTTACAGTCCTGTGCAATCACGTTGATCAGCAATAAATATGAATAGTCAGAGATAATCATAACTCACGTTATCACTCGTGCCTACAAGACGAGAAAGAGTTGGTTGTCAGTAAAGGTAATAACCTGGTCAAGGAAAACATACACGTACATTGTGCACCCGGTCCTCCGTTACCGGGCATAGCGACGGCGAGGACTACTGAGCTGCCTACCAACACGAATAAAAGAGAAGCGAAGTTAAAGATTTTCGCCATTTTTACTGGAATGAGTACGACGAATACTGTTGAGGAGCGAGGTAATGAAACTGGTGGTAAATGAACTTTTAGGGTCTCTTTGTTAATATGGAATGCTGGACCAACCTGCTTATATATAATTTACCCAAACCTCACTACGCAGAGCTCCCCCCCCCCCCCCCCAAGGGACAACATCTTCCATTACATGTTGTGGAGAAAATAGCGAAAGTTTCTCACACCAACGTAATGTTACATACTCGGTAGATACATCCCGAAACACATAGGTATTGTGGGCACCCATATAAGTGTTTGGAGTGTCTGCTTACCTCAGAAGAGAAGTATATGACATTGTCGGGGAAAGGCCCCCCTAGGAACTATGAAAGGAATGATCTCTCCTGTTCCATTGCTCTGAGGTGTTTTTATTCGTTTTAGTCCCATGAGAGCCTACGATCCTGGTGAATATTGGAAGCAACAGTTAGCTATGGGCTAAGCTGTAGCTGTGTGTTTCACTTGGTTTTTTGACGAATTGTGATGTTAATGAACATAAGCGGTTGGACATTCATAATGTCTTATAAGCGCAATCTTGGCATGGGCGGTGGAATAGTCTTCCTATTTCAAAATAGTAGACGCTCCGACTTTCATGGATACAGGCGGAGGTACTGCAACGGCACACGGCTTTCGGCGGGCTATTAACGTTATTGTTGGAGTTGCACTACAGAGCCGTTTTAAACTCGGACATCGATCTATGTTTGTTCGTGGATTGGAGGTGGAGTTCATAGCTGGTTATGGGTGTATAAGCCCGAGTGTGGTTGCGCCGATGAATGACACGTGCGCGTGAGGCCTTGAGGACGCGTCCCCGTATTACAGATAATTATATTTATCGTGGAGGAAAGAGATCTCCTAGTGTTATATAGCGAAATGAAAGAAGGCGCCTAGATCGATAGCTGAGTTCCCACTCGTGACTGCAGCCTTGAAAGGAGCAAGCGCCAAGTAGCTACGCTGTGGCAGTGCAATGTGCCCGACGCGTACGTAAATCGATCCGCTGCCCATTACTGCCATCGTGCAAGGCTGCTCGACGTGCTTCCGAACCCATCTACGTCATATAGCTGCACACTGGACTGCTCTAACCCCGTGCGTTCTTTTTCAGTCAACGGTGGTGAAGCTACAGAGCTTCAGTGCTCGCGAGATTGCAACGCTTCGAGAAAACTAAAACTAGTTAATCAAGGTCCTGTTCATTTGACGGCCTGTCACAGGTCTAGTGCAGAACCTCGATACACCAGATGCTGTGGGATTTATATACAAATATAAGTAACTTCCCTAAAAAAAAGGTCAACAAATGAGGGCAAGTTCTTAGGTTCGATTATTAATCCATATTTGCCTTAGCCCTTACTTTGGTAATGATAAATCTGCGTGAATTTATCCATCCCGTTCAATAGATAAGTATACGTGGATTTGTCCATCCCGTGTGATGGATAAATTCTCTCGGATTAATCCATCCTCGTCCCATGGATAGACCCGCTTTTGATTTATCCATCCCGCTCACGCATATTTATCGATAAATTCTTTAATAAGCGGCATCTAGCCGCCGGCTTGGACAATTCGGATACTTCCGTGACGCATCAAAGACGCTCTCGTCTTGCGCTGCGTTGCACGGCGTACCCACATCATTTGCCCGCGCATTTCTCCGTATTTCTGAATCCTTAGCTGCAGATCTCCTTGTATTAGTAGTTCTATATTTTTATTCTGTACATGTAAATCCATAGTATATCTAGAAGACAGACCAAGATTTGCAGCAAAAATCAGTGATTCCCGGCGCCAAATTCTGGGTTTGTTTCAGGTTTGTTTTGTCCCTTTGTCATGTTACCAACTCTCTATATCGCACAAGATTAAATCCTCAACATAACTCTCATGATGATGTATGATTTTAGCTTGATTATATGCAACTTTTTTGAAGATATGTGAGGGAATTGTGGGCAACCCATGATCATCATTCAAGTTTACAATAGTAAATCGTGTTTGAATATGCACACATTTCAGCACCATTCTGACCTTTACTCATTCGTAAACCAATCACCCTGGCAAGTATATCATATGAAAGGTATAATTTTCCTCTACGCAAAAATGTATTTATCTGGGCACAATATAATATATACAAACCTCCATTATTATTTTTCATTTACAATCTCCCAAAACACATGACGGAACCGCGGCCCGTCACATTGAATAGGGTAAATGACGCGTACTTCGGCATTTGCCCCTCTGATACAGATTGGAAGCTAGCCACCGGGCGGGTGCCAATAGGGCTACTCTGATTGGCACCTCTCCAGTAATAAAACATTCTTCTGTATATCAAACACTCTTGCTGTGATGAAGGGCCAGGCCGGCCATGGTTGATCATTTGTTTTTTTAATGTTTTTTTCCGAAGCCCCCAAGCGGAACTCAATCGGACTATGAAAAGCTAGCCAAATAGCAGTAAAATAATCAAACACGGATGAACAAATGGTCGTGGATTTATTCAATGCGGATGGATAAATGACTGTAAAGTAATTGAACGCGGATGGATAAATAGCCCTAAATTTATTGAACGTGGATGGATAAGTGGTGGTAAAATAATCGAACACGGATGGATAAATTTCATATTTATTGAATGTAAGAAGTTGCTGTCATTTGTTGACCTTTTTTTTATGGAAGTTACTTAGCTTTTGTTAATGAAAGTGACATATACGCCTGCTCGATATCCCTAGAATCTCTGTCGCTTCGCGATATATCATTCTACGGCTGGTCATGAGCCTAGAATCTCCCATTGGTGCCTATCTCTATGCGGTCTAGTGTGTCTTGAGTCTTACAGTACATGACTCGATTTCCATATTTTTGTGTGAATTTATGCTATATCTTAACACTTTTTGTTCCTTTGTGCCACCTTGTCAATAAAATAATCAGTTTATGAAGCAAAGGTTCGCGTTTCTTGCAAAATTAGTGAGTTTAAACGTATTTTTTCTTTGGTTTATTTGTATCATATGATGTTGCTACGAGAAACCGCGTCCACCCGCTCCTCCTCCCATAAATACGGCCATGATTATGATTGCACTTCGGTTAACAAGCTGAGTTCTTGGGTAACTTGATGCATCTTCGCAGATAGAACGTAATTCGTCAGACAGTGCAAGAAAACTTATCAGCAGATGCTTACTTCGGGAATGGAATGGCACGGCAGCATGACAATCCGTAAGCGCCTGTTAGAGAATATTGCGAAGTTAGTAACAGATCCATAGATCAGATTTTAATGCTGATTTTACAGTCCTGTTACGAGTGATTCATGTCAGCGAGATTGAGTGAGTGACAGAGTCCCATAGCTTACCGTATCGCTAGCACCTGGAAGACGTGGAAGGAGAAAGTGCGACATTAGCGAGAGTGGTATTCCACGCTGAGTGAGATACACGTACATTGAGTGCCCGCCAAACCGCCTTGAGGTGTTGCGATAACAGCGGAGGTCGCAAAGATCAGGGAGACCAACGAAACGAAGTTGAATATTTTAGCCATTTATTAAAGTACGAAGAGGAAGAGTAGTGCTAAACACGCTAAGAAGACTTTTGAGGTTCTGCTGAGTATATATCAGAGAATTATAGATGTGGTGCTTTATACTGTCCTAGGACCTTTCAGCGTTGCAGTGCAGAGTAAAGTGTTTTCTGTTGGAGATATAATTTTCATTTTCATTCCATTCTATGTTGGAGAAATGACGGAAGTGCAAAGGTCCATTTTCACGTAATCCCAAGCAAATCAAGTAAGATCCGTGTATTACTGGTTACCAGTCATCCCGGACAATATAGCATGCCAAGACCGCTCGGAGATCGTTGGACACGGCCAAACATAATTTGGACATGTCAGCTCAGGGTACGACGAGGAACAATTCTTTCATTAAGCTGGGCAAAATGGAGCGCAGTAGCCGCAGATCACTACCATGTTTTATATATTCCGATTGAGGACATATTCTTACGTTCGGGATTCTTATCAACGAGGTACGCGTATTTACTATTCAATGTTTGTGATGTCCTTCGAATTTGATTCAGAAAACGTATTTTAAAGCTCAGAGTATGTCCAGTCCTTTTAGGGACTTGTTAAGTCGGACCGTTGCTGTGCGTGGCATGCACGAATCTTGTTTCACTATCATGTTTGAAAATGGCTGGAAGTAAAATTAGAAGAGTGAAGGGGTGAGAATGACGAGAAAGACAGACAAGACAGGGGCTGAGAATAAAAGCAACGCGAGGAAGACAAGGAAAAGCAGAGCGAACTGAGGACTTCAAGTGCGAGAACGAGATAGTGCTTCTCGTTCTCGCTTCTCGTCGTCGTCGTCTCGTCTGCCCTTAACCTGGTCTTGTCGTGGTTTGCACAACCCATACTCGCTATCTCGCTACGCCTCGGCACCGATTGCCGCCGCTCTGGTCACTTCTCGCGCTCCCCCCTCGATTCCCTGTGTCCTACTCCCACCAGCCCAGGCTTGCGTTTTATGCGTGAACTCTGACATTCATCTCAATTCTCCGCATCCACCCCGCTCCCTTTTCACTTTACTGATGCCCATCCTTTAGTGACGGAGAACCGGGAAAGGTTAGGTCGGAAGAGTCGACCTTCGTTGTAGCCTGTTGTCGTCATCATCATGGATCTGGTGTCAATGTGGTAGTGGTAGACCTTGGATATTTCTCAGCTCGTTGTCATAGCCTCATATGCGCCCAGATCCATGGAACGAGGAGAGGGGCAAAGTGAGAGTAATGGTGGTGGTGGACAGTCAGACACTGGAATGATGTTGGTTTGATTTCAACCCAAATCAGGACGTTCCCACGCCGGGACGACTGATAACCGCCGGCGTGCCCTCTTCGTCGAACACGACGATGGAGCTGCAACACGAACCAAACACGAGCCGTAGATTGTAATATAGATATGATATAGGCTTATATATTAAATATTTCATAGAACCTTTCCTGAAAGAAAAATGAATAGAATACTATTGATTTTTTATTTACTGTTGTTTAAGGCAAAAGCGACCGGGCCAATGAGAAAGTCGCAGAAAGTCCTCGATTAAAAGGACTTGTTTTTACTACTCAAGGGACTCGTATTTCGTTCTTACCACCCGAATTGAATTGGGCTTTTGTCCGTGGGAACCCCACTACCATAACAGAGTATATGAGGTCGTTTGGGAGTTAGGTTATGTCCCCCTTACATTATAGTCTAATCCTATCCTATCATTAATATTATCGACGAAATGATAATGTGCCAGTTCCAAACTAGGGTAAATAATACCACTACCAGGGTTAGGTACTCGTGCGTAAAGCCAATAGTATTATGAGCGCTATTTATATTCTGGCGTCGAGCTAAGCTATTAGGACATCACTGCCAATATTGTTCCTTTGAGTTTGTACCTTCTGGTACTAACTTACAGGACATACTATCAGGTCTACTATCAATCCCGGGGTCTGATTTGATTTGATTTGATTTGATTTGATTACAACAACTCAGAAACGAAACCTAAGTGACAAACACGAAAAAGGGATTCTTATCGTCGTATTGACGGCCTTAATGACCCAGGTATAACCACGAGGGATACACTACACGTTATATTTGAACTTCAGTACCATTTTACAAAGGAGAATACACCTGCAGACAATGTGATTCACATCTAAAGTACCCCAATTCAACTCTGGAATGAGAGTCTAACCGGACACAACTGTCGTCTGAGAAAAAACCCGTTTAACTCTTTCCCTAGAACACGCATTCAGGTAAGAAAACGCTCACCTGCTGTAATGCGACCATTGTTTGCGCAAATAGCTTTCCATTCACTGATGATCCGGTATTGGCCGTGATGGCAGTTTTACCGAGAATAACGCCTTCATGGTGAGATCCTGAGCCCAAGATTGCGCCTGCAGATACGGCCCAGAAAATGTTCTCCGGGAGAGCCCCACCTGCAAGAATGACCTTTACTCCGGTGCTGAGTGTGTACGTCTGTGTAATTTGGAAGATGAAAACTACACGGAGAAAAGAAAGAAAGGCACATGACCATGATTAGTTCTATCAGAATCATTCTCATGTTCTCAAGCCGGCTCACCATCAGTAGGACTTCCTACGAGCGTGATGTCAGCTTCTGCAACTACTGAACTCGTCCATTTGTAAAGTCCGGGGGTGAACGTCAGTCCGCCAATTGATCCTAAATAGAATTGGGTTGTTGGAAGTCATCAACCATCTCCTCCATACAAAAACAGAGGCCGAAACAAACCTGCGCCGAGATTAGAAAAGTCCGGGTTCACACGTCCATTCGCGTCGTTGAATGCGTTATGCATATCGCGAATCGCAATCTCCAGTTGGATTGGAGTAGGTTCCTTGAAATCTGGAGCCAAAACTCTTCCAATTACTTGAGCAGACACTGCGAAGGTTCCTGAGGTATCGAGCGTCAAACCAAATCCAGTGATTGCTGTCGATGAGAGGGGGCTATTTCCGATGTCGCCCGCTGAGAAATAGCAATGTTAAAATAGAAAATCAGGCCGTATATAACTGCATAGGTACGCACTTATACTGGACCTGGCTACACTCGAAACTCCCGATTGAGCTAAGATGGCAAATTGACCCGCAGTACGAAGATTGACAGGTAAGACACCAGTTGGGGTGCTGACCGGGACAGAGGTAGACGAAGTCGCGGGGACTGACGTTGGGATCGTGACTGGTGTGGACGTAGGGATTGAAGTGGAGATTGAAGTTGGTGTAGAGACGGCAAGCACTGTCACTGAAGAAACCGAGGTCACGTCTATTGAAAGGGAGCATGGAAACATGTTAGGACGAAAGAAATATATGTTCATTGCACACCAAAAACCTACAGTGAAACAGAGGTAGACAGTGGAGACCTTGAGGAACATTTGTACGCTCTTGGACTTGAAATCAAGAGCTGCAGTGATTCTAATTATTCCTATCGCCGTTCGTTTATCATCTTTTATACATTATAATACGGCGACGTCATGGACAGGGGAGGAACGGTCGCCTCGCCTTGAGAATAGGACCAGTGGGAAGAGAAACTCGTCGGAGTCTGTTGCTCCTGACCAAAAACCCCACAGTCATGTACGTTTATTAAGAAGCAAGCCGGATACCTTGGCGGGAGCGGACGACGACTATAGTGTTTTGAGTTTTGTTTACAGTCAATAGACTCGGTCTTTCGTTCCGCAGAGGTTTATGCTATCCATTGGGGTTCCAGAAGACTGCCGTAAACAGTCGAATTCTCGATACGTCATTTTTCTCCAGTAGACGACGCATATGTGATGTATCATGCAGATGCCGATATAGATGCTCTGTCCGCACAGGTTCACACTAGCAGTGGTGAAAGTTCGGTGAGAAGTGTTGTACGCATGGGCCAGCCGTGGGAATCCATCCAGCCATATATAGAACGTTGTCTAAATATGGTACGCCCCTGTTGCCGTTGCGTTGGACTGTTGGGTTATTGTCTTCTCTATTTAAATAAGAATGCCTTGAATAATAAAGTTATTTAATTTTGCTTATACAGAAAAATACTTGTTCAATTAACAACTGAATGATGAGGTTGCTACGAATGGATGAATCTAGGGTTAGGTGCCTAAGAGCCGTCGGCCTGTGCATATAATTGGAAAGCTATTTTTGGTTGCTGTGGCTATATATATTTCTCGTCGGGGTCTTCGGGCACAACACATTCCTCTCTCATCCATTTCGCCGTTGTATATGGTCTGTATGGCACATATAGTAGCGCATACAGTAGTTAAATAACAACGCACAGTTTGTCAATCCCCATATGAGATACGTAAGAGGTGGGGCGTTAAATCAGGATTAGATAATTATAATTTGCCTGTGAAAATCATGCATTCTCTGGCACACACACTGCTGAGTATTGTACACATAAAATATCAAGAGTATGTATACTTTACTTATTACAAGCCTGAGTACTATACTCCAACTCTCTCTCAAGTTAGGTGCTAGGCTAATCTGTCGGTCATTTGTAAATTTTATTTACATATTTTCGCACTCTATCTCAGCTTGAGTCCCATCCTACTAAACATTGAGATTAACGGGGAAGCATCCGAGTGCAATCACTCCATTCTGAAGCGTATATTATCAGTAAATGTACCTAAGTAGTATGTTGACACTTACAAAGTTATTGTTCGTGCAACATACGGTTTGCGCGCTGCATGAGTTGCCTCCTAGTCCGATGACATTAATTGGGCTGCATGTCACTGTGTAACGAAATGAAATATAAGTCGACATGTAGAACCTCGGTATCATCGACTGTGATCATGCTCCTTACAGCCAATGAGTCCTGTTACCGAGCCTGCAGGAATACCAAAGAGACCCAAAATACTCTGCCCGATTGTGGTAGAAGCCTGGAATGTTTTTAAAAAGTCAGCCAGAATCCCAGTTTGTGCGACATTCATATAGATATCAATAACTAACCGGTTCAACTTGGTTACAGCAGAGGAATGATCCCACACTGCAGGATGACGCCTGACGCTCGAGGATCTGGCTAGCAGCCGACAAAAGAAAAAGATTTGACGAGAGGAGTATAGTATTGCGGGATATCATTGTCGTGCAAAAAAAACCTGAGTCTTACTGTCACCTTTTATATGAGCTATCCCTAGTATCATAAAGAAGCTAAAACCTTGATTGGGGATAGCAGGTCAGGGAGATTTTGTGGGGCCTGCGAAAAGGAGCGAGCCGTGAGATGAGGCAAGGATATTACCCCGCCCTGTTACACCAATCCTGGATATTGACGCTTAAATTCCTAAAGTTAAAGGGCTAACGTGAGCATTACGCTGGAGTCCTAGGCACCTCGTCCACACATAGAAAGTCCGAGAATATATCAACACTGCCGACCTAGGCCTTGCATAACAAAATGACAAGGTTCAACCAAACACTTACTTGACCGCCCGTAGAGAAGGCTGACATGTGTCAAAATGTATACAACATTATTTCATAGGGTGCCTGGCTCAAGACATGTAAATGCTTAGCATGTGGGTCATTGGTCCTAGAACATAGGCCACTTAAACTGCTCTGACGTGGGAGGGGTACATGATAAGATGAGCACTTCGACCATGGTAGGCATATCTTGTGGTCCGATGCTATCCACCGACTTCTACTATCAAGGCCAATTTATTGACATCATTACCTCGCTTCCAGGATTTATCTCTCTCCTATCTATGGACGTTTTGTCGGAGTTACAAAGGAAGCTCACTATCCAAAGCGCCGACTAATCAACACTTGGCATCTCTGAAAAGCTCTCTGAATTTCCCTGTAGTATTGGAGGACAAGTAATGTGCCCTATCAATCACTGCTAAAAGAGCCCATGGCATAAGAGTCTAAGTAATATATCTATACCCACTCCACAAATCCCCCTTCTCTCGTTTGGCATCCTCAATGGTCGCATACCGGCCATTCTTTTCGTTCTGTGGGATGTGTGTTTCCACTTGATCCTCAATAATCTCGTCGCGCTCTCCCCTATCTCTTCGTGCGTTCTCTTTTCTTAGAAAGAAAATAAGTGTGATGGAGGCCATGAGACCCATAGCAATATACATCAGAACGAGACCTAAACAAAATAATGAGACTCGCGGAATGACCGTGGTTGAGCATCATATTTGATAACGCCTTACCGTGTCCTAACGGATACCAAGGCTTATCCCTGGCACGATACTATACATTCCATCAATACTTGTCGTAGTTGTCCCACTTATTTGGAAAACGTACCACATTTGAGCTTACCGCCCCATTCACGTTACCACTGTTAACATGCAGGCGCTTATTACGAGGTTGAGTCCAGTAATGAGGAGGTACTTACAAAGTAAAAACCATCCCAAGTGAAACGCTTCGCTTATATGAACCTTCGACATTATTCGAGACCCAGGCTCTGTTAAATCCGTTCTAGTATTCGAAGAGGTTTCGCCAAAAGGATTGCTTAAGATGGACGTACACTGAGTTAGCTTTTCAAAAGAAATCAAATAAGCGCTGTTTTATAGCCCTAGTATTAGAAGCTCACGTATCACTGGATATATCGCGCTGTAATGAGGAACGTAGTAAATACGAGAAATGTGGCATACATTATCCTAACAATAGGCTCACCAAGTCGCCAGATAAACCGCAAAATAAGACAGGGCGGCGTTCCGAGAAGAAACTAGAATAATATAGCCTGCTCCTCCTGTGGTTTTAAGTACATTCCAGGTAGTAATTAGATTGTTGTTCGCTCGATAACAAGGCTCGTACGCACCAACGCATAAACAGCCGCTGAATAATTCTAACATTAGACACATTGAAATATCAAACCGAGGTCCAGCTTACATGTTAAAATATCCTCGTTTACCCCAGCGATCGGCAAAGAATCCAACTCCGCAAGTGACGATGCAAGCGAAGACGTACACAGGTACTGTCAATAAGTTTGCAGGGGTCGCAGTAAAGCCTGAAGGAGAGTGTTCAACTCGCACCCGTAACTTCTAAGCGTGAGACGTACCAAGCTATAAAGTAGCAAGTACGTCAATATACAAGTGAAAAGATTTTTAAGTAATGTGCTCACTTGGTTGATTATACTCGGAAGGAACAAAGAAAACGCATAAAGAGGCATATCGATCCCCATATAAATCAGCACTTTACATTCCAAGTGATCAATACGACGCTCAAGAAAGGGATGGAAAAACATAAATCTCACTTCCTATGTAGGTTTTCAAGTCTTTCAAACTCGCCAAGATGTATTTGAGCCTGAACTCCTCTCCGGCCGCACTGAATTGGTCATCGTCTTGAAGCCTCCTGATGATGAAGGTTCTTTCCGTTTCAGTCAGGAATTTGGCGGTATCCGGAAAATCTTGAACGATCCAGAAGGACATTAATCCTACGATCGTGGTGAGTATTCCTTCTAGTACTAATGGGATGGGCGTACAACGTTATCATGATCATTCCTTATGTGTAGAAAGGAAACGTTTTTACGAACTGAATATCCATGCCCAGGCTGGCTTTCCTCCTATACCATCCATATTGGAGATTGCCGCCTAGGTACCAGCGAAGAAGTCAGTAGGTTGTGGCTATTGTAAACCCATACGCACCGCGAGTAAACCTCCGAAAGCTCCCGAGACAGTCACCGCAGAGAAATAAATTGCGGCACGAATACCAAATTCTTTTCGTCTGTACCAGCTTTAAATTGAAAAATCGCAGGATAATCGGTAAGTTCGATTCTGGCGAGAGTTTTCTGTCAGAACTTACCATGACAGATAGTAAGTAGAGCCTGGATAGAGACCCGCTTCGAACATTCCAAGTAGCCATCTCATGCCTGGGTTATAATCAGGGATCCTACGACGTAATCACAAACTCGAAGGTTCCATACCTAGTAACTGTTGGAAATCGTGCACAATTCCTTGTAAAGTCTAAGATAGATAATGGCCATCATAGTAAACGGCAGTGATGATCAGTGTATCAAAATAAAAAGTACCATCATGATCCCCCAGAAAAACATGAGGAAAGATAGCCAAAGTGATGGACGGAGACGCTTCAAGAATATATTTGACGGTACTTCGAATAGAGCGTAACTAAAGAAGAATATCTGGAGAAAAAAATACAATTGAGGAGGACTACAAGATATCAATGGAACGTCACTTACGGTCAAGGTTAAGAGGTACTGATTATCTGTCATATGAAGGTCGTTTTCGAGGTTATATAACTATTACAGATTGTATTCAGTAAGGGTTCCCGCTTCCATTCGGCGTATGGGTACCTTGGCACTGTTTTGGGACGGTAGACCAAATCATCAATATCTCTCCGTAAGTTGTACCAGCAAAAAACCCACTTTCCGATACTCGTACGATCCAAAAAGCTCAGCAGATACAGAAGAGATAGCCAGGGTATCAGAGCAAGATCCACCTTCCTCATAATCTTGCGCTCGTCCACGCCGCTCGTGTCGACTTCAGGATTGTATACGCCATATTTCCCCCTCTCCGGCACATCTGCATCGCTCGTGGCGTCGTTCTTCTCGTTAACCTTTGACTCAGCAGTAGTCGAGGTCTTTGGATCAGAGGTGGTAGAAACGCGGTCCATTATGTATCCAGGTCAGGCTCCCCTGTTGCTTAACGGTCACGCAAAGATAGAGAACTGATAGAAGCTTGGCTTTAGGTGGGGACTAAGCAGAGAAGCAGGATCGAGGGAAAGACTCTTTTATATATCACAATTTGGGGGAGTTAAAGATCCTGTAAGCACACCGTTGGGTGGTACCTAGATTACACCAGAGAACCAAAATATACGTCAGGATCTGATCACCGGTCAAGAATATAAGAGAGGCTGATATGTTTAGGAAGGAGGAAGATATAAAGAGAACAAACTACACACGCACTTTGCACTTCCAAACTTACTGTAGAATAATCAAGGTGAGCGGTGAGTCCCTTTCTCAAGAGAAACAACCTACCATTTAGTATCGATTATGCTCAACGAGAGTCAATATCGTTCTGTGAAGCGAGGTCCACATTATCTATCAGTCAATGTTGTATAAAAGGTTAAGCCATTCTTCCCAGGTCCTTGTGGAATATTTTAGGTAGCAGCGAACTCGCCTTTCTCTCAGAGAGTTTAGGAAGTTCCCAGTGGTCTTCCATTGGATAGAAACGCAAATGGGTAACATGATTCGTCTTGTGAGTGATGAGTCATATGTATAGAAAGGAAAACAAGAAGGTTTCCTTGTGCAAGGCCTTGCTGGACGTCGGGGTTTTCCGTGACGGAGTTCGTACTTTGCGACTCAGTCCGCTCGATCTGGCAACCCTTTATTATTTAACGATGGGCCTACAAATTCGATGGAATACTATTCGTATCCACAGTTCATTCCCTTTCGTGGATATAATCTTGAAATCAAAATTGCTTTATTTATTTATTTTGATGATAGGGCGTACTTGATAGTCGCCGGACATGATAGTACGTACGTACTACGAGCCCAACGACACTCCATAAAGGCTACAGCTTAAAATTGATCTTGAACAATAAAAAGTGCTTGAGAATCCTCGTCGAGATCTTGCAGGTGACCCGCAGCGTGACCCGCAATACTAGATAGTTGACTTTTGTCGCATCGTATCATAAGTATGTGGTCCTCTCAAGAAGGCAGAAAGTATACTCACGCGTATGATTCTGCATTCAAATGCATCTTCTTGACGCTTCATAACCCAAGAAAGTGTTCAGCGCAAAATCAAGTATGAAATATATGATTGCTCACGGAGGAATGTCCGGGGGAAACTGGGGCTTGAATCCGTCCCTCATTCTGACCCAGGGCGTGTCCTTGTTGAGATCCTCTACAGTTTTATAAGGCTCCAACTTGCTAGTGTCTAAAAATATATAAATAATGATCAATTTTCGGAAAGCTGGACTACAACGTACATCCAGTACTTGTGCTGGTAGCAGGATTGCTTCCATGGACGAACTCTCCCTTGATGATATAGTCGCCGGTGTCCGATAGGAAATGGGTTGCCTCGTGAATAAGAGTAGCAGCCTGAGCAGTAATAGCTTGAATTCGTTCAATTAATCATCAGTCAACGACCCCAGACGTGATAGAAATGTTGAACGTGAACGTGAACGTGAACGCTTACTATTCTTATTGTAAAACTTCTTCCCAAACTCAACATGAAGTGGTATCATTGGGTTTTTTGAATCGTCATAGAGGGTAAAAGCTATAGTGCTGGCTCCTGCAGCCAGCGGGAGTCTGACAGGCACGCTGCCACTTTTAAGCCTCGTTACTGTGTTCTTGATGAACCCAATATCCCGCGTCGGGTCCTTTCCAAATGTCGCTTCGATAAATTTCTTGTGAGCAGAGTCGTCTGGGGTCTTCAGTACAGAGTCCATATCTGTGATGTGTGTGTTTGCTACGAGGGTAAATGTCAATGGTCGCAAAGAAAATACCCCAGGCAAAATTATAGAAATACCGAGAACAAGGGCAGCCTCAAGTGTTTTCAGGCTTGCCTTCTCTGCATCATTTGCTGGAGGCGCGAGGGGCGCGATGGTAAGAGAAAGTACATCTAACGGAGGGAAGTAACATTAGATGGTCAATAAAAAATTGGTTCTGGTAAGGGAGATTTTACACGCCTCTCCCAAGGAGAAGGAACACGAGTGAACAGAGGATAACCCGAATCATTATGCAAGAAGTTCCAGGACCTAAAGGAACTGAGAGAACCTTCAACGAAGCTAGGGTATTTATCGATTCCCTGAGTAGTCATTCGGGCTGTCACCCAGAGATGGAACAGACGTAAAAGATGGTGGAAGCGAAGTTTCCAGGGATTGGAATGTATTGAGTTCCATTGTAGATTAGGCGGAGAGGCGCATAATCATAGCATTCGAGAAACGTCTACCGGGGGTACATATGCGCATCTTGGAAAACGGAACTTGTACGTACCGATGATGGAAATGGTAAACCCATGAGCTTTGAATTGAACGTTAATAAACGCTTCAATTTGACTGTCGAGATATTTGCCGCGAGACCCTGTTTTCTGGACGTCGCATCTGGCTTGAATGATGAGTGACCACTGAGCGCCGACCTGGTATGGAGATTCAACAACAATGATCAGGAAATGGTTTGTCGAAGTTCCTTTAACAATCACAAAAGACTGCATTAGCACACCATCACAAAAAGTAGATGGCTGATTGCATTGATTGGATACAACAATTATAGATAACTGCAAATAAAAAGGTTGAAGTTAGAAGCACGAGAAGATATACAGAAGTCGTATGAATGAAGTAGTATGAATAAAAAATTGCTTGAAGAAAAATACCACATCTCCACGATTCTTCGGTCTTTCGCCATGCGCCAGAACGTGTAAGTCGGAAGGTGTTGGCCAGGTATATTTCCGGGAATTACAGGAGTGCCGAAAAGCTCTCAATTCGAACGAGCGGTGTTGATCTTGAGGCGAGACGTCAGCCCTCCAGCAACAGCGACGGCGAGTGCCAGAATGAACCATTTGCCCCACCATTTACCCGCACCCGCCGCGGCAGTTGGCGGACCCTTGGGGCGTGCGGGAAGCGATTTCAGCAGCCTCATAGTGGCGTCGGTCTTTGATGTCTGTAGAGAGGCCGATGGTATACGTCAGTCAGAAGATTCGGCGGAGCAAACTTAAAGGAAACGTACGTTATAAGGTGGGAAGCGGAATTTAAGAATATAATCGATCCTAGGTATCCCAATTCAGAACTATTCAGAAAAGACGAGGAAGGATAGATTACCAGCTCGGGGAATCCAACGACGACCTCAGATGCGTGAATAGATCAAAGGTGTACTTGCCCGTGTGCATACCCTCTATTTTATAGGGAGTGTTCGTTAGTATCCGAGCCTGAACCCAAAAAAGGAATGATACTTACGTCCACTGGGACCAATTCCACCGAAGGGCAATCCATCAGTTCCTGGGTGGATGACGACCTCATTGGCGACGGCTGCTCCACTCTGAGTGCTATTGAAGACTTTCGTCTTCACCTTATCGTCCTGAGTAAAGACATACAATGCCAGAGGGTGGTCCCTACACCGACATATTAGAAAAAAAGGAAGAAAAATCAGTCTTGAGATTGCCCACCTTTCGTTAATGAACTTTATCGCCTCGTCAATATTCTCGACAGGGACGATAGGCAAGATGGGGCCGAAAATTTCGCTGCAAAATCTTGTAAGGGAACAGAAACAAATGATGCGAGAAATGACTCACTCCGACATCAACGAGTCATCCGCCTTCACGTCTTTTACCACAGTAGGCGCAATGAATTTATTCGCACGGTCAACTTCTCCACCAAAAGCGACGGTTCCTTTCGTCTTCTCGAGCATCCCAGCAATCCGCTCCGTGGCCTGTGAAGTCACAATGCGAGTGTATGCACCAGGGGCACCTGCCCGTTTGTCCACATCGGGGTAAAATTCTTCATATCTGAGAAAAGAAAGTAAGCGCAGTAGAAGGAGAAAAGACAGCAACGTACACGTCTTTAAGTGCCTGGACGAACGTATCTTGAAAATCTTTGGGGACGAGGATGTAATCAGGAGCAACGCATGTTTGCCCTGCATTGGCAACTTTTCCCCACAAAATACGTTTAGCGGCGGTCTTCAAGTCACATCCAGGATCAATAATCACAGGAGACTTTCCACCGAGCTCGAGAGTTATAGGCGTAAGGTGCTTCGCAGCAGCAGTAGCTACAATTCTGGCGACCCTGCCATTACCGGTGTACAAAACTACCGAAAATGAGTTTCAGTCAGAGACATCTGGAATATTTGCGCACTATGATCCCACTGCAATTCTAGAATCTGATATACACGTCAAGATCGTGAAATCATACACTGGAAATTAACGCACCCTAGTAGTTTCTGGTACAGCACCATTGATAACTCGGACAAGGTCATTGTCAAGATACTTATGAACCAGTTCAGTCATGAGTGCGCTTGTCGCAGGGGTCGATTCAGCTGGTTTAAGGAGAACTGTATTCCCAGCAGCGAGTGCCCCAGCCTGCATATAGCTCAGAAAAAGCGCATATATGATGTCGTTGGGCTTACCAATGGACCAAGGGTAAGGAAAACTGGATAATTGAAAGGACTGATGATCAACACAGTTCCCTTTGCCTCCTTCCTGATCACAGGGCGCATTGCCGCGAAATTGAAGCTGAACGGAGGTTTCGTGGGTTTTGACCATACGTCTACATTGTTCAGCTGATCCAAAACCTCGTTTAACGTAGGAAGAACGTCAAGGCTACCACACAAAGTCAGCAGATGCGTCGATGATTCAACCCTCAACACTTACAAGCGTGATTCTATCACTGGCCTCGAGAAATCCTTATCCATTGCATCCTGGAAACGTTCCAAGTTGTCTTTGATAAGATACGCAAGCTGCTTGAGTTGGTATTTCCTGTACTCAATCGACTTGAGCTTTCCGCTTGCAAATCCTGCCCGAAGCTCGTCTCGAATCTGTAAAGCGAATTATATTGAGATGACCCCAGTGCGTGAGTTATAGCAGAAGCCCCTTCCCATGGCGCTATCGCCAATGCACCCTTGCGCAGTTTCGGCAACTCGGTGGTTAAAGAACACGAGGAACGCACCTTCGGGATCTCGTCGAGAGGAGTGTACACCAGCTGCGTTGTAGACATTGTCGAAGTCGGAGTTCGTCTTCAAAGATAGGTTTCCTCAAATTTGGACCTTCGTGGTTTTAAATAAGTCTGTGATATGCTGGGAAAACGACGGTGAATACGGTGCAACATGCTTGAGACCGGAAACTGATTGTATGTAAACATAGAACCATAATGTGCATCATTCACACCATTACGTAACATCCCACGAATTCATTTCCCGAGCCGGTGGGGTCACAATATATAACATGAAAAATGAACCAAAAACAGCGCTGCGCCAAACGAGCTCACTAACCTGGACGACTCAATTTCACTTTCACCAGAAGTATTTCGTGGGAAAGGCGACATGGCTCCTGATTATATCAAAGGTAAGACAGGGAGATTGTAGAAGTTGCACGGCAAGAAGCAGGGTACTAGGGTGTAGTATTTCCTGACTTCTAAAAGAGAGCAATTATTTTTATAATTCTTCTCACACGATTAGCTCGTGAAATCCCAAGTCAACCGACTAACGTTTACTAGTATAGGTAGGAGCTTTTACTCATGATTCTCGCCGTTCCATATCAGTTCGATGCTTCCCTTTACCGAACCACAATCGCGGTACTGTACTCCTATATTTTTCATACCAATTAAACGCACTAATTTACCAAAATTATGTTCAGAAAGTCGTATTTCCTTCTGGACCTGCTCTGGACATATCAGATGGTATGGGCGCTTCCGCCGTGACAGTGTAGTTATATGCGAAGGAAGAATTTTCCGAACGAAGCTTGGCGTTCTGATTCACTGCAACTGTAACCGTGGGCTTTTATCCACGGACATAGCTGGCCACCTTTTTTGGGAAATATATAACTCATCCCACATACCAGATGTGACGTCTCGGACGGAGAGTCTTCCTCATGTAAGCATCAATCAACTTCGACAGTGAATCATGCACTGATGTGCGACTTCGAGCTTGGGAATATCTGCCTCCAGCCTTCTATTTGGAAGATGAGCGTAAGTACCAGCAGTAAAGCAGTACACTGCATCATCTCTTACTCGCACCCAATACATTTCAATTCCCATGTTTTACCCATGTTCTGTCTCTAGAGACAACGCAAATGACCCGTTGAACGAATAAAATTCGAAGGAAAGTGTATCTTTTTTGAAAGTCCCCACAAGTCTCTTTTGCGCTCGAGATTTAAACGTTTGAACGATGGTTTTTATTCATTTTTCCTGCTTTTCCTTAGTAAAGGTCGGTCATATGTATACAATCATATCATTGTCGCATTAACAATTCCTTTCCGCTTTGTAAATAGCATCCTTGCCTCTGAACATTACACCTCTCGCGCCCCTCGCAAACGACGTGGATAGAGCGAGCCTCAAAACTCTTTCAGGCTGCTGTCGATCTTGGTATTTCTATGATTAGCAAAAACCTGATATGCTTCTTATTGACGTCCTCCCTTGTAGCCAAAACATACATCAGGGATATGGAGGCCCTCGAACGACGCTGCTCACATTGATGCTACCTTTGGCAAGGACCTAACGCGAGACCTAGGGTCTCACCATTAACAAGCACCATAGCCTTTACTGTTTATAATGCCAAACAAAAAGCCGCTCCATTTGAGTTCACCAAGATATTTTATAAAAACAGTAAGCGCACAATTCTCGCCCTCTCCCGTCGTCACTAGATAACATTTATCCACTTTTTAAGGCATTAATGCCCCAGCTGCTACCATAATTCATGAAGCGATCCACTTTTTAGCGGACATAGGCGACTACATCATCAAGGACGAGTTTGTTCAAAGAAGCAATCCTGCAACGAGTAACCGGGATGGATGTAAGTTATAACCCATGGGATCTCTGTTAAACTTCTTCGTTGTTGAACACTTGTTGTTGTTCAAGATTAGTTTGTGAGTCTAAACCATGAACTGTATCGTTCGTAAATGTGCCATATCCCAATTATCTGTCTAGTGTGAGTCAAAGAAAATGAAACACAGCATGGATGAGGAAATTTCAATGTAAATCTATGTAACGAATGATATCTTGTATAGTACAAGATTGTCGGTACCTCCGGAACATATTGAGGTGCTATAGCATCCGAAATTAAGCGCCGGTAGCGCCTTCGAAGATTAAATGATGAAGCCCACACGAGGTTCTTCTCTTATGTCACTCACTATACGACGGCTTGACAGATTCTCTGGTACTACCCCGTATACAAAAAGTCTCTAATACCCATATATACTCGTGATGGCCACCAAAGTTCATGGAAATTTGAATTTCACCATGCTTGTATCATAATAATAAACAGGCGTAATGGTAATGGGTATATCATATTTTATTGCTATTAATTGAAGTACCTACTGTTGTAGAGAAATTATGTGAGTCCTCACAGCTTGAATGTACAGTAGTTGCAGCCTGACAGGTAGACTCATGTAACTCATGAGGCTGCTCCTCGACCTTGAGAGAACGCATGGAAATAAGCAGTCGACATGACTGGTATCAACGATGTGAGTCAGCTCGGGATTGACTGGATTAAAAGGGACTTACTATCATGGATATCAAAGCGATGGGTACGCTAGTAGAAACATGATCGTGTTAATTATATCCAGTGTTGTATAAACGAAACGCACTCACACAAAAACGATGAAAGGATTGACAGAATGCGACACAAAAGAGTACGGGATCATAACACTCGGAATTACTGTTACACAAAGAAGTCGTCTAGGTGAGCGGTCAAGGTAGGGACATAAGGGTGGAATTTACGCACAAAAGAAAACCGCCAAAGTCCAATTACCCCCTCTCACGACTAGTTCAACCACTTCGGCCTGACCCTCTGCAACATTACGCTTCGAGTACGTTGCAAACCATAGAGCTAGATGTGACATTATCGTCATAACTCTGTGAGTGCGATAGTATACAAAACGATGAGTGAGATTTCAAGCCATCTGAACATGAAAATGAAGCATATACCCAAGGGGACCGGCCTCGACCGGTGTGTGCTTCAGGTCACAATGCCGGGTGAAAGGATCCTCATCAAGAATATTCCGGGCAACGAGGGTGAGTGTGATTAAATACGGGATGCTGAGGGGTGTGAGGAGAATAAATATCTTCCGATTTTTCATATATAATGCGTATACTAAGCGCACAAAGATAGATAGTAAGCAATACGTGGTGTAAGAGTTTGACCCAGAAATATAACTCACGTCGTAAGACTAGGACGGTGTCCAAAGCACACTGTAGCGCCATGCAACTAATAGCCAAGAAGCTGAACCACATTTGACAATGAAATCTTGAGACGTGGTCGGGTCCTTGTGGAAGAAGGATGTGAACAAAACAGTAGTGAGCACTATAACATGATTTCAGTTTTATCAGTATTATTAGGGACAAACCGCTTACACAAGTGTCGCTAATCCAAAATATCGCGACCACAGATATAATAGCTTCGTTTTAGTGGGCGCTCTGATTGGAATGCCGTGCAGTTATTATCATAGGATATTTACCGTGAGCGTGTTTAAGAAGATACTCACGGCCATATAACTTTGTATTCAGACTTAAATAACCACAGGTAGTCCAAGAAAGCTAACACCAGAGAAAAAACTGCAAATAAAGATGTAAGAGGCCATATTGCGGACAGCACTGCAAAGTCCAAGCGCTCACGAGAAAGGTAATTCCTCTCGTAGAATGATCTTTGAATATCGCGGAGAAACATGGCGTCATATTGTTTTGCTGCCAATACCGACATAATCCCAGCAGAAAATCAAAGAGATAACTTTTGGCTTGAGGTTGAGGTAGAGAGGGGGAGATGAAGGAATGAAGGATGTAAACGAAACGAGCTTTATTAAATTATTTATGGTACTCACATCAATCACTTACGTACTAGTCAGGCCTCAGGTTCGGACTACATATACTGGAGCCGTAGATTCCGGCTCCCGAAAAAGTGACTGCACCAATTAGGAACTCACCTTTCATACCCCGTTAGGCGCGCCGGAGAATGTGCTCAATATTAATGAATCTGAGGCCTGATTGAGATTACTTAGGCGACGAGAGAGTGATACATGGAAGAACTCAGTGTGTCGCTGAGCTCAAGAAAACCTTTTATTCTGCTTGTTCGAGAGAGCCAATAGGGCATTTGAATATTATTAGATCACGGTTCCTGTTCGGCGAGTGTCATCTTTCTTCTTCAAACGACAGCTTTCGGATATCTCCTTGACTAAAGTTATTCCGTTGAATAGAGACTTTTACTAGCAGGGTATAGTATATACTAACCCGACAACCTTAAACCACGTTATCTTGGCAAATAAAACTTCGTTCCTTTCCTACGTAAATACTTAAAAACTCTGTTTCCCCTTGATTATCCCATGCTCAAAATTGGATTTATGTACAAGAGTCATTGCAGTCTGACATAAGGATACATCAAGTACACGAGCACTGAGGTCGGCGTAAATGTCGGTTGTCGCTAACCCGATGGGAGCAGTCAACCGTACTTACAAGGCTTGAGGATGCGGAGAAACTAAGACGAGCAAGAGTCAACAAAATCACGAGGTTTGGATTCAAGGGTTAGTCGCGTTTTGGAGGATGTTTAGACTTTCGTTTCCCCCTTGTGATTCGCGTCTTCGGGTTCACTACTGAATCCGAAGAAACGGTCGTAGAACCACATTTTATAACAACGAGTAATATTCAAGGGCTGAAGCACTAGAGCCTGATCAGTAGCATCAGAGAAGGGGTTACATACCACATAACGAGCCCTGACGCCGACGACCGACTCCAATAATGGTATGAGGATTCGGACGGCTGCCGGCAACCTCTGAAAATTCCAAGTAGTAAAGGGCCCGACAAATGATGGTTTGGAGCTGTGCTCTTTTGCCAGATAATACATCCACGTCGTTGATAGTAGAAAGCTTATAGTTGGACAAAACTAATATCGGATCGCGACCAAGACATTCAGGGATGACCACAGCATGAGGAAAGTCCTGGACGAAGCAAACTAAAAAATAGAAATCTCCCTACTAATACACGATCCCGATTAGGAAGATAGAAATGGTTAACAGCCTTTAGCCTTAACTGCTATAGTCTATGTCTCGGCAATGATTCCTTGGATCTGTATCCATCGAGAAACCATGCCAGCCAAAAGAAAAAAAGGAATAGGTATCGCATTGCGCAGCACTCAATTGACAATTTCGACGACCCGACAACTCCATTCCAAATTTCCAAATTTCAGGTACATCACACATGCAATATAGATCTGAATAAAGGGTGTATATTCGCTTAAGCGTCGACGGCGGCGTCGTCACTGTCAACGTAGCAAACAACAATTCAACCGACACGCCAAACCGTACACAGTGGACGTAATTATAATGCTATGAGTGGAGATGACAACGAAGATTGTGAGCAATCAAAGAAATGGGGTTCAGGGAAGTACCTAGTAAGCGCATTAAAATGCAGGCGATGGTGTGGGGCCGATAATAACAGAATACAGATGCATACTTTTTGGGGAAGCAAGGATAACGGGAGCAAGAAAGTACAAAAATGGAGAAGTCAGAGGTCGATGAAGCTCTTGACTTTACCCAACCACTTGACGTATTCCTGTTGC
The DNA here is from genome assembly GCA_964017145.1 of Agrocybe praecox. NCBI lineage: Eukaryota > Fungi > Basidiomycota > Agaricomycetes > Agaricales > Agrocybaceae > Agrocybe > Agrocybe praecox. The sequence goes on along the minus strand of OZ024845.1, from coordinate 345,700 downwards.
TCCTTGTATGCAGCGTATTCAGGGATGAAGGAAGCAACAGTCTCGTTGACGCCACGTTCCTGGAGATATTTCTCGAATTCGTCCTGGACACCAACGTCTAAAGTGTCGAACTGAAGACGAAACGCTAAGTGAAGTTGCCAGGAACAGAAGGGAAAAAATGCCTTACCTGAGGACCAATGTACAGTCCTCGCCTGTTCCAGTCAGCATCGGCAGTGAGTTCTGTTCCAAGCTTAGCATCGTCATAGTAAGATATGTTCTCGATGACGAGGGTGCCCTCCTGGCAAACCATGTCAATGTTCAAGGCACCAGGGCCATTTGACTGTATGGTGCGAATTAACAGAGAAAATTTCTACCATATTATTAACAAACGAACCTTGGTGATAGAGAGCGAGGCACGGAGAGGAAATATGGGAGGTTCTGACTCTTCACCCTCAGCGTCGGGTTCGTCGAATTCTTCTTCTGACTGAATGTCGGCGATAGAGAACATAATGCGGATGCTAAGCGGGCAGTCAGCCATTTGGTCATGCGCTACGCTTCGTGGACTGACTTTTCGTCACCGAATTTGCGGGTGAGAGTTACTTCGTCATTTCCACGGACATCGTTAATCTGTAGCACGATGACTTTCAGACATAACTCAATCTGTGAATGGGACGTATACCCGTACCGACCAGACTCCCTGCTCTAAGAAAGACTTCAAAAAATCGGGAGTGACATTCGCGGTCTCAGCAATAGCTTCTTGCTCATATTTGAGTTCTTCTTGCAGCTTTTGGGAGAGAGAGATGTCGGCTATAGTGAAAGACATTAGCGTAAGTCCTTAAATCCTCCAGTACTTTTATTCCACGTACTAGTTCCACTTCCAAGTCTGGCACTGCTGGCAGAGAAAGTTCTGACACCAGCAGCTTTGACGACCATAGGCCTTGCAATGGAAGACACCATTGAGACCCTCATTCCAGACACGAGTCTGGCAGGGCTAGCGACGCGTGCAACGTTGCGAAGAGCGGCGAAAGCAGACATTTTGAGGGATTTAGGTGCGAAAGGCGTAGAAATGAGTGGAACAGAACTGCAAAAAAACCGAGACGTCACGCGTTGAACAGCATTCATTGTTTGGCGGCGGTCTCTGAACCAAAGCATGTCTGTCTGGTAAGATATTGGAAACCAAAATCCAATCCGACTCAAATTTCAATCAGTGGAACTCTTGAGCTTGAGCGCTTGAGCACCTAATGGCTTCTAAGTCAATAAAATTGATGAAATACTTAACTCCCTGGACACGAAGTGGAACAGGTCTTCTTGTTGAAAAAACCTATATGTGGTAATGTATGCCGCACATGCCGATTATAGCAACCGTCCCACCATGTTGACTCTCGGCCTCGGTCCTGACTCGCATTCAACGTCCCTCGACGCTCCTCCAGGCTCCCTCCTTCAATAATTAAATATCATACATACTGAGAAGGGTCTTAGTATGTGTTATTTTATGAAATGCTATTGCTATACCATGGAACGTTATTTTGCTAAAATTTTAGCACCCTACTAACGTTGTACATAAGGCCACGGTATACAATTTCTTTTGGAGCTATTTTCATCTTCTACCGTATCAATCTTGGGGCCAATATTTCTAGTGTAGGTAAAGAGAGCAAGAGGCAGGGTTCGTTTTAGCTAATGCAGTTGGATTTTGGAGATTCATCTTGAAAGAAGTAGTTGGCCGGCAAGGTTCCAGGAATCAGGATTCTGTCTAATCTAACTTGGCCACGAGGAGTCAACTTAAAACTGTCGAAGGCATGGCAAGCCTCTTCATGACCCAGCACTTTTTCAGATGTTAAGAAAAATTTAAAGCAATCCCATATTACAAAAATTTCTAGCCCAGACCATCAAGGGAGGACAATTGATAATTACACTTTTGTTTTCTCAAGGCCTACTACACATTCCATTGCCTAACAAGGAACAAATTCCTGATCTGGGTACTTTTATCATCTCAGGAATCTATTGTACATCGTATATCACCTTATATCACCCGTGTCCAGGACTCGCTCGTTGGGCAATCGAAAGGGAATTTAAAAGGAAACGAAGAAAGGTTGAAGCGGAGATTAAATTATCCAACATCCGATTTTGCATACGAATGCCCACAAAAATATATGAGGCACTCTCTCTTTCTGACTCACCAAGTTTTACTTCTCTCAAACCTTTGGACTCCTTCTTTCCGATACCTCTGGAAATTTCTGCTCATCATGGATGTCGACATGAAGAGAGACGAAAATGACGACAAAGACATTGTACCTCCCACAAACGGCGGCAATGGTCGTGATCGTGATTATGACCGTGAAAAGGATAGGGACCCTCGGGATCGCGACTACGACCGCGACAGAGACAGGCGTGACCGCGACAAAGAGAGGGACCGCGACCGTGGTGATAGACGTGATTCCGGTGAGCATGCATGCCATAACACAGCGATATTTGGTATAACAATGTTTAGGACGCCCGCGACCAAGAGTGGGCGACCACTGGGAGCCTGAGAGGAGGAACGATGTAATTATGGGTTTCCGCTATTTTTAATACTTCAAGATACTGATAGTTCTCTCTTTCAGCGTCGCAGACGCTCCAGGTCTCGTTCGCGCTCTCGCTCGAGGAGGCGCTCGGCTTCTCCGCGACGCCGCAGACGCTCTCGAACTCCTCGTTCTCGAAGCCGTACTAGGTCAAGGAGTCCCAGGTCTCGTAGTCGAGAACGTAAACCAGACACCTTTGCACGTTCCCTAGGAGGCCCAATGAACGCCGACCATGAAGAAGCAGTTGAATTTGCCAAGATCAGCAAGCGAGAAAACCGAGTTTACGTTGGCAACCTGAGTTACGACGTCAAGTATCGTGATCTAATGGAATTCATGCGGGGAGGTGGGTGGGGGAATTTTAGCCTTTTTGATATTGTTTGGGGTGCATGGGCATGGGGCAGTTTTATTGTTATGGCGCGTGTTGTGCGAGTTTCTCAGTCCGTTATGGATTTTCAGCAGGCCTCTCCGATGAACTGGAGTAGACGTGAATGGGGAGGATTGAGAGACGATGTTGTGGAGAGCCCTTTTTAAATTTTTTTGTCTGATGGAATGGTCGAGTCGTTGAGAGGATATTGATGGGAGTTTTTGGTTGGCAGCTGGTGAGGTTCTCTTCGCCGAAGTACTCGTCACTCCCACTGGCGTTTCTAAAGGATGCGGGTAAGTTTTCACTTGATGATTGAAAACTCACTCATCACCCCTTTATATCTCAGAATTGTGGAGTTTGCGTCTTCTGAAGATGCTCAACGTGCCATCCGCGAATTGTCGGAGCAGCCAATGCTCGGACGTCCAGTCTTTATTCGCGAGGTAAGTGGTATTTCTCTTCCTATCCGAAGTAGTTTGCCAATAAAATATAGGACCGCGAAAATGAAGCGAGGTTTGGAGCTACGCCTGTTCCAGGTAAAATCGGGATGGCTATGGCTGGACAAGGCCTTAATGCGGCTCCTCCTCCCCGTCCTCCTTCCCACAATTACTTTGGTACCCACAACAACCCAGGCAACCAACTTTATGTTGGGAACGTATGTACTCGATTTGAGTCGGTAGCAAACGCGATATTTAATCCAAATAATTTAGCTGCCTTACCAAGCTGGCTGGCAAGATTTGAAGGATCTGTTCCGTACTGCCGGCAACATCATACGTGCTGATATCAACATAGGCGCCGATGGAAGACCCAAGGGATCCGGAACTGTCGTCTTTGAGACACCTAAAGATGCCCAGCAAGCTATCAGTAAGTTTACTACCTGATAGCATTTTCCATCTTTGATCTTGTCTTTATAGGCATGTACCATGGATTTGACTGGTACGGCCGCACACTTGAAGTTCGGGAGGTGGGTTCATCAACCTTATCATCACACAAATCAAACACTTAACTAGTCCTCCACGCTATTAGGATCGTTATGCTGGACTTTCTGGCGGGGGTTTCCGTGGTGGTTTCCGCGGTGCTCCGCGAGGACTGCGCGGGATTCGTGGCGCACCTCGTGGTAACTTCCGTAGTAGCTTCCAGGGACCAGGTGGTCGCGATTTCTCTGATCAGGATTTGTACGCCGACTATCCTGGCCCCGAACAGGGTGCTGCTGGAGTCTCCGGTGGTCCTGGTTTGAGGGGTCATGATTACCCCGCTAGGGCACCCAACGCCTACGCTGGTCCTGCTTATGCTGATGGCGAGCCCAGCCAGCAGATTATGGTTCGGAATGTAGGTGTCTTTTGTGCTTATTTTCTTTTCTTTTCTTTTGTCACTGACTCCTTTGCAATTTTAATAGCTGCCATGGTCTACTGCCAACGAGGATTTGGTGGAGTTGTTCGAGACCACCGGTCAAGTCGAATTGGCCGAAATTCTCTTTGATGGCACCCGCTCTAAAGGATGCGGTGTGGTCCAATTTGCTCAGACTGCTGAAGCTGAGACTGCCATTGGTGTGCTTTATTATTTCAGCTTCATTATCTTGACGCTCATATATTTCTAGCTAAATTCCAACAATATATGTACGGTGGAAGGCCTTTGGGTATGCCGCTCAAGAAATTCTATATGCTTCCATGCTCACTTATGTTTTAGACGTTCGCTTCAATGACCGTTGGCACACATTCACACCTTCCGCTGCCAAAGGCGGACAGGTTGCTCCCATGCAATCCGATGTTGTCTAATCAAGAAGTATCTCTACCTATGGCGGCCTTAATATGTTCACTTCTCTACTAACGGCCATTCAATTTCTCTTCTTGGAGTCTCATTTTTTGTTTCTGTAGTTTTATTCTCAAGAATACGAAACTGAATCTCGAATAGTAGTCGATATTGCGAAATACCCTCCCCTCTCTCTGACTTGAACTTTTGCGTCAAATACTTTATCCTGTAACTGTTTGTGATTCTGAATTAAAAACGCGCTGCTGTTTTCGCAAGTCTCCCAGTCTCAAAGACAACGTGTTCAATGTCACATGCCCAGAGTTCGGGTTAGGGGCACAGAGTTATTAATATAACGTTAGGCCTAGTTGATTGAAACCCTCAAGATAAAGAGTTATCTCTGACACCTACGAAGCACCTAGCTATGGCCTGGCGATGCAGTGGACATTCTAATGCTCAACTTATTATGAACCTAAAGTCAAGTGGAATCATTCATTCAGAGAAAGTTGTAAAGGTAAAGGAATTCATATCAATCAACGATTTTGGGCTTATGGACGTCCTGCAGGCTATGAATGCGGTGGATCGCGCAAACTATGTCCCACACACGGAGGAATCTTACGAAGACTCTCCTCAGTTGCGTAAATTTTGCAAGGGCGCTTAATGAAGCTTAATCTAAGGCGAGCAAACTATCAGGGTGATCGGACACGGGGCGACAATCAGCGCCCCTCATATGGTGGGTCCCGAAAAAAATGTATGAAATTATTTCGGTGACTCATTCATTATACTGTAGCATGCATATGCTTCACAGCATCTTTTGCCATATCTGCGCCCTGGCGCTACAGTCCTCGACGTAGGCAGCGGATCTGGATATCTTGTAGCTGTTCTACATGAGCTTGTTAGTCCAGGCGGCAAAGTGGTGGGGATAGATCATATCCCTGAGCTGGTCCAAAATTCGATTGCCAACCTGAAGAAAGATGGCAGAGGCGAGGCAATGAAGAAGGGTGAAATAGTGATGATTACAGGGGATGGACGACTTGGTTTTCCTGAGGCCGGTAAAGTGCCATTTCACTATATCTCAATCGCTTTCTAAAATAAAACAGGTCCTTACGATGCAATCCATGTCGGAGCGGCTGCTCCAAAGGTGCCCCAGGCTTTGATAGACCAGCTGGCGAAAGGGGGAAGAATGTTCATCCCCGTAGGCACATTTATGCAGAACATCGAACATATTGACAAGGACGAAAATGGAAAAATTCATAAAGAAGAAGTGATGGGCGTTCGTGTGAGTGTGTCCTATGTTTTTCGAACATTCCAAAATTCTGATTTGTGTACAGTATGTTCCTCTAACCGATAGGGAGAAGCAAATCAATTAACTAATATATGTATATTAAGTGTACTAATATCGACTCATACCTTTCTGTTTTACTCTATACTATGTCATAGTTTCGTCTAATTTTGAAATGGCCAACGGCAGGAATGATGCTCTCGCCCTCCCTGGTCCGTTCTCGGTGGAAGAAAAACAAAATAAGAAGCCGCAGAAGACTTACAGGACGCGTTCTGATATTCGCTGATACGCACGTATGATTATTGTCAACGTAAAGAAGGTACGAAATCCCCACCGTGTACAAGTTTCTGCTGGCTCATAGATGGCAAAATAGCACTTAGGCGGTGTATAAAAGCAACACTAGACAGCCTCTTTTCACCAGAAACATCAGCTTTTGCAATATGTTCTTCCCCACCTTCGTCTTGACCACTTTTCTCGTTGCTGGCATGGCTCTAGCCACCCCTGTCGTGCCAGGTGAGTCGTCTTTTGAACTTTTTTGTCGTCATATTTATGCTTGCTTCTAGAAACCATATGCAAGGGTACTCAAACCGTCACGTCGACCCAATTCATCGGTGCCAACAAGGACGTGAAACTTGAGTACATTACCTGTGAAAGTGTTGTGAAGCATAATGGCCTTGAAGCTCGCCAATCCCCCAATGTCTGCGGAGCAACCTGTAAGATTTTTTATGGATATAATTCAAGTTATAGAGAGTTGATTTTACATTTATGATGCTATTAGGTACCACCAACTGCTTCCTACCGGCTGGCGGAGGTCCTGACCCAAATGAGTGTCACATCATTGCTGACGCTTTACGGTTCGACAGTCAGAACGTTGGTGAGGAAAAGCACCCCTTTAAATTGTTTTATTTTTGACTTGCTGCCTATGTTAACCTAGCCCCCATATTTACCGTTGGAAATGGTGTAAGTAATTCATTCGATCATGCCTGACAATTCGACCTTAACGACACAATACCAGTCTAACTCTACCAACATCTTGTCATTGAGCTTCGCCAGTTGCACCACCTTCTTCTTGAACCAAGCCACGACATCCCTGAACTACTGCCGCAACGACTTTGTAAGATAATTGTTAACCTCTCTAGTCAAGTAAAGTGGTTGCAACTTTGACTAACTCGTTCACTTTAGGCAGCTGTTATTGATTTCGTCGCGCCGAACTGCCAGGCTACCCAGAACGCCCATGGAGGAAACTGCGTCGCCAATGATGGAAGGTGGTTCATCCAGTAAGCTTGCCTACCCACTAATTATATTATTTTGACAATTGCTCATGAACGTGGACTCGTATCAGAGTACAGCACTCTTGATAGGAAAGCACTCAGATCAATTTCCGAAACACGGAGAAATCCGTCCAGTGCATGGCGACACTTTGCCTCGCCGGTTTTTCCATATCCACTTAGATATCTAAATACGTACATCTTGGTATTAACAAAAAAAAAAAAAAAAAAAAAGAATCGATTTCCGATATGAATATCTGTTCTCAGAATCGTATGACTTCTATTAATTACAGGTAATTAGCATCAGGAATAAATACGAAAGGCATTGGTAAAACGAACTTTTCACTCTCTGGTTTGACCTGTCAAGCAGATCCAGGATGTACACAGCATTTTCTCCCTCGTCAATCCAAGCCAACCTTCCCGAGCTGGCGCACAATGTTTCGGACGCCGTGGAGTAGCTTTCAATCTCGTATATATTTCGAAACGTGGTCAGCGGGGATGTATTTGCGACTCCTAATTCGTCTGCATCATTTGGGCTTGAATATGCAAATTCCATGACCTGTATTTCTCTTTCAGAATCGGAATGAGTGGCCCACGCAATTAAGTGCTGATCAGTGACTGAGTAGGAACCGAGGGCCACTTGCGCCCAGGTATTAGGATTGAAGGAATGGACGGTTCGAAGGTGTAACTGCGCGTTTTCCAGGTCATCTCCCGGGACAATGACTTCATATTGCCAGAGCTTGACGAAAGATGTGTCCTTTCGATCCTCTACCAAATCGAAAATGTACGGTTGATGACTGCCAGTGTACCAGTCGCCCGCACCATAGAAATCGAAATCAACCTCGGAAGATGTAATATCGTGTGCAGAAGAAGTGGGATATAGCAATTTTATTGATGCTTTCTTGACTTGTGGGTCATCGCCACTGAAAAGGGGTGTCGAGGAAGAGAGTCGAGGAATGGGCCACAAGAAAGCACCCGTCTTGTTGAGAAGCGTTATGAATGATTCCGCTGCCATGATCTGACAGAAGTCGTAAGTAATGTCACTTTCGAAGAAATATTTTGCAGACTTGGCTGAACTCGACGCCTTCATCTACTACCCAACTAGCCCATGCACCTGTCACATAATCCCAAATCTTCAGTACATTCCCATGGAGGAAAATCAGTCGGTTGAACGACATGCTATAAAACGGTGTTCCGCAAATGTCCGTAACTATGTCGAGTGTAGCAAGTATTTGGAGTCGTGGATTGTTGGATTTAGGAAAGACTTCGTAAATCAGAAATCGTTCTAGTGGACTAGAGAAGAATTTTTTTTAAATGACTCTTTTGTTTCTTCCTTGTTCTTTTTAGATGTTTGACTTGCTTACATGGCATTTTCAACGACGTCAGCGTGAATGTAAATTCGTAACCCAAGACCGTCAGGAGTAGGGTGGACCATTATCCATTCGAGCTCGATCAAAGCAGTTGCGTTTGGGGTATCAAAAGAAAGTGGTTCCAAATAGCGGCCAAAATGATCGGCGCTTAGATAGTTTTCAAGATCCCAGAGTGCGACAGCCCCTTCATGAAGAGAAACTAAAAAACGTCCACCAGGAACAAGAAACAGCTCTCTGATTTCCGCATCGTCACCAGAGAGCGACTCGAATAGCAGATAGCATATCGTGGGTTGAATTTCATAGTCGATTTCAATTTCGTCGTTCGAGGGCTCTGGCCGATACATATAGTTCAAGAATCGATGGGGACCCATTGCAGCGTGCTCAAGATCGAAATTAGACATATCTGAGATGGTAAACGTCGGTCGGAAAATGTTGTCCTGGTCGCATACTCTCATTAATGCCTCGATCCATACAATCCTCGATTTAGTGGCACTGTACAATGAGGTGCAGACCTATGGAACCCTGTTAGTCGAAAAATAGATATAGAAATTCATCATTACCTTTCTTAACGTCAAAATATCGATGGGTTGCATGAAGGACGTGATAAGGATCAGGATTTCTTCTGGAAGATCTGACAGCCTCATGTTGGCTATTCTTTGCTCAATAATTTTCTTGCGACCAGTGAAAGCCCAGAGAAAGATGGTACTGCAACTTGCAAGTTACAAGAGCAAGAGGCAACAAAATTCTAACGTTTAGCGTTCACGTGCGGCTAAAGAAATTATTAAATTACTTAAAACCAAACAATTAAAGACCTGGCCACCTTTGATCAATGATCAAGGACGAAGGTCTTCACTAGTATACCAGGCAGCCGTTATAAGAGATATATATCTGACTCGAGTATAAATTCACCTGGAATTGGGTGTATATCAGTGTAGAAAAGCTTCTACGTGGCTAGACTGCTGAAGTCCCATGAAAGTTATTTAATCAAAACCAAAACGAATGTGATAAATTTGCAAGCAGATGGTACCGATGAGTGTAAGATAAACATGTGTAGAAATGAGACAGGAAATATTATTGGGCAATGTCATACTTCTGCGTATACGAGGGAGGTGGGGCATTGTCGAAGTCAGCGTTAACCGACGGGGATTTCAAACTATCGCCTCTCATATACATAGAGGAAGGTGATGCAATGTTTGTTACCGAAGCCGCATGATTCAAAACCAATGTGGACGGGCCTTCATAGTCCGAGCTGTTAGCATTGGCATTTCCAGAGGTAGGTAGTAAAGATTCTGTAGAGACAGGATGGAGTTGGCTTTGATAGGCCGATTTTTCGTTGAAAGGATTGTGTGATTGTAGGTTTCCTGGCATGCCATGGGGGTCAGAAGCTTCTGTAACTTCGTCGAGAACGAAAGGATTCGGGGCTAGCGGAGAACGTTTTGGACCTGGTGGGATAAAGTAAGTAGCCATTAGATTTTGGAGTAAGACCTTGGAGTTTGTTCAAGCACGTACCTTTCTCGCCGTCATCAATTACATTAAACCTAGCTTGTCGGCGTCTGCGCCAAAGGAGGTATGAGAGGATGAGGATTATAAAGGCCAAAGCTCCAATTAGACCACCGGCAATAGCCCCAACTGGCGTCTTTGAGCTCGACACCAACGCAGGTTCTGAAACGGTGGTTACCGTCGATGTTGCTGTAATGGTAGATGGTGAGGTTGATACAGAGGTACCCGCAGATACAGAGGTCGGTACGTTTGGCAATAGACTTGCGCTTGTCGTTGACACCGACGATTTGGAGCTTGTAGCAGAGCTCGAAGTGGCGGTTGAAGGGCTTTCCTTAGACTGCACTTGCGAGTTAGAACCAGCAGAAACTTGTGCTTGGCTCAAATTGGATCCTGAACCAGGAGTGGTCCCGGAGGAGCTTGATCCCGGCAAGTTAGTAGATCCAGAAGATGAGCCTGACCCAGGAGCTGAAGTGGATGACCCAGAAGATGTTGAGGATCCAGGGGAGGAGGATGACGACCCATTGGAAGTGGAAAGTGGAAAATCGCTGGCCGTTGGCCATGTTACGCTATTCGCAGCAGTGACGAACTCTAATTTGTCCAAAACGAATGGCTGAGGATGTCCGTTAGCAGATGACCCTTTGTTTGTCACGACCAGTTGATGGAAAGAATCGGACAAAACGTTGGATTGAAAGTACTGGACGTCATAAACTGCATCACCGCCGGAAGACATTGAAATAGAAACTGCGGGTCCACCGTCGATCGAAACGTCTATGAAGTTGCTTCCTGTGCCCGAGGGGGTTGTAGCAAAAATCCATACTTGATAACCTTTTGTAGAAGAAGGAATGTAAGCTTACTTTGCTCCAATGAATTCATATATATAAAGCCTGACCTGAAAACCTAAAGGTAGCAGTTGCTCCAGACTGTGTCGTCGTATGCGTCGAAGATTCCCACTGCCTCGACGACCCAGTAGTAGAGACTTGCCAGCTCCCAGAGTAATCGATGTGCTGTGTGTCTAAGTCATCAATTGAGATGGTGTTCGGCATTCTGGGTTCAGAGGCGTCCAATCTTTTCTTCCATGAGCGGCTGAGGCAGAAAACAATAGTGATCAAGTGAAATATGTACTACAAAAAAGAGGAGCCCTCCTACTCGTTGCTCTAACCTTATAACACATAAAACAAATAACAAATAAACCAAGGGGTGGGTTATGCGGTAAGATATCCATCAAATAGTTGACACTTTCTGATCGTGGTCATGTAAACATATGATACCGATACATAAGTACGTAGCACACACTCACCATGAAGGGGGCCGGTGCACCATTATCCATACAGTATGTATGAGTATATACAACAATAATTGACGTCTGAAAGCCAACCAGATACGAGGTCAATTTTGGATACCTTGAGTAACGGAAGGTATACGTGGCTTCGTATCGAAGGAATGGATGTGGAGATCTTTCCTGATAAAATGATTAAAGTTAGGCCCGACTAGAAATTCCCATGAATTACCCTGAATCATTTTCGTGTCACCAACCAGGTTCCGACGCCAGACCAAGACCATGCAATGACCAATTTTATGTGCGACAACAAGATGCCGTCGGTCTTGAATCTTGTTTATTCACCGAGTCTTCGCAGAAATGAGCGGTGACATAGCCCACGAGCAAAATTGACAGTACAATCGTGCGGAATTTTTGGCATTTGTCCGCCCTTTGCCACCTATGAATACAGTGGGGACGGGGAATTGACGCCGTGTGTATCGCCATTGATGATGAGCATTGAGAGCAGCGACTCGGAAGTTTGAAGTTTGAAGTTTTTGGAAGTTTGAACTTGGGTTTTGGGATAGCCAGTGAAACCGAGATCACATGTGCTGTGGAAACCTTCAGGTGACAATCATGTCCCTGTGCCGGGTGCCCTCTACAATCCTCCGCGCCAATCGGAAAGGGACGCACAGAAAAGAAGTACGTTGGAAGGACAGTCAAACTTGTCTTATCCCATAGCTCTCGGTGGGCGTCCGAAGCTATGGGTTATCGTAGGTTATGGGTTATTGCAGGTCAAAATAGCCCTCAACCGAGGATTTGGTGGACAGAAAACCTATGGGATTACGCAGGTTATGGCTTTATACAGTTATGGGATAAGGCAGGTTTGACTGTACATAAAAATTGAACACCGTATAAGATAGCCAGACTCTAGGCTTTATTATTGTAACCTTTATAAATCACTTTCTTCTAGTTGTGTTGGCTTTTTTATCCTTTGTGTTCGACTAAAACTCATATGTGAATTGTTCCAAATCTTATCCAACATGAAGGTACACTAGTGGAATCTAGGTATACATAAATTGACCACCATGAGGGCCTGATTAATCTGCCACACGCTTAAACTTCATATAACACGCTTCTCCCAGAGGTCGGGCCTAAATGACGCTCGATGAGCTGAATTGTAGACTTATAAGAACAGACTCACCTGTTGAATATCATTCTTATCAGGTACCGGAAGGTTCTTTGGATATTTTCCAGAGCCATCTACAAGCTCATACTCAAATCCTAGAAGCACGAGAGCAAGAACCAGCTTTATTTCGAGCTTTGCTATCTTCATACCAGCACAAGGGTGACGTCCTACGAAAATTTAAGGAACACCACATAAGCGATCTCAACTCTTCTTTCAAATGTACTATACGTACCAACACCCCAGCCAATATATGCAAATGTCTCCTTGCGATCTTCTTCTCGGCCTTCCAAGTATCGAGAAGGGTCGAACTTGGTTGGTTCAGTATAAATATTTGGATCCATATGGGCATCGGCGACTTGATAGGTCAGGAAATCTCCCCGCTGAACTGTGATCCCGTCCAACGTGAGATCTTGATGCATGTTGCGTCGAAGGGCAGATCCCGACAAAGTGTGCCTCAGTGTTTCACGAATGACTAGATCGATGGATGGAAGTTCATCTTCCCAAGCATTGAGGGGGATGCTCGAAAGACGCTTGTACAAAGGCTCAGATGAAAGGGTGTCGGTGTAATTTGCAACAAGCTTCTTCAGCTCGTCGATGACGCGTTGTTTCCATTCATTATTCGAGCCAAGGTATAACAGAGCCCAGCAGGCTATTCTCAAATTAATAGATACAAAATTGATATTAGTTGTAACTTACAATTTACACCGGTGTTGATTACACCGGCAAAAATTATTCCCATAATCGTCTATGTGAGGAAGGTCAAAAGATTCTAGCTCGCGTGATGAGGATTAACTTACGCCGACGATAGTTTCATCCGAGTTTCCCTGAGCAATCAAAAGGTCTATGGGATCTGTGGAAGGCACAGGGGATTTCCGCCGGAGTTGTACAAAATTATTGATCAATGTGTACAGCGCAATCGTCGATTTCTCCTGAGCTTTTTTCGCCGAACCTGGGAACCATGGAAGGAGAAGAGCGACCGGAGTGGCGCTTTTCTCGAGTGTCCAGTAGTTGCTCGTGAGATCGTCTATCGCCTTTCTGTCGTTCGATAATTCCTCGCAGGTCGCCATGCGGACAGTCATCTGAAAGACGAGCTGAAAGGTGACATTAGGGAATGTTTTTGTTATTTTCGGTAAAATCATCACATACGTCATAAACCTCCTTGAACGGATTGATCTTTCCTTCCGTACCCCAATCTTTCATACGATTGTCCAAGTCGGCAAGTAAAACAGGAAGAGCTGTATTTTCTACGTAAGCGTCAACCTAACGGAATAGATGGAAACAACTTGCTTTCAACTACTCGGTCTTTACGAAGTAACGACAGCAGTCGTTTGATGAAACCCTCATCTGTATCAGATATTGCACTTTCGTCTCCAAAGTTAATGCCCACGTCCTTGAGTTGAGGTGCTCCTCCCATCAGAATCCGATAACCTTCGGTCATACTCAAGCCTTGTTGGTTGAAGAAGAATTTGCGGGCTTGCTCTCCCCTGAGCGATAGGACTCTATGCTAATTTGCGAACATGGACCGATTAGATGGATAGTTCAAGACATTGTCATATTTACCTGCAGAACTCTGAACCTAAACGCTTTCCCTCCACTTTCCTTGAACTTCTCTCGAATAAAATCATACCGTTTGGTAAAGAATGCCCAGGCTGTGACGACCGGGAACCCTCCGAGATCGTAAATCTTCTCATTGGAGGTAGACCGGAGCATGAGAAAGGACAATAAGGCGACAAGCAAAGTCGCAAAAATTCCATAGGAAGGAGAACCTAGCAGCCATTGAGATGGACTAGACAGAACCTGCGCCAAAGGGCTGAAGTGTGCATTGGGCGTTGCCATTAGGGAAATAGCAAAGACTCGGTCCAAAATGCGGGACTGTCAGCTTGACTTTTAAATAGACTGATTCCTGCGAACTTCTTTCCTTTCAAGTATTAGCGCGAAGGATAAATTGTCTCGGGCAAGGCATATGTTAGTAATCTGATATAGTCAGCAGATTTCATACGCTCTAAGAAGGATTCACAAGGGCGCTGCGCCACTACTGGGGAGTTGTATTTAGCTGCACGGTCATCTTCCTCCACCGTGACAAGGTGATATTTCTAATTTTTTAAACCACCTCATATACACTTTTAGCACAGTTTTAGAGTTACCCGTCGATGATATTGTCAAGCAACTATTTCGTGCTGTTCAGTCAGCAATGCGCCGGTATTTCAGAAAAATGGGTCCTCCTATAGGTCGACTCTGTTAATGTTAAAAATTAGCCGGGTTTATAAAACAGTGTATAAAAATGATTTACCTTCTCCATATCATTCCTATCTGGAAGGGGACACGTCTCGGGGTAATTTCCATTTGAGTCCACGACCTCGTAGTCGTATCGTAAGAGCATGAGGGATAAAATTATCTTGAGTTCTATCTTTGCCATCTTCATTCCCGCGCATACATGCCGACCTACGAAGTAAGGTAGAGTAATCAGGGGCTCTTCCCAAGGTGTAAATATCTTAATCGCAAAGCCTACCTGCACCCCAACCGAGGTACGCAAAGATCTCCTTCTTATCTTCTTCTCTCCCTTTAATATACCGCTCTGGATCAAATGTTTCTGGATCTGGATAGATATTTGGGTCCATGTGAGCATCGGCAAGCTGATACGTAAGAAATTCGCCTCGTTTGACGGCCACTCCGTCGACGAGGATATCGTGGTTCATGTTTCTTCGAAGAGCTGATCCAGAGAGTGTCAGTCGTATAGTTTCCCTTATGATCAGGTCAACGGCAGGAAGCTCATCTTCCCAAATGCTGACTGGTATCGATGATAAGCGCTTGTGGAGTGGTTCACCAGGATTAGATGTGGTTGCGTGCTTCGAAAGTAATACTTTGAATTCATCGAGAGAGCGCTGCTTCCACTTGGGATTCAATCCCAGGTAAATCAACATCCAACATGCTGTGGGACTATTGTAACACTGACGAGGAATTAAAAGGATACATTGATTACTTACCAGTAACACCCGTGGCTCCCGTTCCTGCAAAAATAATCCCGATAATCGCCTAAGATTAGGATTAGTAAATACCACCGACCTACTTTGGGTGACGTGTATACACACCCCAATAATTGTTTCGTTAGTCTCTCCCTGAGAAATAAGGACGTCAATCGCGTCCGTTCCCCTGGCACTTTCTCGCTGACGCGCAACGTAGCTAGAAATAACACTATATAAGGCTGTCGTTGACGACTCCTTTAGCCTCCTAGCCCGACTCGGGAGCCAAGGAAATATCAAAGAGAAGGGTGCATTACTCTTCTCCATATTCCGGTAGTATGTCGCTAGTTTGTCAAGGCTTTCTCTGTCCTCGGCAAGCTCCCAACTACTGGTAAATCTGATCGTCATTTGGAATACCAGCTTGGAAATTTATCGTCAGTCAACGTGAGAGACGCCTGTACGAGGGGAGAAAGTCATACGTCGTTGATAATACAAATGGGGTCAATACTGCCTTGGTTCCCCCACTCTGACATGCGGTTGTTCATATCGTCAAGGAACATTGGAAAAACTCATGACCTAGCTCAAATTAGATATCCATGACCACCTGACGTGAAACTTACTGCTAGCCACCCTGTCTTTTTTAAGAAGTAGTTGGACGCGTTTGACAAACATTTGGTCCAGCTCTGACTGCAGATTCTTCGCGTTGTCAGGAGTCTGAACGGGAAACGTTACGTCTTTGAGATCCGGTGCGCTGCCAGTAAGTATTCTATGACCTTCGCTCATGCTAAGGCCCGATGCAGTAAAGAATATCCGTCGGCTTCCTTGTCCTGATAATGCCACAATCCGATGCTATCGCAGTTCATTGATCTCGGTAATTCAGAAATAACGAATCATTCTTGGTTACTGACCTGAAGGACCTTGAACCGGAAGACCTTGCGTCCACTCTTTTGAAACTGCTGTCTGATAAAGTCATATCTCCTCGTAAAAAACGGCCAGGCAGAAATGATTGGAATGCCTCCCAGATCGTAGACCTTGTCGCTAGACCTGTCACCAGAGAGGAATACGTAGAGAGAAGCGGTGCAAAGACAAGCAACGAAGGAAAAGAAAGGATGCTCGAAAATCCATGCGGCGTATCCATTCGCGTAGTCGGAAATACTAGTAACGCCTAGAATCTTTATCCTGTGAGGCATAATAGTAGCTGAGCAGGAAAAAGAGCAAAAGGATTCAACGCGTCTTGAGCGTTTATAAGTAGAGCAGATGCATATCGCTTCAGGAATCCGGACGAAATTATTGATAGATAACGCCTTCAGGAAGGGTTATTATTCTTAACCCAGGTACTCTGTTTCTCCTTTCGCCGACCCAAAAACATCCCCTGGGAAATGGTGAGCCCCAGCGAATGTGGGCTAGAGGAAAGAAGCGTCCATAAGAGGTCGTAAAGGCAGGCATGCTACGGCAGAACATATGGTGTCCAGAGTGATTAGCCATGCGTCCGTAAGGCCTTCAAAGTCAATAAGTCGTGAAGTATTCAACAAGCAAAAAAGCGCGAGGTTGAACTTTAAGCTCCAGTTCTTTAGTCGGTCTTGTTCTACGAGAGTATTCGTGGCGTATATAGCGCTCGTTGAAAACGCTGGAGCTTGAAACCGGAGGAACAGGCTGAACGGATTCTGCGAGTCGCCTCTTTGGGTTTTACTTCTTTACTTGATGGTCTGAGTTTGAAAAATCCGGATTCACGTTCTAGTTGGTCCTGTTCTACAAGAATATTCGTGGCGTATATGGCGCTCGAAAATGCTGAAGCCTGGGTGAACGGATTCTGCGAGTCGCCTATTTGGGTTTTACTTTCACTTGATGGTCTGAGTTTAAAATGCTGACAGCCATTTCGCTTGGCAATTGCCATGCTCGGGGATGGGATGTCAATTTATTGAGGTAAGCTAGGAAAGGAAAGGCTAGCCTATAACTATACTTGACAGATTATGGGAGGACCGGTCCTACAGTATATATTTCCAAACTTTGCGAGAAAAACTGAAGGGGAACAGAAGGCAAAGTAAACACCCAATAATATCATGCGGTCTGAGATGATCTTTACGCCTCTATCTTCTCAAATTGAAAGAAACAAGGCTCTCCAATAGGTCGAGTCTGCGATTAACAAATGATAGTAAGTATCCGAGTGAAACAGTGATCTGTAGTCGTACAAACCTGGAGAATGTGGTTTGGATCGGGTTCGGGATGCGTTTTTTGCAAATTCCCAGATGCGTCAACCAACTCGTATTTAAATCGAAGAAGGAATAAAGCCATGACAAGTTTGATTTCAAGCTTAGCCAGCTTCATACCGGCGCAGAAATGCCTTCCTGAGGGTCAAAGATTAGAGATAAAACACCAGTTAGCATGTCCACGATATAACTCTTACCAGCACCCCAGCCTAGATGAGCATAAGCTTCTTTCTTATCCTCCTCACGGCCTTCCAAATATCTGTCGGGGTCAAACTTCTTCGGATCGGTATAAATATCCGAATTAAAGTGGACGTCAGCAGCCTGGTAAGTCATGAAATCCCCGCGTTTTATAGAAACGTTATCCACGACAATATCTCGATGAATATTGCGGCGCATCGCAGAAGACGCGCCAATAATCCTGAGCGTCTCTTTAATGACAAGATCGACGGCAGGAAGGTCCCCTTCCCACGCATCATATGGGATAGCAGCTAAGCGCTTGTGAACGGGCTCATCGACCATCGAAGGTGTGTGAGTGTTGATCAGTTTCTCGTACTCGTCAATCACTTTCTTCTTCCAGGTCGGATTCGACCCTAAACAGAGTAAAGTCCAACAAGCTGTTCAGTCGTGATCAGAAATAAATTGGAAGCGATGATATACAAGAGATTTGACATACTGGTGGTACCCGTATTAATCACCCCCGAGAAAATAACCCCAATTATTGTCTAAAGATAGAATAATGAGACAAGGAGTTGAGAGAAACACAGGTACAGCACTCACTCCGACTATATTATCGTCCGAATCGCCTTGAGCAATAAATAAGTCGATGGGATCGGTAGTACGGTCTTGGGAGTTCCGGCGCTGCACGACAAAGGAAAGAAGAATCTTGTAGAGCGCAGTGGTAGCCCTAGCCTTTGATCTCTTCATTGGGGTAGGTAAGAAGGGGAATAAAAGAAATGCTGGAGTAGCGCTATGTTCCACTGCCCAATATTGCTCGGCGATTGCTCGAACGGTATTTTTATCGTCCGCTATGTCCTTGCAAGTTGACATCCTAATTGTCATTTGAAACACGAGCTTTGTGATGTTCAGATAATTGTGCGACGGGGAAATGAAAATGGCGCAAGCACCTCGTACACCTCGTCGAATGGGTTAATTCTGCCTTGCGTGCCCCATCCGTCCATTAAACGATTCAAATCGGTAAAGAGATATGGGAGAGCTATTCAAGGAATTATTTGCCTCTTGAGAAGAAGAGGACTAATTTGTAAATACACTTACTGGTCAAAATCCTGTCCTTCCGTATCAAAGCTAAGACCCGCTTGACGAATCCCTCTTCTACTTTGTCTTGGATATATTGGCCATCTTTGTCAGATTGGAAGCTGATATCTTTGAGCTCTGGCCAGCCACCAGTGAGAATCTTATACCCTTGGACGAGACTAAGACCGGGTTCGTTAAAGAACGCCTTTCTAGCCTTTTCTCCAGAGAACGACACGACACGATGCTAGCGGGTATATGAGTACTCGACATGTAGGAACACAAGACGCTTATTTACCTGAAGAACATGGAACCGAAATGCTGACCTTTCACCCTCTTTGAATTTCTCCTGTATAAATTCAAATCGACGAGTGAAGAAACGCCATGCATGAACAAGGGATATTCCACCCAAGTCGTACACGTTAGTATCCTTTGGTATCGGACGAAGAATATAGATAGATGCCCCAGTTATAGCCACGAGGCAGGTAATGAATGCGACCGCAGCATAATGGTTGAGCGCGAAAGTAAGCCAGTGCTCCATCTGCTCGATAGGATTCTTGTGGGTCGAAAGCATTTCTTGGAGAAAGTACGTCTGGATATTCGACTATTTATGCAAAAAGCATTGTAGGAACATATTCTTTCTCGACCGGGCGTCCTGACATGGATCATGAGTGAGTAGAATAACGGAGCAATCTTGATTCTTCCCCAATTGGATTTTTTCCTTCACAGTATCAGGCCACAAAATTACGCCTCCCCACCTTCAGAGGAGAGGTTTGACCTTTCAGAACAGACATGAGACCTAGAAATGAATTGACTTTATAGGTTTCTAAAACATACCCTGTCATATGAGCCGTGGGCACTCCCTCGTTATTCCGAGAGCTCTGTGCAAGTCCTAGACCAAGTCTACTGTGGCGTGGTAGGCCTTTAGTCACAAGGGTATTGAGACGATATTGTGGAACAGCAATTAGAGAATCCTTGTCAGCAAAGGTGACTCACCTAGTTCCTGCATGCTGCAGAACGGTGGTACGGCCAATGGCAGTCATCGGGCAATCAGCGTGATTAGCTTAATGCAATTTGCTGTTCTTTGCAAATCGACAGCTTTCTTCAGATTAAAAGCCGTAAGCTTACGGCCGTGTAACAGGCGCTTAAGCTTAAGCCTTCTCCGATCTCGGTATCGGTGGAGAGTTTATACATAATGATTGTTTGCCACCGTCAAGTCATCGTTAAAGTCTCGCGGGAGTCGGGCCGACATTAAACATTTACAAAAGCCGGTAGTTGGCAACGGTGTCTCGACCAAACATCCGATAAATATGTGGGGTATCTAAATTTATCTTACTGCTGGCGCCGATATGCCTATTTACCGTTGATTTATCGGGAATTTCAAGCGGGTTTATTGCCCAAACAGACACACTGTCTCCTTGTATGTTGGCATGGCTCTTCTTTCAAAAAAAAAAAAAAAAAAGCTCAGTAAAGACCAGATCACATCTTGATCAGCCTCATCTCGTATTTTTTGTTTTATTTGAGCTCCCCTTCTGCTCTGCTATATCTATTACGATTGGGCTATTCAGTATCACCTGCGTTCTTGATGCAACTAGTAGACTGTTTAATACTAGTTAACCTGCACATATTTGATATTTTCTGCCCTACACAGCCCCCATGTTGGCTTTCATACTCGTTACTCGATTGTTTTTCATTTATCTCACTAGATGCCGAACCGTCAGCTCAATATGCCCCGCAATGGTATCTTTGAGTGGCCCTAATCGATGTAATTGGTTGGTGAATCGTCACTTGGTGGATTGTATTTGTTTTGCTGTTCACCCTCCCTACTCTAAAGAGGTGGAACGACTCTGATTCCTTTCTCCTTGGGTTTGTGACGAATATCGTTGTGACATATATGGCTACACAGTTGCGGTGGGATCGTGAAACGCCACCAAAGCCTGTCCTCCCACTTATTGAACTGAACAAGAATGATTTGGAATAGTTCCGGGTACAATCTTAAATCCGACCGTACATCTTGTACGTGTGTACCTCCCCATAGCTCACACTGGCAGTAGACTCTCTTTCGAGACATTGTTTTCAAGTGTCGATGAACGGTCGTCCTGCTCTGTTATTTGTGCGAGCACCTTAGGAATGATCTGCATCCTGAGGGTAACGACGTCAAGTTATAACGGATGTTTGAGGCTTGAGCCACCAATAAACAACCGATTTAATCTATCAGAAATCGTCGTGGAATATAAATATGTGCGTTACTGCGGCACAGCTGTTTTGGTTTCGGGAGCGGTGAATATTTTGGGTACCTTCTATCAAAATACAGACATCTCCATCATGATGATGATGGCTTAACATACATCATGCCAATATAAACTTAGACACATATCAAACAGTAAAAGTGTATTATATACTGGGTTAAAGAGACCTTAAGTACGATTTAACAAGGCTAAGAGTAACATTTTCTGTAGTGTGCTCTACTCCGCCACCCAGAGTTTTATATCGTATACTTACTCAGTTCTTGCTAAGATACTGAGTACGTACTGCCTTCCATGGGAACAGATTCACACATGAAGACTATTGTTAGATGTGATTATTATTATCAGCCCTATCGGCTTTCCTCTACCTCCTACGCTGTCATCATATCATACTAGAATGAGCTAACTATACTGATAAGTCATAATTGCTGTACTCGGTTGGCAGTTGGCCGGAAAAATGTACATCAGAGTTGCTTCCTCCATAGAAGAAACCCTCGACTTTGTGGTGCTACGTAAACAAATTACTCAGTAAGAAATAAAGTAAAAGAACCAAGAATATGCAGAATCATCAGTTCTATTCATCGAAGTAGGATCTTGAGAAGCGCCGCGACCTGGAAACCTCGTGGCGAACGTATAAATTTCCCCAATCCACGTGGAAATTTTGATCGGTCCAATTTGGGGCTCCGGCCAGGTTCAAACTGGAAAATAATAGGGTTTTCTCTCACCAACTACTTACAGGCGACCTGGTGGCGACCTTGAGGTCTTTTTCCTGGATTTTTTGCAGGGTGGTGCAGGGTTTTTTGAGGATCGGCAAGACAAGGTGAGTATGTTATGACGATCGCTATGGGAGTTCTAACTAATACGAATCTTGAAACATCATTTTCAGGATCAAAATACCCCTGTAAAAAAAAGAATCAGTGGGATACGAGACTGCTGGCCATCTATACTATTTCCTCACCTGTTTTGAAATTTTATCCGTCTTTTGTAATGGCTCAGTCAGCCCCTTTTGCCAGGTTGACCCGTGGATTTTCATCACGACGTGAAACGAAAGAGAAAACGGAGGAGGACGAAGACTGGTATATTCCATACAATGGACCTTATGAAGCCCCTCGAGAACCTGCTCGTAGAACGAGGCGGGATAGCTGGGGAGATCCAGTGGACGAGTACGAAGGATACGATACGATATTGGCAGACGGAGAGCTCCATAAACGCTATGGCGGCCACAATGGTTATTCTCCACGACAGCCTATCGAAGAAGAACGGGAGAGTCGAAACAGGGATAGAACTTTTTCTGTGCTCTCCGGAAGAACCACATCTTCTGGGGCTGTGGATCCAAATCGTTCCAGTTTCGCAACCCAGCGACGCTCAACGATCTCAACGAATCAAAGACCTCCAGTTCCATCATATATCATGGGCGGTGTTGGAGAGTCACCAGCGCCTCTTTCGAGAGTTGTCAAAGAAGGGAACCGAATCAGTCTAGCAAATATTTTCAACCTTGGTGGTAATGTTCGGAAGGCGACATCATCTCCTCTTTTATCTGCTGTCGGTCGCAAAAATACAGGGTCAAGCCGACGGTTTGGTTCAACTCATTCACGCCAAAGTTCATCTACCGATTCACGAGTGCGCCCCCCATCAGAAAGCAGCCATGTTCGTCAAACCGAAACGATGAGCATAACAGCCACAGACGAGGAGGACTATTATAATTCATATTATTCAACTCTCAAAACGGGGGGAGATAACAGAAATTCCAATACTCTACAACCTCGTTCACCCGTTTCTTCAGCTGGTTCCTACAGCTCCCAGTCACCTCAACAACTCGGTCTATCTCGACAACCATCTACATCTACCACCTCTGCTCAGCATCCTTACGCCTACGTATTTACAAGAAATGATCCAACGCCGTCTCGAGAGCCACCAGCGCAATTGACGTTTCCCACAATAGCTTCCAATCAGCCACCACGTTTAACGTTTACCAATCCGAAGCATCAACAAAAAGGCCCCAATAGTGCGGACGCTGTACATCCTGCTTTTTCTCCCCGTTTAGCGGTTGACAATAAATCGCTAAAGAATTCGACGTCAACGCCTGACCTTCGGAGTCCTGCGGCCATTGTGATGCCTGTACAGTCTATGCTCAAAGCATCCAAGCCTTCCGCTTTCGCCTTCCCCAAAGGCACAGATCGTTGGTTGTCACCCGAGACGTGGTGTGATGCCCTACTCTTTCCACGACCCAGGCTAAAGTTGAAGCAAGAACCAGTGGAAAGGCCGATACCCGAGAGTAGTGGAAGGATTGTCAGCCCACCTGGTACACCTTTAGGGGAAGATTTTGATGCCCAACAAATACAGGAAGTCAAACGAGAACCAAGTGTTGCATCCCGGGTGTTAGCGCACTCCCGATCTCTAGTTGACCTGAATAAAGGACGTTCTAAACCAGAAGAGCTTCAGAATGCTTACGTTGCTACATCGAAGGACCTTCAGATGTCAAAAGCAGGGGCAACTTTACGTCCGCCTAGGCCAAAAAGTTTTGCGCAAGATGACCTGGCACTTCTAACTCCAGTTCCGTCATTAGCACAGTGCGATCTTTTACTTTATGCACCCGTATGTTCAGAGACTAATTCTTTGTCCAGTGTTCTTCGAGAGGGAGTACAGCTTCAGACCGAGAGGCGAGAATGGCAATTGCAGGCGACAAAATCTTTTGCCAACAAACATACTCGCAGCATGTCACGGACTCGCGCGAAGTCTTTGACTCACAAAGGACGCAAAGGTCACCAACATCAATCTAGCATGGAATATATTGCGGCACAAGCCTGCCTTGGGACGCAAAATATCACACCACCAATCCCTCCTGCCCAATTCAATTTCGACACAAGCTTTTCAGACTCGAACCATACCACTACAACATCATCGATAGTCAAGGCTGGTAAACGTCCGCAAAACAATTCAATGGTCCAATCGGTTGTACTATCTGGGAAGACACAATCACATTCACATTCCAGGAACGAATCATGGGGAAAGACTGCAATGAAGGTGGCGAAGTCCACTGTAATCTGCGGCGTTTCTACGTCTGATGCGGAAAGCATCTCGCCCTCATTCAGGGGACGAGAGCACGTGAGCGGTGCTGCCAATACGATTAGAAAAGTTGCCGACTTGGAAGGAGCATTGAGGATGAATGAAACCAAAGTCATCCGTCTGGCTGACCCTGCGCTTATAGTGGTTGATCGTGGACTGGCGACATATTCAGACGATCAGCATGCTCGCCGCCAAACATTGACCCCATCTCCGACTTATTCTGGTATCAGCGAATCGAAAATTGGCATTGCTATAGGAACCCCTCCTTCCGAAGAATCTGGTTTCATTCCGAATCACCCTTACGCTCATGGGGGACTGTCCTTCAGGCATACAGATGGTGCATCGACTAAACCAGACGTTGCTGGTCCTCATCCATCCATTGTGAATCCTACGTTGCCATCTAATGTAATTCCTGAAGTTACTGTCACCCAAAATTTACCGCCTCCCATGGCCCTTCATCCGTATGCACAGACAGAATTGCCCGCTCGAGATAGCTATATCGATGCCAATGGCCTCATTGGTCAATACCGATCGCAGGACCCCACACCTCATCCCTCGAAAATGTGGGCGCAACTTTCTCCGGGTGTTGTGCGTGAAATTTTGCCTGGTGACATACTGTATTCACCATTCTCACCTGACAAGCATTATGCTGAATCACCTCGCACTCCTATGACAATCTACGATACCATTGGAGTTGGAGAAACACTTGTAAATGCTTCTCGTTTTAAGGAAAACGAAGATATAATTGTAATTCAGCCGGAAACATATGAAGAGGCACAAGAGCAAGGAAATTGGGATCAGGACGGTGACCAAATTGAATTGCCGGAATTTGGTCCTTCCACCACACGACGTAATGGCATTCAATTCGCGACCACCCGTCCCACTAATATGGGACATGAAGGACCGAAACCATCGGAACCCATGACGTCTGCTTCATCTCAGCTTGAATATCGAAGCAATTTGTCTTTCCCTTCGCTAACAGCAGCATCTTCTCCTCTGGAATACAGAGGACATGCACCATTTATTAATGACCAATCATCTAGCTCAAGTCCGTTGACTTACGCGAATCATCCCCCTGTCGATCGTGCACAATCAACGTCTCCAGCTACCAGCACAGATAGCTCTCCTCAGCCTTTGGGTAGTCCCAACGACCTTGAGAGTTTCCAAGACCTTTTCTATAGGCCAAGAACTGACAGCAATCGTCGAACGCCCAATGAGGCTGCGCTTCCCGAAACTCCTCTTCCTTCTCAAAGAACATCAAGCTCATGGGAGCTGAGTATGCCCAATCGGCGCACGGGCAGCACCACTCTAACTACTCTGGCCAGACAATTGAATGACGAATTCGAACAGATGGCCCTGGAGCATGCACGCGAGAATGAAGGCATGCATTACTCTCATGCAAACACTATTTCGTCTCGTCAGACCAGTAACATGAGTAGGCAACCTACTGAAGGAAGTTTGCGGTTCATTTTTGAAGCAATGTCCAACTCAGAATCATCACCGGAGGATGGTGTCTTGTCTAACTCTGGCCAGGCTTTCAAGGCATCAGAGACGTTGCCGGAAGACGTGGAGTCATCTCGTGCATCTTCTTTCATTGAAAATACGGAAGAAGAAGAAACTGGTATGCCATTCCTTCTAGACATGTAAATTCCCTGTTTTCACCTCATTACAGCTAGATATCGTATTGGATTGGTTGAATCGGTCTCAACTCCGCCTGCAGTCTCATCCGAACATGAAGTACCCTTTTTCGAAGGACACGCAGCATATGTCCAAGACCATCGACGACCTCCTTCGAATGTTGAAGTGGTTGAAAGCCCTATATCTAACGAACGTATCCTGTCACTCCTTCAGCCCCCCACAGAGGCTACCCGAAGTAGCTACATGACTACATCGACACTATCAAGAATGTCTAACCTTTCTGATTTCCCCACACCACCGAAAGATGATTATCGTAGTACTCCAGAACACACATCCATATTTTCCGCTTATTACGACAGATCCATGTCGCAGAGCGACTCTCAATCCCACCTCGCTCAAGCCCCCCTCCTTGAAGAAGAACGCGTCACGTTCGGTATTAATCAGAATGCTAAGGATGTTGCCAATACCCTATCATCAACCTTGCATCCTGATGGACCCTGATTGACCTTCGCATCCCTTACTTATGTTTACTTATTGGTTTATTATTTCCTAGTTTCGGGCGTAACATTAACATTTCATGCTAACGATTTAGACCATTATTATGTCTCCCTGTACTTAAATTTGTATTTTTCTTCGTTCGCTTTCCTGTATTTTTCTCTCTCGTAATCAACGGAACAAATAAATTCAATGACCTTGCTAGGACCCCCAGACAGTATTAGTAGCCGGCGATTACTTTGGTATATTCAGCGAAGTCATACAATTTACATACAGCGGGAAAGATTCAAAGCAGGAAAACAACAAGATAAATAAAAGAATAAAAGACGGAAACAGCAATCGCAGGATGAATTTAGTCGTCATACTGAGTCAACTATTAGGTTATGCAACATTAGTACCAGTCAATTCTCGATTATGAAAGGAGAAACATACGTCGAGAGTCAGAGTTCGCGAACTGTTCACATCTTGGTCACGATAAATCCCGACCAATGACTGCCCACGTTCATATAAGGATCCCTTCAAGCTGATGACGACAAACTGGAAAGTGTCTGAAGCGTGTGCTCTGATATAGTTTGCTATCTTGGCAACGTTGGTATTATCCAAGGCAGCGTCAACCTCGTCTAGAACGAAGAAAGGGGCCGGTTGATAACTAGAAGATATTTGATTAAAAATTATGTGCCCAATAGTAATGCCACAGTATTAAATACCTGTGGATGGCAAATAATAATGCCAGAGCGGCGACAGTCTTTTCTCCACCAGAGAGTTGTTCCATGTCTCGGAATCGCTTCATGGGAGGCATTGCGTGATACTTGATGCCTCCATTATAAGGTTCCTACCAAAACATGAATGACACAGTTGCAGAAAAAGGACGACGTTTCCCACCTCGCTATCTTCCAAACTGAGGTAAGCTACACCACCCATAGGCGACGCTTTTCCTTTGGTCAATTCTTTGT
Source organism: Agrocybe praecox (assembly GCA_964017145.1). Classification (NCBI taxonomy): domain Eukaryota; kingdom Fungi; phylum Basidiomycota; class Agaricomycetes; order Agaricales; family Agrocybaceae; genus Agrocybe; species Agrocybe praecox. The sequence goes on along the minus strand of OZ024845.1, from coordinate 318,379 downwards.
ATACTTGGTCGATGCGGTCGGAAATATGGGTATACGCTTTGTTGAAAAGGTCGCATCTAATCCAGTCACGACATCGTTAGCATAATTCTGAGGATGGTCTGAACACTTAAAGTACACACCTTCGTTTCTTAATGTCATTGAAATTGTCACGCGCAGTTTTGGAATCTTTACGAGCTTTCTCGGCTTCCCTTTCGGTATCGGCTAACTTGGTCTCAACGTCATCGAGCCTGTAAAAAAAAAAAAGGGAAAATCTTGCATTAGAAAGAAGATATGTGAACTGAATCATGAAGGTCTGACCGTTCCATAGCCTTCATGTTGGGAGCCATTCGGTCGATTTCTGCATTCTTGTCAGAGATTTCCTTATCTAGACGATCAAGGGCCTCGGCCAATGCTTCTGTGTTGTCCTCGTCAATGGACTCGAAATCAACCTGTATTCCGTAATCTGGCGCAACTTTAGGTCGCTGGGTTCCATCTTCGTCCTCATCCACATCCATGGCCATTTCCTCTCGAAGATTCTGTAAAGGAATCAGCAACACATTGTCGAATTAACAAGCTATTGCATACCTCTTCCATTGGGACATTCTTGAGATTACCTTCAAGAAGAGGCAATTGGATCTCGTCAAGTCGACACTTGCGGTACAAGGCAGATCGATCTAGACCATACTTCTCGATCTCGTCATTCTACAAGAAGAATTAAAAACTAATTCAGTAAACTTGAAATAAAGAGTTGACGAGGACTTACATGAGCAGCTATTTCTTTCAGAGCCTGGTCGAGGAGTTTGGACGCTTTTAATGCCCCCTTTTTGACTTGGTCCACACCTTTAGACCTTTCTTCCAGGGTTTCGTGGAGACCCACGAGTTCTTCTTTGAAGTTTGTGACAATTATTTCTTGCGAAGCAATATCTTGTTCGGCAGTGAGCTTCTGCTCCTCCAACTTGGTCAGATTAGAGCGTTCGGTATCGATGAGGCCGTCAAGACGATCTAGGCGTCCTCGAACTGTCTCCAGCCCCTCTTTCTCAAAAGCGGCCCTTTTGACAAATATTAGTTCTGACATCTACAAACCCGGAGCATCATTAGATACGTACTGGTTCGACAGACGGGCGATTTGAGTGTCAAAGCGTAAGCGAGCTTGGCTTTCTTCCTGGGCCACTTGAAGTTGCCTTTCCTCATATTCGCGAATGTTTGCAACTCGGATCTTCCGGCAAAAGGCTGAGAATATTTTATCTTCGGCTTCATTGACAACTTGGGACAGGTCAGATATTCTGGAGAGTAGAGCACCGTGGGCTTTCGTCGCCTATAAAAAAAGAAAAAGAAAGGTCAGGTTAAATACAAAAAAGAGCATGAAAACGAACCTTCTTGAGTTCTGGAGAGACAGTTTTCAGCTCCTGGCCAATATGCTTAAGCTCGTCCTTGATGCCAGTAATACGGAGTTTACAGGCTCTCTGAGATAGTTATTAGTATACCCCAGATGAGAAATTACTAGAAAGTAAACTGACAAGATCGTCCTTAGCCACGGTGATGTCAGTCTCCAGTCGAGAGATTTCGGCGATAAGAGATTCATCTGTTTTGCCACGCGGTCGCTGTTTGTTCAGCTCTCTCTGCTCTGCTAGTAAATTGTCACGTTGGCGAACAAGCCCTGCAATGAGATTTGAATGAGTTGGGGGCCGCAAGCATCGAACCTAAGGCGAGATATAATTTACCTGCAACGTCTAACTCATCTCGTTTTCTATTATTATTACTTGTGCTTTTACCACCAGTGATGAGACCACTTTTATGGATGATGGTTCCTTCCAGGGTCACAGCTGCAGCGTGTCATTAGAATTTTGAAAGGTATAAGGCTTCGGGGAGGGGAAAAACCTTTGACTTCTTGACCCTTGTCATAGCAGACGAACCGTGCGATCTCCATCGTATCGCAGACCAAAGAGTTTCCGCATGCATGGTGAATGGCTCGTTCGATCGCAGGATCGTATTGCACCAGATCCACCGCCATTCTCGCTCCTTTTGCGAAGGATCTAAACTTGTCATTCACGGGCTTCACCTGGATGGTATCAAGAGGAATGAAAGTAGCTTGACCGGCACGTTGATTACGCATGTATTCAATGCAATCGATAGCCGTTTTCTCTTCGTCGACCACTATGGCGTCGATATTGCGACCTAGAATGACGTTGATGGCATTGTCGTATTTCTTCGCACTGGGCTTGCATAGATCGAAGATTCGACCACGAACTCCTATAGTTAAGTTGAGATTTTGTGCACGTTGTCTCGCCAGCAGTCAAGGACGTACCTGGAAAGAGTCTCTGCAAATTTGCCAAGGTTTCCTTGAATTTTATCTCTTTCTCTGACTCTTGTTTATCATGGCCTGCCTGCAGAAGATCTTGATACACCTTCTGCAGCTTCTCGTCACATTCTACTTGAAGCTTTCTGAATGTAAAGTGAAAATGTGATCTCCATTGATGGAGGCCGGGGGACTCACGTCACTCTTGCTCTCTCGGACTGTTGGTTATCGAGTTCCTGTTGGACATTCGCAAGTTCTTCTTGAAGCGATGCGATTCTATTCTCGAGCTAATAAAAACGTAAGACTGGCCAACAAAGAAATGGTAGATATGTACCTCATGCTTTTTCTCGTTTTGAAAAGTGAGCTCGTCTGCACGAGTAACCTTTTTCTCTTCGAATCCTTGCTCTTTCTCCGCGAGTTGCGCAAGGGTTCGGGCAGATGTTTTTTCTTCGCGTGCAAGGCTCTCTAACGACTGCCTCTCATCAACAGCTGAAATGCTGGACGACGCCTTTCTGCATAGGTGGCAGGCAGCTTTAGTGAAAAAAGACATAAGTGAATCAAGTGACCCTTACAGTTTTCGGTATTCTTCAAGACTTTCTTCGGAGAGTGCAACGTTGTGTTGTGAGGTCTTTCTCTGTTCCTCTATCAATATATGTCAGTAAGATGAATATGCACGTAACTGAGACCATACCTTGGGCCTTTTCAGCTGCCTTTTGCACCGAGACTAACTCTTTTTCTAGCGCAGCTACTTTCGTTTCTAGTTGTGCTTGATTTTTGACTAGTTCGTCTTTTGATTTGAGGGCATTATTCAACTTGCGCGTAGCATGGGTAATCTGTGCTTCCGTAGCCACTAATTCGGGTTTCTGATTATAGAATGAGAAACGTCGTATGATGAATTTCATGGACAACATACCTTGCCCTCCAGAGCCTTCTCAGCCTTCTTGATATGTTTCTCTTTCTGCATGACTGTTGTCCGTGCTTTTGCCTGCTCTGCCCTTGCTGCATCCAGTTCCTTCTCGTGAGCTTTTTGTTCCTGCCGCAGGCCTGCTAGCTCCTTATTCTTCTTCACAATCTCACGAGTATTGGCTTCAATGCCCATGTCGATATGATATAATTTGGCTAATACGCGCTCAAGAATGAGTTGATCCTGCAGAAATAAATTTAGCAGAGAGCTTGCGACACGAAGAAGTACTTACTCGTTCTTGGCACAGAGCATCAAACCTATCCGCCTCTGTCTTCTGTTCCTTATATTGCTTGATTTCCCCCGCGATTCCTCTTCTTTTCGTAAAATTGAAAGTTGCATTCTCTGTCGCTCTCTCCTGAGCTTCTTTGGCCTTCTCATATTCTCCTGCGAGTTCTAAAGATCCGCTGATCTGTTCAATGAGCCGCGAAAGTTCTTTGGGAGATTGCGATGCTACTGCCTCGACGTCTCCTTGGAAGACAAGAAAGTTCTTTGCTTTCACAAGGATATTGTGCGAGATAAGGGCCGCATTGTATGCTGAGTATGTAACCGTCTTATTATTCAGTTTGTATTCAGATGCACCTGTGGTTGATATTCTGCGGAAACACCATGAATAACGTGTCGCCGATGAATACACCTTACTCACGTCCGTTGAAATAGCCATTCTTTTTTCTCCGAATTTTCATAAACGGCCATGACCCATGCTTTCTTCGCCGTTCCTTCGCCTTCTCCTTCTTCCTCATCTTCATCGTCGCCCTGGGTTTCCCCTTCGGCACCGTCTCTCGCTAACCGCCGTCCCCGATAAACAAGGTCTTTCAACTGAGAACTCCGTAGCTGTACACTCTTTACACCAAGCACAAAGGATATGGCATCCATAAGATTCGATTTCCCTGCTCCATTGGGTCCTACAACTGATGTGAAATTCTTGAATGGGCCGATGGTTTGATGTCCTCTAATCTACAGTCAGAACTTGATGTTTGTTCCTGCAGAAAGAGCTCTCACCTGTATGACTTAAAATCGCACACTTCAATACGTACGAGGGGCATTTTTGGCCCGAAGTAAGTATTAGAATTGCGAATAAGGCGTTCTGTGCAAGCAGTAAAATATAAAGGGTCAGTGGTAATTTGCTCTCCAGACGCGCTTTACTCAATTTAGACTCCGAACTACCACGTGACATATCGCGACGCGCCTTGCATCGCCACAAAATTCAAATCACAAATTAAGGGATCGCCAACTTCCAAGAGGGCCAGAAAGTCGGATCGACGGGGTCACAGGTCTAGTTAGACCTCAAACCTTGGACGTACCCGGACCTCCTAAGAACATGTCAGACACGATTCTGCTCTCAGTTGTACCAACTTTAGACCTGAAATATAAAGGTGAGATAGCCTTCACTTAGACCTCTCCTAAACCCTCTTTGCTTCGAGCCTGGCACATCCAAGTAACTTTTTTTTTCACGTGTACCCAATGCCCATACAACTTCACTTGTGGCAGGACAAGTGAATTTGTCCACGTGGATTTGAAGTGAAACGAGAATATCACTTGGCGTTCACTTTCACTTGGACGTAACGTGTATTCACTGTAGATGCTGTAGTGGATAATTCTGTTCTTCTTCCATCTGTACATGCCATAGGTACATTTAGATTCTGTAATAGTGTGTCCAGCGAAACAATATTCAGAGTAATGTCCGCTGAACCCGTCAGATTAATTAAAACTCCGCTCGGCCAATATCCCGGATGGCACTGGCAAGTCGTATGAGCAACTGTTTGAGAGGTAGGATAATTGTGTGATAATAAACAGTTTTTCCGACATTCTAGACATATATTACACGACCTAGTACCATTATATTGCCAAAAAATACTGCCAGACAGTTTGCGCCTTCATTGGGGTGTATGTAGGCCATCTATTTATATTTTGAACGCAAGGGGTAAGCAGTCTTGGAAAAAGTACATGACCTCTTTGGACTGGGAAATAGATAGGAGATCGAAAAATGTAACTCCGAAGTTTTTCCTGTGAATGGTTGGTGAGTTACCATAAAAGGAAATGGGGAGGGAGGTAGTGTTACCGCGGTTCAACTCCTCTCAGCTAAACTTCGCTTCCATGACTACCTGAGTCAAATAAGCCGCGAAGCCGAGCGAAACCGCTAATGAGCCGACTTGCTTATGACTAAGTCGCGACTCAGTATCCCAAAATGGCAAGATGCAAAATTTATTAATAATTTCCTTTTGAATTGCGTTCAAACTAGATATTATTGTTATCAAACCTAGGAATACTTGTCTGGGAGATGTTTGAGTACCTCTAACTGCTCATTTATCTTTGTCCTGACTGAAAAAATCCAAAACATGGTCAAGGGGGTACCGGGGTTAGAATGCCGGACCGGAGGTATACTTAGTCGGACCGAAAACCCCGAAAACAAAAAAATAATCTCAAAAGCCATATATGCTTTAATTTGAGCCATTTGAAGCCCTATATTATTCTTTTAAATTTAATACATCAAGTATATGTTAAATAGCTTAGTGCCTAAGCTCAATTTTCTACTACCCGTGGCCAGGGATAGCTTCATTGGTGTGTGAGGAACAAAACCCTATGTTTTGCATGATTTACAGTGCATATACAAGTGAAGTGGCCATCCAGAGAAGACATAAATTTTAGAAGTGATATACAGGCGAGAAATGTGGCCAAATGCGCGAACAACGTGGAAAGGACGAGCAAGGGATGAACAGGAGAGGCGGATTTCGTGAATGTCCCGAACATTCCCGATTTGGCCACGAGTCACGACTCCATTCGGTTGGAAGCCGCTCGCCGCTCGGAGCGCGCTACACTCGACTCGGAAGTCAGGCCGAAATGTTGAGTTGTCAGCTCGGGTCCGCTCGACTCATTTTGGCTCCGCTCAACGACTAAGTCTGCGCGAGCCGAACCGCGGCAACACTAGAGGGAGGGGTCCATTTTGGCCGAAGATTTTTTTTTTGAAAAGTGTGCAAAATGATGCAAGATGTCGAGAAAAATGGTTGGAATTGAGTGTCAGATTTTTTCTTACGAGATACAAAGGCGCCCATAACTTTTCAACGAGATCTTTTGGCAACAATCTGACTTCAGATTCGGATTTCCTAGCCCAAAATACGTCTAAAAGAAGGTTGTGTCTTTTTTTCCACGACTGCACACCTCTTGTTTGAATGTCGGACTTAGCCGTTCGAGACTTTCCATCGCGTTAGAATTTGGGCGCTTGGCATGTATTCCATGTTTATATCGAAAAGGAAACGAAAGTGTTGTAAAGGTCAATAACTTGGCACAGGTTATGAATCGAGGGCCTCTGTGCCGGGTGAGGGTCTTACTTTTTGTCACGCGTGACTCATCTCTACGCATATGGCACCCTCCTACCGAAATGCCCCAGACGTCATGATACTTAGACGGTAATGTGCTATCGCCAACTTCTTATCTTTGCAAGATAAGTCCATACAGAAGGGGATCCCGTACAAATTGTGACGAAAACCCTAGCCTAGGCCCTACGTTTATGGCGATCTGCAAACTGAAGGAGATGTTTTCCTCTAATATTAACGCACAAGCTCCTTCCGCTTTCTCGTCATTTACTAGGTCCTTTATCATGAGAGGGCGACACGCGACGTCATAAAATAGAATGCTGGGAAGATACGCTACATAAAATAGGAAAGGTTGAGATATTTACAGCATACAACATCTATCGCCAAGGGCCGGGTGCATGGACACATGTACAGCAGAAGTAGGACATCTTCATTAAACTGCAACTAGAGTAGTTATTCTTGTTTGTTTGTAAAGTGCGGTAAGAATGATGTTGACTCCTCTAGACGGGCCGACTGTATCAGACTTTCTAGTGTCCCATGTCAGGGCCGGCACACTATACACAGACAAAATCTGGGTTTTTTGAATAAGATATCCTGTACATACTAATAAAAGAGTTAAGGACAGTTGTAATTTACTGTCGGTGTGCAGTGCGGGGTGCGCCAGAAAAGGCATAAATACCAAGTTTAAACAAATAAAAACTACTCATTATTAGGCAACCCAAATTAATGATCGCTATTACTAAGTTTGAGTAGGACTCCCGTCTCTTCCTGGTGGATGGCCGGGTACAATAGTGCCACTCGACTGGGAATAAGATGGTGGCGGTACATGCGGGAGTGGTTCTTCTACTAGAACGATAGTGTGTAATGTTGGTCCAGGTGAGGCGTAAATGTCGGAAGATGTGCCTGTGGGTGTAGTAAGAGACGTGGAAGATGGCATTGGCTGTGGCATATTTGGCTCAACAGGTGCTCTAGCAGTAGGAGCAGATACTTGTTGGGTAGTATGATATGCAGCCTTCTCGGTTCTAGGGTGTACGCTTGGATCTGCTGGCGAACTTGGAGCATTGCGCAGTTGGAATGGTACTGGTGCTGACAGACCAGAGCGGTTTGAAGGGACTGTTTTTTTAATATGTCATTCAGATACAAGTGTATAGTACAGGTGGGCAAAACCTGAAACAGCAGTATAAACGCACCAACATGAGATAACCGACTCTCTCCATTTGACCCCTCCGTTGTTAATTTGGACTGTCTCCTTCTGCGCCATAAGAGGTACGAAAGGGCCAGGATCAGGAGAACCAACACTCCAATAACTGAACCCGCGATAGCACCGGTATGTGACTTGGATGTGGGATGGGATCCTGGAGTTGATGATGTCAATGTTGACAGTGGGTTCGGTGTGGACGACGTTGAAGAGGAGCTGGTGATGGTCGGGTAGATAACGACGTTGGCTGCAGTCTCGAACTCGAACCTGTCCAGCAAAAACTCGGTGTGTCCATTTTCAACAGAGCCACGGTTCGTCACTGTGATCTGATGCAACGAGTCTGTCATAATCGTAGAATTATAATACAGGACATTGTATACGGCCGATCCATTAGAAGTTTGAGAAATTGAAGTCACTGCACCACCATCAATTGCAACGTCCAAAAGATTGCTACCTGTTCCGGCTGGGTTGGTCCCCCACATCCATACTTGATAACCTGCGGTTTGTCATCAAACCGAAGGTAAGAAGAGTGGCGACGTATAGTAGACGCTTTCCTCACCTATAAACCTAAAGATTGCGCTTGCACCTGGCTGAATCGTGGAATGAACCGAAGACTCCCACTGCCTCGAGGATCCGCCTAACATCTCCTGCCAGACCCCTTGATATTCGATCAATGTGGTATTGGTATCATCAATAGACGGCCGGATTGGCATTCTGGCAGTAGTGATATATCGCTGTTAGCTCGACCACCTTCAATGTTGAGAAATTGTAGCAGTGAAAAGAAAGTGGTGAAATTCCAAGAGGAGGCAATGCTCCCTACTCTGTAGAGCCACCTGGTAGGGGATGATAATATCCGAAACGTTGATGAAGCTGGTAAGTATGTACTCATCATATGTACATTTATTTAATCTATTATTGCGGGTGAATAAGCCGTCTAGCGGGCTGTACGGCATATACAGTATAATATACACTTCTAACCAGTCGGTCATGGGATCCTGGAAAGTATCAGTCTAACATCGTCGCGTTAGCTGATACTTGCTTTGTACTACGTGGATGTACTATCCCATATTCCTGAGGTCATACCTGTGTTGTTATTTTTAAAAGTCAAGTAGTTCAGCCTAAAGCATACGCACAGCAAATATAACACATGTGAATTCGAAAAGTTAAAAGTTGACATCAACATGATCAGCAGCTATTTTCGACGCAGAGGTTCTTCTTCTTCAGTTTCTCCGGTGCATGGGTACATTTCGCTTCTTTAAGACTGAGCTCAGTTTCTCAAATGAAAATTGGGTTGCATTTCATGTCCGTGAGATCTATGGAGATATGAAATCATCGTGCTTAAAGGCATCTACGCGAATGTGGAAAATAGGCAGTAAATTTCAACCCGTTCTCTATTTTGGGACGAATGTAAGTTTTGAGGTTGACAAGTTTTTCACCGAGTAGAAAAGTAAATCTTACCTCGAACGTGCGATGGTATGGAACCTAATAAGATCGCCGTCCAACAGAATTAGCAAAGATCGTATATTTGATGTATACTCGCATTTTCTCGGGTTATACCATCTAATGATAGTGGAAAGTCGGAAAGTCGCTTCTTAGTATAGACTTTGAACGCCGGTTTATCTGGTACAGAATCCAGATGAAGCATGAGGCCTGAGGCCTGGAAGCTGGATGCCCAGGAAGAGCATGGAACTTCGAATCAGACTTAGAGATACCATGAGGGGTTAAGATGTATACTCCTCGACTTAAACCGCTAAAATGGGCGTACCCCCCGCATCGATGCCTATGGTTTGTTACGAACGTTCAACAAACGGGCGAAGTCACAATTACTCGAAAGATTCCCCACAATCGAATTACTATTATCCAAAGGTTTACTGCACATTGAACGGATGCTGGCGCATCCGTTTAGGGGCATTTTACGCACCCCTTGGGTAGCGGGATGGTCGACGATAGTAAAAACAAACAACGGCGAAGTCCTGTTTACCTGAAGGTGTTTGAGTGAAACGAGTTGAGGGCAAATCTTGATAAATATAATTGGGGGTACATAAACTTGTCAACTTTTGGCTAGAAACGTGGTTGAAGGAGTAATTTCGGCTAAGCTCGGACCGGGCCAACATCGGGACGGAATTTCCATTCTGGGAATTTTATGACGATTTCCAGACCTGATTTATCTGGACGTTAAATCAGCATTTAACTCGAAATCTTTCTTTCTTCCTACCACTCTCACCCCCGCTTTTGAGCTCATTGTCTGCGACGACGATGGACTCTTTCTCAGAACCATACACCCGCGAGGGTGACGATATCTCCATCGACAAAGTACGCGAGAAGATTGCCACTCTCGAGGACCTACACCGCAAGAACGGCATCCCCCTCAGTGGACGAATTATCCACGTCTGCCATTATCTTCCTGTGGCGGCGACATTGGCAAAGCCAGCTCTTGGAGTGCTTAGTCCACCGGGAACGCCACCACCGAAAGTCAGCGACGTGTCGTTACAAGACACCGAGTCGACGTCATCGTCGTCAGTACATCCTCAGGAGCAACCAGGCGATGCGGGGTGGTCTTTAGCACCGCGTCATGGACACGCAGCAATGATCTCTGGCATTCGCTCGCTGTCTCACAGCCATGAGCAGCTCATCGTTGGTTGGACAGGAGACATTGAGTCTTCGTCTGGTGACTTGATTCCAGCGAATAGCGTCACTCAAGCACAACGTGAAGAATTTGACGAAGCACTCAAGACCGAGTGCGACCCAGACGACGCGAGGGTTAGGTATATCCCTGTCTGGTTAGACGACAAGGTGGCACACGGACACTATGATGGTTACTGCAAGCAAAGTGCATTTATTGTTCTTATCTTGGAACCAACACTGACATTGTCATAAGCTCTCTGGCCTTTGTTCCACTATCTTTTGTGGCAAGATGTTGCAACTGAGTACGCCTCAGCAGACAGCCACTATCCCTATTATGAATCTGCAAATGCTGCATTCGCGAGGAGAATTGCCGACGTCTACAGACCAGGGGATCTTATCTGGGTACACGACTACCATCTTTTGCTCGTTCCCAAACTCGTGCGGGAATCCATTCCTGACGCCGTGTTGGGACTTTTTGTTCATACCCCTTTCCCAAGTTCTGAAGTGTTCAGGTGCCTTCCTCGTGAGTTACCCATTTCTTTTCGTCGGCCGTCGGGCCAGCCATGACGTCGGGAACGGAATCACGCTCGACGGCGGGGTAAACCATGACGTCTCTTCGTTTCTCTCCAATCATTACCCGTTGCACGTGACGTTCGCGCCGACTTAGCCTAAGCCGTTTTACTGATCTTTTTCAAATAAATAGGGCGAAAGGAAATTCTCGATGGAATGCTGGGTGCAAACCTGGTGTGCTTCCAGGTAAATGTATTCCCTTTTTTTTTTGATACTACACCCATGTTAATTATCTTTACAATAGACTTACTCTTATTCACGTCATTTCATTTCAACATGCATCCGTGTATGTGGCTACGAGACCAATTCTCGTGGAATAGACGTTGAGGGTCATGTAACTGCTGTTATGCATTGCCCCGTCGGAATTGATGCCGAAAGAGTCGCAAGAGACATGTGAGTCCCTTGCTTGTATCGTTTTTCGTCGCGGACCTTATCTATTGCATGCAAGTACGCGTCCGGGAATCAAACCGAAGCTTGAAGCTCTTCGAAATCTTTATGAAGGCAAGAAGATCATCGTCGGTCGTGATAAGCTTGACGTAGTCAAAGGCGTCATCCAAAAGGTACTTATCCTAACAACGTTTCATCTCCAACAATGAAATTTTGATCCGCTTTTCTCTATAGCTTCGAGCTTTCGAGAAGTTATTGCAAGATTACCCTGAGTGGGTTGGCAATGTCGTCATGATTCAAGTTACAAGCCCTGCGTTGACCGATTCTCCTAAATTGGAGCGAATGGTCAGCGAACTCGTTGCTCACATCAATGGGGAATACGGGAGCTTGGATTTCATTCCTGTGCATCACTAGTAAGTTAATAATTTTCGAAGTCTCTCAATAACTAATTTTTATCTGTTATCACAGCCACCAAACGCTCAAGAAAGACGAATTTTACGCGCTCTTGAGTGTGGCTGATTTGGCTGTCATCACGCCATTGCGAGACGGAATGAACACCACGAGCATGGAATTTGTCATCGCTCAGAACAGCACCAACAAGAGCCCAAGCGTCCTCAGCGAGTTTATGGGCATTAGCAAGAACATGGAGGAAGCGTTGTTGGTGAACCCATGGAATCTCGGAGTAAGCAAAAATAAACTCTTGTTTATTCGAAGTCTTTTGACTTTTCCTTTAGGATGTAGCAGCTGCTATTAACCAAGGCCTCACCATGAGCCCGACAGAGAAGGCTCGCCGTCATGAAAACCTTTACAAGGTCGTTACCACTCACACCTCACATACCTGGGCCGCTCTCTTAGTCAAGATGCTCCTGGGGCAACTTGACCTGCAAGGCCAAGCTCGACAAACACCTTATATACCCAAAGACCTCCTTGAAGGACTATACGCGAAAGCCAAGAAGAGGCTGTTTTTGTTCGACTATGACGGCACTTTGGCTCCTATCGTCAAGATTCCCTCTATGGCCACTCCATCAGAGGCGACGCTGGAAGCTCTTGAGAAGCTTTCCTCTGACCCCCATAATTTGGTCTACATAATTTCTGGCCGCGATGGCGCTTTCCTGGAACAGCATTTGGGACACCTAAAGAATGTCGGTTTCTCTGCGGAGCATGGTGGATTCGTGAGAGAGCGCGGATCGTCAGAGTGGACGAACTTCACGAAAAATCTAGACATGAGCTGGATGGCGGAAGTTGAGGAGATTTTCAGATACTATACCGAGGTATGTCTCCCTTTGCTGGGTATGACGGACAGAAACTGATTGACATTTTACTCGATCGCAACTATAGAGAACCACTGGAAGTTCGATCGAGGTCAAGAAAAGCTCGATTACGTGGCATTATCGAGGAGCTGATCCTGAGTGGGGGTATGTCTCTCTTTGTTGCAATTATTTATTTATTTCCATTCCTTATGCTTTCATTTCTAGTCAATTCCAGTGCCGACAATGTCAAGATTTGTTGGAAAATAATTTGGCCCACAAGAGGCCAATCGAAGGTGTGTATTTGCGATGGTGTCTTCTCGGAAAATGACGGTACTGAGAAAACCTCCCTCCCTCTAGTTCTGGTTGGCAAGAAAAATCTCGAAGTCAGACCCATCGCCGTCAACAAGGTCGGTATTCTTTGGTGTTTTGTGTTTGAACTTCAATACAGCTTCTTACATTACCTATTACAGGGAGAAATTGTAAAAAGAATATTGTACAAGAACCCTGACGCTGAATTCATCTTCTGCGCAGGTGACGACAAGGCATGTTTTTTTAGTTCCTTCCGCCCCTTCTATTTCCCGTACTCCCCCGTCTGCCTGCTATTTGCTTCCTCCTTCCTTTTTTGAACTCAACATTCTGATACGTTTTGTGCTATACAGACCGACGAAGACATGTTCCGCTCTCTCTTACTTTTCCCACCTGGTACCACCAAAGTAAAGATGGAGGCGCCGGTATCTGTCACCCTCGTCGATGACGCCAAAGCACAACCCGTCAATTTGGCTATCGAGTCCAAGGCGGTCTTTACCACCGCAGTTGGACACAGCAGCAAACGCACATTGGCGGTGTGGCATGTAACGACACCGCAGGAGGTGGTGGATCATATGTTGGCATTGGTGAAGGATGTGCCGTACGTCCCATCGCCGAAACGAGAGGCCTCGCCTGTTGACTTCGAAAAGGAGACCACTTCCTCCTCCTCAAACCCCATCTCAACAAAGGACGCCTCGCACCTTTAGAGGGGCCGTGTTTTCAACTTTAGTCTCAGGACTCCTTTTTCAATGGGTGGATAAATTGAGTAGAAAGAAGGGTGAGAGCGTCGTATGATTCATTAAATTTAAATGACTTTCTTGTTTTTGTTTTCTATCCTGTCATTTGTATAGATATATAATACTATAGGCGGCAATTTGTATTCGATATTTTTTTTCCTTTCCCTCTTTCGTTTTGCGCTGCATCACAATTTCATTGTCTGGCCACTTTTTATTGTATAGATCCACAATACATAACGATTATGCGATGATGCCTGCTCCCAAATTCCAATGAAACGTATTGTCGTGTTTTTATAGAAATGCTGCATGTTCATTATATCTGTCGGAGTCATCAAAGGGAAGCTGAGGTCTTCGAAAGTAAACCATTGCTCTCGAGTCTCGATAATTCGTACCGCGCCGTGTGGTTTTGAGCATCGGAGATTCGGGGTTTGAAGCTAAATTGCGGCACGATGATCACATGAGTACATTACATACCACGTGCGCTTCCATTGAACGCGCGTCGCGCGACTGTCACTTGCCCCTTATTACGAGACCTGAGAGAAACGAAGGAATCGTCTTAAGCTGATATCAATTTTGCTTCATTACCCGGTCACGTGTATATTTCGGTTACAGGCGTTCCCAGTAGAAAGGGTGATTTAACAAAGTCCGTTTGATGCGCGATAAACGTCAAAATACCAAGTGGGAAATTGGAATGCGTTTTCAATTCCTTGATATTTCTCTTTCTATGTCACCTCCTTCTCTCCTTATACAACCTTTCTGACCGCTATCCATTTTAAAACAAGCCGATTTACATCCCATATGACTACTTTCCTTCCAAAAATCAGCGGTACTTTGTATATCTTTTCATCCCTACTTCCTTTCGATAAACTTCGAATCCCGACATCATATTTCAACTCCGCTTGAAAAAAGGGGTCTCGTATCCGCCGGCTACGCATGGCCCATATCCCTCAAGTTAATGAGCATGAGGAACGGACTGACGTGCGACCTGGTAATATAGATAAGAAATATTTTTTAGAGCAGTACCTTATTTAGAGTACCTTCAATAAAATGTGCGTTTGATTCAAATTTACAGTGTTCGTGCCGTGAGACGCTATTGAAGAAATCAGAAAAACGCTGTAACTCCTGGATTAACCCTAAAGCTAAATGATTTACAACTTAGATACATCAGCAGCTAATTTGGATGCATGTCATTATTTTAGAATATTTTCACTCTTTGTTTACAGTGCGAGATACCTGCAGTACTTACCATCGCTGTGAGGTATGGGGAGCGACTGTCACATAGAGCAATGTGAGATCACCTCAAGAATAAATACGCTATTATTTGTGTGCGCTTCTTTGTTGCTCAGCGCTTCAAATAGGGTTGGCTCTCACAGCTTAGCAAAAAGGACTGGCCTCCATGGGCTCCATTTTAAGTTCAAATACTCCATGGACCTGCTACTTCTGCGAGGAACCCGAAATCCTCGTCGCCTGAAAATTCCTCGGGAGAAGGAAGGATTGGGCCTTTTTACTTCATGTCTCCATCCGCATTTCAGGTGACAAAATCTTCTCGTCGTCTGACTGCACACAACTTACCAGACGCCTTGGAATGGCTTAGTTTATTTTTAGAATGTCCCCACCTCTCCAGTCCTGATCGCTGATTAGCAGAATCATAAATAAAATGGAAGACATTTAGATATGTGTTAGCCTCCATCCTCCTTGTCTCTCCTTGCCATTTTACTTAGAACTTTCCTCCCGAACTGACAACGCATTAGTATTTTATACCATCTCTCCTATCTTGGGTATTAAAACCCCATTCCCGTACGACCTATGAGTACGAACAAGATCACCGAGAAGAATCCACAAGGAGAACCTTCCTCCACGACAGAGGTATCTAATAAGCCTACAGGAAAAGTTACTAGAGAAGCTCAGGCAGAGGGCTACGGAGAAGAAGGGGCCGAAAAGAAGAAACACAATTTCCAAGGCCTGGCAGAGGAGGAAAAGCCCCAACGTAAGTCAATCTCATTAGTTCTGAGACGTGGATTATAACTCAAGTTATGCAGATGCCAATGTGGATATGTCGCAGGTGAGATTTGAATCGGGCGTTCAACATACATTCTTGGCTAATTAATTGGCATGGGCTGACAGATTCAACTGAAAGCGGAAGATCTTTATGATAAAGACAAGGTCGACTTGGAGACGATTGTCATTGAGGATGTTTTTGAGTTACTCCAGTGCAATGATCAAGGTCTAGATTCAGAGGAAGCTAAACGTCGCCTGGAGATCTTCGGTCCCAACAAGTTGGAGGAAAAGGAACAGAATCCTTTCTTGCAGGTAAGCTGTCCGTAAACGTCAAGGGTATCCAGCTAATATTTACCTTTCTCTCTTGGAAAGTTTCTCAGTTTCATGTGGAATCCTCTTTCGTGGGTCATGGAAATGGCAGCTCTCGTAGCTATTGTCCTTTCCAATGGACAGGGTTCGCCTCCAGATTGGGAAGATTTCTGTGGTATCATTTTCTTGCTCTTCGTCAACTCTGCCATTGGATTTTATGAAGAAAGAAACGCTGGAAACGCTGTCAAAGCTCTCATGGACGCATTGGCGCCCAAGGCCAAGGCAAGGCGAGACGGATCGTGGTCCGAAATCGAATCATCCATCCTTGTTCCAGGTGATATGATTTCTTTCAAAATAGGCGATATCGTCCCAGCAGATTGTCGCTTGACAGAGGCCATCAATGTATCTATCGACCAGGCCGCTTTGACTGGAGAATCGCTTCCACAGAATAAGAAAACTGGCGATCAGTGTTTTTCGTGAGTTTTGATACTTTTTTTGGAGCCATAAAAGCTAGCTAAGTTTTTGACAGCGGCTCCACGTGCAAACAGGGAGAAGCCGAGGCCGTGGTAATTTCAACTGGTTCCAACACATTTTTCGGACGCGCTGCTGCTCTTGTAGGACAAGACGATGATACCACAGGTCATTTGCAGAAGATTCTGGCGCAGATTGGGACGTTCTGTCTTGTCACCATTGGTATTTTTGTTTTAGCGGAAATTTTTGTCCTCTATGCTGGATTCAGGTTTCAATACCGGCGTGGATTGAACAACATCCTCGTTCTCTTGATTGGTGGAATTCCTATTGCTATGCCTACTGTTCTTTCCGTTACGCTTGCAGTGGGTGCTACTCAGCTTGCGAAATTCAAGGCTATCGTTACACGTATCACTGCTATCGAGGAACTGGCTGGTGTCACTATTCTGTGCTCGGACAAGACAGGAACTCTGACGACCAACAAGCTCACTATCGACCGAAATACCATCAAAACTTACAGTCACTTCAGTGCCGACGAAGTCATTCTTCTCGCGGCCTATGCATCTCGTACCGAGAATCAGGATGCTATCGATCTGTCTGTTGTTCAAGCGCTGGGTGATACGAAGCGTGCTCGAGAGGGGATCAAACTGCTTGATTTCAAACCATTCAACCCTGTCGATAAGCGAACGGAAATCACCTATCTCGAGCAATCCAGCGGAAAGCTGAAGCGCGTTACAAAGGGCATGACCGGTATCATCATTGAGCTTTGCACACGTAACAAAACGGAGGAGATTGAGTCTCGGCTCGAAAAGGACGTCGAAGAATATGCTATGCGTGGTCTACGTGCCCTTGCTGTCGCCTTTGAGGAAGTTCCTGGTGAAGATCCAGCTGCCGAAGGTGAAGGGTTTGAGCTTATTGGACTTCTGGCTATATTTGATCCTCCGCGCGACGACACCAAGCAGACTATTGACGATGCCCTTGCCCTTGGAGTCAAAGTCAAAATGGTAACCGGCGACCAGCTTGCTATTGCGAAGGAGACTGGTCGACGTCTCGGTCTGGGCGACCATATGTATCCAGCAAAGGTCCTCAAAGAAGGTCCTGCTCCTGGCTCGAAACACGCAAATCTTGACGAGATGATTCTAGACGCAGACGGTTTCGCAGGTGTCTTTCCAGAGCACAAGTACGAGATCGTTAAGCGTCTTCAGGCTTTGGGACATCTTTGTGCTATGACTGGAGATGGGGCGAATGATGCCCCTGCTCTTTCTCGCGCTAATGTCGGAATCGCTGTTGAAGGAGCCACCGATGCTGCAAGAGGTGCAGCTGATATTGTACTGACAGAACCAGGTCTTTCAACAATCGTTCACGCCATTCGTCAATCTCGTATTATTTTCCAACGTATGCGAAATTATGCGATCTATGCTTGTGCTGTTACTATTCGTATTGTCGTCTGCTTCGCCGTGCTCGCGTTTACCTACAAGTTCGACTTCCCACCTTTCATGGTTCTGATCATTGCTTTGTTAAACGACGGCACCATCATGACACTTTCACTCGATCGCGTACTGCCTTCAAACACTCCGGACGCCTGGGATTTGGCAGAAATATTCTCCTACGCCATCGCGTATGGTCTCTATTTGACGGCATCAACGTTGGTTTTTCTTCACATCACTTGATATTCGACTCAAATTCACTTTAACAGTGTCGTGTTAATCGTCATTATTGTGGAAACGACTTTCTTCCAACGTAAATTCGGAGTACAACTCAATCGTGCTGGGCCTGTAGACAAGAACGATCCTCAGTTGCACATGATCGCCTATCTTCAAGTGGCTATCATCTCACAGGCTTTGATTTTCGTTACTCGTTCCCATAGCTTCTTCTTTATGGAACGACCGTCTGTTGCCCTTATGCTTGCCTTCTGCGTCGCTCAACTTATCTCTTCTATTATTGCTGCTTATGGCGACTGGGGATTCTCTCAAATTCATTCCATCTCTGGCGGTTGGATTGGAATTATCTGGGTTTGGGTAAGAGCCTGTTCTAACCTTGCGCGAACTTACTTGCTTATCATTATTCATCAGAATATCGTGTGGTTCATTCCTCTTGATTGGATCAAATTCGCCATGCGAGCTACGGTTATACGCCATCTAGAGGCAAGACGTCTGGGCAAAATCAGAGAAGAAGGCGCTCCCCTCGAACGCACTTCGTCCCGCGCTACATCCATACACGGCTCGCTTTACTCTAACCGAACGACCTTTCTCCATCGGACGATGCGTAAGGTTGGGTTTGGCGGGAAAGTTGCGATGAAACCGGACGAGCTCAAAAGGTTCAGCAGCATACAAGCGGCGCGTACCGGGCAGGTTCTTAAGAGACATCCTAGTCGAGCGACTGTCAACAAAGCGAGCGTGCCAGCTGCAGGTCCATCTACGGTTGCATAATGGCTTCATTCTTTATTTTATATTAACTATTTAGCATCGGACTTCCTTAAGAGTGGATTATTGATGATGTACGACCTACCCCCCTCGAAGTAATTTAGTATGATAAACTTCATTTACTGTTGATTGTCTATACCTATACGTTCCTTGTAATATATTATATGCTTGCAAGCCGTCTGACACTCACGCCATGTTGGTTTTGTTTAGCTTTGGCTTTTTTTTGTTAGTTGAAAATTTGTTACATTGCTTTATTCTGGTTTTCTGACTGGGACGATACGCTCCTCTCCTGGGACTCCTCAATATCAAACATGAATCCGCTTAGCAGAGTGCGCCTGCGGGAATGTTGGCACATCTTGGAGGAATCGACTTAGATAAAGAAATTTCAGCTTTATAGAAGGAACCACACACTTTGGGAAAGGAACCGATTTACAGCACTTCAGACCAGTAGCACCTAAGAGAAAGAAAATGCGTCAGATTTTTTATAATTATACCATGATAATGCACGAAAAGTTCACAGTCCTGTTGCATTACTGTCAGTCATATGCTATATATGATTTGACCAAAAATATCAACGTACGCTATTGCTAGAACCTAGAGAAATAACAACAGTTGAAGTCAGCAAAGTCTTTTTTAAAAATAATGTAAAATCCAGCATTTTCTACTTCTACGTACATCGAGAACCAACTCCGCCGCCCTGAGGCATAGCGATAGCTACAGAGCTGGTAAACAGCACAAGAACGAGGGAGGTGAAGTTGAAGAATTTGGCCATTTTGTTGGTAGCAGAAGAATAACTGTGAATGGGTGTTTGAGGGATTATGCGGCAGAACGAACCTACCTTTATACTCCAGATACTATAAATCTGGCGCATGATCACACTTGGGCGCTATTTCCTTAAGGAACAGTACTACATTCCATCGTGAGAACAACGGAAATTGCCTTACCGTAACTTTTAGACCCGTGTCCGACGGTGCTTCTTATACGCGTCGTACTACGTAGGTTCCACAGTCATCTCTCTCCCAAGATTTTGCCAAGATATTGAGTAACGAGAAAAGAACATGTGAGATCACCAGGGTAAGTTGAGGTACGAAATACGGAGCCACAAAGCGTAGAAGGAGGTATGAGATCAGTGCCCTATAGATTTATACCAAGTCATGCCCAAGGGATATTTTATTCTGAGATCACCTGCAAGTGATGGTGTGAGACGAATATATCTTCATACCAATGATAAATTTTGGAGTTTTTTGGTCCCACAGCCCCATGATTTCACGCAGGAGTTATACTACAAGCATAGTTCAATGAGATTCAGAGATTCTAGGAACGGTCACAACCCATCAGTTTGTATGCCGGTCGAATAATATGGTTTTATAAATAACAATATTTGGAGGTTGACCCTGTCTACGATACCAACGGACGTTCTTGCTTGCAGGCTAGTTCAAACCGCCTATGTGACCGGGTAACAGATTTTGGGTGTTCAGCAGCTAAAGACGATTCCTTCGTTACCTCAGGTCTCGTAAAATTCATATATAATTAAATTGGAAATGCTAACTTTTCGTAACTGACATAGTATTCATTCGAAAATGGACTTACAAAAATGGACTTGCAAAGGTTGAATAAATTAGTGGATTTCTGTAACTTGGGAAGCGGTTGCTAAATTATAGAGGAAAAATACACGATTTTCAATTGTCTTTCTTTTATTATTATTTTAAATTCAAGCGTAAATTAATACACTAAGGGTGCGCGTTAGCAGTCGTATGAACGTGGTCCAAGACACATGTCAGACTGTTGTGTGACTACGGCATGACTACGGCTGACCTTGATCCGACTTTGCTTTTTACTGAGAGTCCCGCGGGGGAGGCTATACCTAAACTACCCCCTCATCAACTATCTAAACAAACCGCCTATCCGTCCTTACCGTTAAGCCTCAGGATCTGGGGCTTCGCCAGTTTCGATTGTCTTTCCGGACTCTAAAAATTCAACATTTCCCCACTCGAAACATCAGGTCTTTTATGAAGTCAAAAATTCATCGGGCCGGATTTCTATATGGAGTTAACATATGGAGTACCGGAGTTACGCCATAAGGGAATTTCGGCAAGCCAATTTTTAATTATTTGAAGGGCAGCCTTTGCGAAGTCGAAGAAGGCTTATTGTTTCTGTTTCAAAAAGAAGATAAACAAATTAAAAAATAGACACTTTCTGACATTCTTTGCCAATGAAATTTTGCAATACAAAAAAGTCCTTCAACAATCTCGTCTCTTTCCTACGAAAAATTTCCATGTTATAAAATCAGAATTTGGTTGTAAATTATCAGTCAATTTTTCGGACACAAAAATTGAATGAACAACTTCTGGCCACTAATAAGAGCGGAATATGCCGAGGCAGCATCGGCAAGACAGGTTGTGACCTGCTAAAAATACACACTAGGTCACTGTCCTCTTTCCGATATGATGAGCTCCGCCCGAGGATACATAAAACCGGTCATGCATGCACGCCTTCTCGTCTTGACGTCGACAACGACGTTATTAGAGCCAGGCTGGCAATCGTCACAACATGAAGTTAACGACAGGCCTTTGCAAACAGACTTTTAGGGGCTACGTACAAAGTCTAGGACTGCGTAGCTACCACGACGAATCATTTGGATTTCGGAAACCTCACGATTACATTTTTCCTGACTGTATGGCTACCCATCCTACTTTTTTTACAGAAACCAATTTCTTTTTTTAGATACGGAAGCGCAGCTCGCAAATCGAGCTCAGAACGCACCTTTACTTCGATATGTTGACTCCATGCGCGCACATGGCCACCGTGCTGCTCGTATCGACCCTTTGGACCTCATTCAACGCGAAGAAGTTGCTGCTCTGAGTCCAGAGAGATACGGTTTGACGGACGAACAGAAGGAATACAACGTGAATGGAATTTTATGGACTAAACGCGTTGGAGAATCGGACAATGTCGAAGAATTTTGGAGCCTGAGGAAGATACGAGAACATTTAAGGTCGATATATGTTGGGAATATTGCTTATGAGGTGCGTATTACGTTTTTTTTCCAAAAGGAAAAATAAAGTTGAATATATTGCGCAGTATATGCATTCGCCCTCCAAAACGGAGCGATTGTGGTTCTCCCATCTTCTTGAATCACAGTCATTGCCCTCCCCACAGGACCACCCCCTCGTCCAGATTGACAACGAGAAGAAGAAGCGTATACATGAGCTTCTGGCTCACAGCGAAGTATTCGACAACTTTCTTCAATTGAAATTCCCTAATTTGAAACGGGTACTGCGTATTTCAGCCTATATACGCGTTGTATCCGCACATCTGACGCGTTTTTTCTCGATGTTTTTTAGTATGGCTTGGAAGGTGGAGAGTCAATGCTTCCTGCGCTTGATTCCTTATTCTCTGCTGCATCTCAAGGTGCACGTGAACTATATACATGCTAATGGGTTGGCTAACTCAAGGTTTTCCAGCTGGTGTACAACATATCATTCTAGCTATGCCTCATCGTGGCCGTCTTAATTTGCTAACCGACATTCTGCAATACTCTCCTACGGCCCTGTTCCATAAGATCAAGGGCGGCTACGAAATTCCTGAAGAACTTGGCGCTGAAGGGGATGTTTTGAGCCATCTTGGTTCGTCGTTTTGATCTCCCATAAGAATACTGCCAATAAATCTATATAGTGTCTTCGCCTTCCTTGAATTATCCCGGTACAACTCACCCAATCAAAGTCTCCCTTCTTCCTAACCCTTCCCATCTCGGTGCGTAAAGCTTCTAACTCCTGGAGCATTGCTTATGATTTTTCTCATTAGAGGCCGTAAATCCGGTAGCGTTAGGAAAAACTCGTGCAAAGCAATTCTCGTTGTTGAAGACGTCTCCGGATGACTGCAAACTTGGTGATCGTGTTATGTGCGTACAACTTCATGGGGATGCTAGCTTCACTGGCCAAGGCGTTGTCATGGAGGGATTGGGTCTGAGTAAGTCTGGTCATCGTCGGCCCTCAGTAACGCGATATTCATATTCAATATTCCAATAGGCAACTTGCCGCACTTCACCAGTGGTGGGAGTGTTCATCTTGTTGTCGAGTATGTCTCTTGAACCTTCTCCCAGGAAAACTTCTCTGACGTTCGATGCTCTGTTTCAACAGTAATAAGTATGCGCAACTGTCTCTCCGTGTTCGTGTTTAATCATTTTTCTTATTTACTTGTAGCATCGGTTACACAACTCCAGCATCCAACGCTCGTTCCTCGCTCTATTGTTCTGACGTCGGCAAAATGATTAATGCTCCTGTACTTCACGTCAATGGTGACCATCCCGAGGGTAACTAAGTTTGCCCTTTCTCGCTGATGTAGACACTTAAATTATTGTCATTACCACTCTCCTGCGGCAGACGTCGCAAAGGCCATGGACGTTGCGTTTAGATACCGCAACTACTTCAGGAAAGATATCATTGTGGACTTACTTGTCTACCGACGATGGTAAGTCTATGAACTTTATTGTATCGTATTCCAAAAACAACTAACTCCGTGACCTAGGGGGTAAGCTTTTGTTTCTCGGCTTTTTTTTCGTGGTCTCACAGATTTTGAAGCCATAACGAACTTGACCTGCCTGGAATTACGAGCCCCCTGATGTATGAGAAAATCGCAGCAAGGAAGTCGGTGCCTCAACTATATGAGCAAAAGCTTGTCGTACGTCGTATCTTGCCCTTTGCAATCCACCCTCAGTTTGACCCAAATAATATAGATGGAGGAAGTTCTTACTCCGGAGGATGTCGATAATGTACGGAAATCATACAAGGCGCATCTCGAGGTGGAGCTGGCTAAGGTCCCCGGGTACCTTCCATCTGCTTCGATGCTGGAATTGCAGTGGAGCGGAATCGTTTGGCCCCTGAATACGGAAGCGGAACATAATCCTATCACAGGCGTTGACAAGTCAACCATTCAACAGGTGGGACGAGCTAGTGTTGCCGTCCCAGAAGGATTCGTATGCAGCCTATCTTATTTGACTTTCAGTTTCTTACATATTTCCCTTCTAGGAAATTCATCCTAAGTTACACCGACACGTGAAAAACAGGTTGCAGAGTATCGAGTTTGGCAAAGGACTTGATTTCGCGACTGCTGAGGTATAACATCTTTGCGTTTTCAATGGTCGACCATCTCTGAAAAGGTCTTCCATTAGGCTCTTGCCTTTGGGTCGCTGATGCTCGAAGGCAACGACGTTCGTATCTCAGGACAAGATGTTGGTCGAGGAACATTCAGTCATCGTCATGCCATGCTAGTCAACCAGAAAACAGAAGGGGTAATCGTTCCATTGAATGACGAGTTGAAGGCCGACGGGAAGCTAGAACTGGCTAACAGTAAGTACTCTTTCATTTTCATTTTTGGGCACCATCAGACTAAATGTTTCGAACAGGTTCATTGAGTGAAATGGCGGTCCTCGGTGTTCGTGCCTTCTATTTAATCCGTGCGATCATTTACCTAATGCATGCACCTGTAGTTCGAAATCGGAGCCAGTTGGGAGCGACCCAACCTTTTGCCAATCTGGGAGGCACAAGTATGTAGTTTTATTCTGTCCTGCTTAATGGAAGACTGACCTACTCAAAAACAGTTCGGTGATTTCTTTAATGGGGCTCAAGTGAAGAATTAACTCCGCCTTCCACTGAGTATTGGTATCCTAACTCCAAGTTCACTTTCATTGCAGATCATGATTGATACCTTCATTTCATCGGCTGAAAGTACGTATCCCCTACACTTGTGATGTACCTTTGCGTAAACAACCGTATTTTTTTAAATAGCGAAGTGGCTCAAGCAGAGCGCTATTGTTATGATGCTTCCTCACGGACTTGATGGTGCTGGACCAGAACATTCGTCTTCGCGGATCGAGCGAATGCTTCAGGTAAGTTTATTTTCGATTAAATTTTTTTGTTCATATTCTTGATTGATGGCTTAGTTGACCAACGATCGGTACGACGTGAATGCTGAACCTACGAACATCAATATGCATGTCGTTTTCCCAACGACACCCGCTCAATATTTCCACGTGTTGAGAAGACAATTGAAACGGAACTATCGTAAACCGTTGATTCTGGCAGGACCTAAAGGTCTCTTGCGCCTATCCGTAATATTTTTTCCTTTTCTTTTTTATTTAAATTCATCCTTTTCGCATAGCCTGCTTCAAGTTCAATTGCAGATATCGAGTTCGGGACCCAGTTCAAGCCCGTCATTGAGGATCCACTATCAGATAAAGCTCAAGTCAAACGAGTTATCATGCTTTCGGGCAAGGTCTACTACGAGCTTATCAAAGAACGTCAAGCTCGTGGGCTAGACAATACCGTGGCATTCGTTCGTGTGGAAGAGTTGGCGCCCTTCCCATTCGAGACGCTGGAATCTGTACTCCAGCAATATCCCAATGTAGAAGAGTATGCCTGGCTGCAGGAAGAACCCAGGAACCAAGGAGCTTATTCGCATGTAAAGGACCGTATCAAGTCCATCGTGGAGAAAATCGGAAGAGACGAGAAACTGGCATATATGGGACGAAAGGAGAGCTCGTTGCCTGCGCCCGGGGTAGGGAAATTGTATCAAGTCCAACAAAAAGCAGTCCTAGATTCTGCCTTTGTTGGACTTTGAAGAAGCTTATGTTTATTTTCTGTCTACATTTATTTATTCATTCTCATCAATTTTCGCATAATTTGGATCTTGGGGGAACAGGATTCTTTCCTCGCCCCTATTCCCAACCTTTTCCACGGAAAAATAGCCTTACAATTTTCTAGTAAGAGTTCAAGTTTTTTTTTTCTCGTTACGCCCTTTTATCAGCTTCAAAATTCGGTTATCTGGGATATGTGTTCATGCCTTGAAGGCCTGCAAACTTCCGGGGGATACCTCATCCGCCAAGAATATTAGGGGAGGGTTCAATGGCACGAAACATCACAGATCTTGTGATTGGAGTCACTGTCACCTTCGTCATCATTTCGCTTAGGATGCGGCCGCTTCAGTGTTTATGATGCTAGCTATCGGAAAATACGGCGGTTCTAAGGTCCTTGTCGAAGAACAACTTTTCAGATTCTTTATAAAGACGAGATTACAAGAGGGCTTTTCTACCCCTATTGTACAAAATAGTGGCACACTATGTTACAGGTACATAATCCTCTTCAACATAATCATCTAGCGTGTATTGATCGATTATGCACACCATATAAGGCGTTTCACGAGGAAAGAAGCAAATTCTACCGCTAATTACGCACAGTTCGAAATCTCGCATCATCTTTATATCAGCCTTCACATCTCTGTGGAGAAGGCAAGCAACTTCAGATTTCCTATATCTTCTAGAGCTTAATGCGGTGGAAGAGTCTTGGGTGGCAAGACCGAAAGCAATTGCGGCCTCGTTATTCTTTATCCCGCCAATGAAGATCTGATCATCGGAAAAGCCAAAGTTGTGCTGGTATGAAAGGTGTGGCAAAACAAGCTTTCTCAGCAGGATAACGGAGCCCGACAGTTGCAAAGTCGTATTCGACACTTTGAAGGATAGCTCGTAGCGCCAACGTCGTTGGTCTTTGACCACTTTGCCTTGTGTTTTGCAAGAGACGATATCCATGATCAAAGGACGGTCGCTCGTTTCATACCATCGCGGTGGAAAGTCGAAGTATGGAGAACCATACACGGCGTTTTGGGAGAAATCAGATTGGACTTGCTCTAGGAAGTTGACAGTCATCTTAAGCGTTGGCTTGTTTGAGTTTGATTCCACAACGTCGTATCTGAGTCCTGAATCCAAGAGACAAGGAGAGAAGGCATAAAAATAGATCTGTGACATTGTCACCACGATGAGGATTGGGATCCCGATCTCTGAATCACGAATGATTATCTTGAATGCAAGGGTAAAATGTTAGTTAAGAATCGCAAAAGTGGTCTTTAATCGGAGAATTAAATAGATAACCCACCCGCTCCACCCGCTCCTTGATGTCCTCCGAGTCAATCTTGATATTCTCAATCGTCCGCGAGATTATATTCTGTATAGTCAGGGTATTTGTCTCTGGAAAGAAAGTAGCATACAGATCGCCTGAGACCGCGTACAATCCCCTCTTTGCTTCATTGAAGGCTTTGGTAATAAGAGTAATCTCGAATTTGTCTTTCTTCTTCGGGTAAATGGGATTCGGTGGGTGGACATTGTATATCGCGTATGTTCCTATATCAATGTCTACCTCACCCGTTTTCGGCGTGAATCTGATCGATGAAAATAAGCACAAAATGAAGAGTGAGGGCTGGGAGAAGTAGTTTGTTCGAACAAGACGACGTACGTGGGGAAGTAAACGAGAACTCTAAAGTCGTGTTTATCTGGCGCGGGGTACACCTCGAGTTTAGCTTTCTTTCTACTAGATCCCTTCGGTAGCTCATGTATCACAGATGCGGGGCATACAAGATCAGCGCCAGCTCCAAGGCCTAGGTCCCATACATTCATTCTTCTTGTATTGTCCACAACAAGGTACCGCCCCCCAGGGACGAGGCTCATGAATAAGTTATGCCTCACCGGCTGTATCTGAAGCTCGGGGTCACGACAGTCAAAATAGCGCACGCAATTGTCGCCAGGGAGTTCGCCGTCTAATTCGTTCCTAAGTCTGTAACGCCATTGCATGGGGCCTTCCGCAAAGAGGCGCACAGTTCCCCAAAAGGTGTGGTTGTCTATAGGGTAGAAGGTGTAGTGGATCGAATTACGTTTACAGAATCTGCGCAGGATGCGACACCAAAGACCACGATCTGTCATCGTATGGATGTAGTTATTGAGGCGAAGCTAAGGATGCATGGGAGCGGTTAACAAGTAGCTAACATGAAACGAGGAGCTACGAAGACAAATGTGATAACTTACGATAGCCCACTTCCATTGCTCCCTTGGGCCTAAATACTCGCAGATCGTTATATGGACTTCCTTCGATAGTCGGTCAATTAGATAGTGTGGATTTCGCATGCGACTGGGAGATATTATTATCAAAGGATTAGGCGGGGGTTCGTTGTATTCTTCCACATCATTCGCCGGCATATACCAGTCTTCTTCATCTACTCGTGCGAGTTCATCGCTGTTACCGAGCTCTGCTAGTACTTGATCGAGCGCCGGAGGTAAGTCAAAATTATTAGTCGGAAATCGTTCGTACCGTTGATGTGAGATTGTGGAGTGGTATTGCTGTTGTCGCTGGAGTTGCAACGCAGCTAGCTCCTCATATGCATTACTTGGCAGCTGATGCACTTTAAATGTAGGAGTATGTTGGTTCGCTAGCATTGTAGAAAATGATTGATAACTGGGTTCGTGAGAAACGTCGACATCGATGAAGCCCGGGGCCACTCCATTCGATTCTGTAGGATAGTTCTGATCGTAGTAGTAGTTTGGAAGCGAGGTGTTTAAGTCAAGGTGCGGAATTTGGTCTCCCTGATAGACATACGAGCTTGGGAGATGGGCATAATGGGCAGGAGGAAAGACGTGGGAAGCTTGCGAGGAGCTTTGAAGTGAAGAACTTTCGCCATAGAAATCGGGAGAAAAATGTTGGGCATCATTTTGAATATACGAGCTCGGAGGCAGGGAGACTTGGATCTGATGATCATAATGATCAGGGACGAAGAGTTGCGTACTCGGTTGATGGGTATAGAAATCTAGCTGAGGCTGTTGGAAGTTGGGGTTGATTGGGAAGAGGAGCTGTTGATCCTGTGCACCCTGCCTACTATTGTACATGCTATGGCCAACCGCGGGCTGGTACGCAAGTGAGGGCCTCATGGTAGGAGTCTTCTCCAGATCAACATCCATATCAAAGCCAGGCAAATACCCGGAAAGCTGCCGGTCTCCATTTTCACCATATACCGTAGACCACAGTCCTGGATCCCCATTACGCGTCTGGTCGATGTAAGCAATCTGGTCATTGTCATGGGTGTAGAAGATAAGGCCATTATCGTGTTGTGGGTCCGTGTCCGGATTCATAATCTGGTAATCAAGAAGGAATAATTATAGGAAATGGCTGCAAGCCTTGAGCTTCGCTATGGAGTTGAGGAGGTCACCATTTAGCAAGAGAACGTGGTGATGGTGGGAGAGCACAGCTAGGAACGCCCACAGACAACGCCTATGTTTCGTTGAGTGTTATTTTTAATGTTTCTCCTGTACTGGCGGCTTGTTGAAACTCAGACTGCTCCGCTGCTCAGACTCTGTGCAAGCGCCGAGCGGCAGAGACATTTGGGGGCCGGGGCAATGCCAAACATGCCGAAATTAAGCTTTAAATAGCAAGCATTCCCAGACTATTTTCTTTCGGGATGCGGTGGGCCACGCTGCACGCAGCCCCGAATTCATCTTTGCGCTTGCCACCAGCACAGGTTACCCACCTTTACAGCAGCTCTGGCGAACGATACTACTCTGCACGGTGGCCAGCACGGCCTACAAGTGCTAAGATCGGCACTCAGTGCTCAGCGCTGACCTCATTGCATCTGATTTCAAAAGCTTTTGATAAAGCCCGAAAATAACTAGCCCGATGCCTCGAGGCAGTTCATATTCATCAATGACCCTGAGGGTTTTAAGCTGCTTTGGGAGGCATAATCTTGTAAGCGCGGTTAGGAATGAATCTCCTGCGCTTATCCTTTCACCACCACTGGCCTGATTCACCTACTACTCAGCCGTCCACCTAAGCTCTGATAGCGGTCTTGGCCCATGCTATGCCTAATTACTCGGACGAAAAGGATGTAGGGTATAAGATTGTAATCCAAGGTGTGGATAAATACCTTGTCTAAAATCCGTCATAGATTGGATACTAACACTAAAACCAGAAATCAGCCGTCGTATAAACAAGCCTCCGCCTCATATAAACCTTTCTCGTTCGTCAACTGGCAAAAAATTGGAGGAAGGTAGCTCAGTAGTAGTACCGGCTACCCCAAGCACACCATTCTATGCAGACGTCCAGGAATCGGCCACCAGAGCGCTGCACGATCATATCAAAGCGCATGATAATTACTTCCCCACAGAGCGCTCGTCGACTGACTGGGTCGATTTCATGAAAGAAGAGCTCGGGCGGGAATGGGAGGAGTATATCTCGCGACATCAAGAGCACAAGAACGACTGTGAGGCCCTGGCAAAAGAAATTGAAGATATCAAACACAGCATCGCTCGCGAAAATAGGATCCAGTGTACGAAGTTTATGATGGCAGTCAAGGAGAAAAATAGAGCTTCGCAGAAAGAAAAGCTCTTGGAAGAAAGGGAAAGGCTAAATGCCTTGAAGGAGACGAATCAGAAGAGCTGGAAAGACATGTTGAACGGGGTGGCGAGTTCGAAGGAGAAGGAGAAGGACGTGTTCTCTGAGGAAGCTGATGTCACCATGGTCGCGGAGATGGACGAAGGAGGTCCGTTATCTGTTTGATGTTGTAAGTTGTGTATGTTTTAGACTACGAATAGCTGTAATTTGGAAAACTACGTAGAACTTCTTCGTGTGAGTTATGTTATCATTGTCATTAACTGCCAATGTTCAACCGTCAGTATCAAACTCTGAAGAAAAGATGATTCTTATAATTTAGAAATTTACGGGGACATCAACTGAACCCAAGGTTGAACAATTTGCGGATACTGCGTTTGAGGTGCGCATAGCTGGAAGGTTAGTTAGCGAGATGATAGATGTCGAGGATTAGGATAGATTACGGATGGAATCAGATAGATAGCAACCATGACATGCTTCGGGCGACGCGAAGCGACTCTGAGCGGGCTTGATGTTTATTCATAGATTTAGCGCGAGCGCTTACGAAGGCCGCCCTTTTCTTACTTCTGGGTTAAAAAAAACTTCACGACCGACGCCTCGTAGGTGTTAATGCGGTTTACCGCCCAGGAAGGGATGAAACCAGAACCCTTGAAAATCGACATGACTCGTCTCCGCCAGTCCAACAGCATGTAATCATCCGAATCGTTGTTAAGCTCTCCCTCATATATAATAAGTACGTACAGTTCCAAGTCCACGGATGTTTGAAGATACGGATTGAACATTTTTGAACAAAGTCCAAGTTCGTTCAGATGAGAAAAAAGAAAAGTGAAAGTGGAATATGTATGGTCCAAGAAATAAAACAAATACGACGAAAGGCCAGACAGAAAGAAAAAGGAAGGAGGAAACCAGTACATATCAGAATCAAAGTCCATGGGAAAAATCGTAAGTCGTAACGAATTAAATTAATGAGTGATGATTGGAATGTTCTTGGGCATTTGGTTGGCTGGGTAGATGATTATCTATGTATGAGTGACAAGGAGAAGAAAAGGCGATAGACAGGGATGGATATCGGTTTTTAATGGTGAGAGGTACCGAAATGAAACGAAACAGAAAACGGTGGGTGTCCAGAATGCGGTGGGGATTAATACACGTTTGCTAGTCTATTGGGTGGAAGTCATCGAAAAGTCCTTTGATAAGAGTCTTGATTCTCGAGTCTCAGGCCGAGACAATGGTGGCGGCGGTGGCGGAAAACGGTCAGGCTAAGTTTTTCATTTCGGTCGGTTAGTCGATTTTGGGTAAGTATCGAGGGTTAGGTTATGTTTGTGTACCAAAGATTTCCAGCTGCGCACAAGCGCAAGAGCCTAAGCGGACCAAAGTTCGTACATAGGAGTCCAGAAACGGAGGCATCGATAAGCCGACAGTCTAAAGTTATTTCTCAGGGCTTTCCTCGGACGGTGTTTTATCTCGCAATGCATCGTATTTGGTGCCATTGGATTTCGTTTGAGGCTGCGATTTTGCAAGGGAATTATATGGCATCGTAGGTATGCTGCTGAGCTGAAGATTTGATCTCGACCTTGTTAGGACATCAGTGGCTACTTCATCGCCGTACTGTTCAGCGAGTTGACTATGGAGAAAATGGCTTAGTTGCGGGATTGACTAAAAGGGTATCAGATTAACCAACCTTGCATAGTTCTCCATGATGAGAGCCATGCTCGTCATGCTCAGGCGGTAGGCCTTGGGCATCATTCCTTTTCCGAAACGGTAAGTAACGTGGTTGGAGCACAGCAGACCAACGATAATGACTGCAATGTGAATGGGGACCAAACCAAAGGCGATGGAGTACCAGGTTTTGAGGACGCTTCGCTCAAAGTCAAGGTACGCCAGTTTGCACCCGGGAAGGATACTCCTGGCGTAGCATGTTTGGCTCACAGTAGCTTCGACGAAAGGGGAAAAGTAACCGCAGCAGTTAAGCTCGTTCTGTATCCGCAAACGACCCTCCTGACCGAGGCTCTGTGACCATTGGGCATTGATTTTACCTTCCAGGTTAAATGTGCGTCGTTTGTACGTCAGATAGCCTGGGATGAGAAGGAAGATGAAGGACATCCAAAGCATGAATGTGTATATGGCTAAGAACCGGCGATTATTCAGGAGAATTCCTGACCACCCGATGAGGGAAGTGAAGATTCCGAGACAAGAGGCAAAAGTGGAAAGCACGAGTTCATCGTAGTTCCCAACTCGGATGATATCTGCGCGATGCCAAACATTGAACCAGGTTAATAGGCAGATAATGAGTATGGCGAAGGAATATAATGTCAACTGCAGCGATGTCAGCGAGGGTATTTTGAAGCGATAATAAACTTACAAGAACGTTGGCGGTGAAAAGAGTCCACTTGAACCGATTCCACTTTAATTTTTGGTGTCCATGCTTTCCTTTCGTCCAAGGACTGTTGCTCCCGTCTTCCATACTTGGACCGTCGTCGTCGTCTTGCAAGTTCCCAATGCGTGCTTCGCCGCTCCTGAATGCCTCTACACCTCCACCCATCTTGGGAACAACACCTGCACCAGGGCTCAAGTCACCCCTGGCCTTAACCCCCTTTCTCCGTCGAGGACCAACACCGGGCCCAGAAAACTTTGCAGGTACATAGTTGACTGACAGAGAGACATTGCTGCCCTTGGACGTTAGTCCTGGTTCAAAAGGTGCTGGAGATGCGTTTCTTGACCTCGCAGGAGAAGAAAAGGGGCTCAGACTACCCTGAAGAGTCGACACCGATGATACACGCCGCGATTCATGGTTGAATGGAGGATTAGGTGGCTCAAACTGCATTCCAGCGAGTATTGGCTGCAACGACGACGAGCTCTGGTCCTCGAATAATCTAAGAAGAAAGAGATGTTAGCCAATATTATTTCCATTCTTTCGCTTTTGAAACTAGATGCCATAAATTCCACGCTGTTTCGGTTGTTTCGCCCACAGATACCCCTGCGGGTCTCAGTATGCCGACTAGCTTCTAGCGCCTTTGGCGCGGAGTTTGAGCGATAGATACTCACCTCCCATGAGACCGATAATTCTTCATCTTTCCTGTCGACAATATCCTTGGAGGTCGAGACAAAGAACGTGTAAAGTCCGTGGTTGTGGTTGCACGGTAAGATTTTCGAGGAAGATAACTATATATGGAAGCAGATTCGCACAAATCTGG
This sequence comes from Agrocybe praecox, assembly GCA_964017145.1. Taxonomy (NCBI): domain Eukaryota; kingdom Fungi; phylum Basidiomycota; class Agaricomycetes; order Agaricales; family Agrocybaceae; genus Agrocybe; species Agrocybe praecox. The sequence goes on along the minus strand of OZ024845.1, from coordinate 285,166 downwards.
ATAACACATGCCGAAGCAGCCGCACAACTTACCAAAATTACAAATCACCCTAAAAGGTAAAAATCGTAATGTAAAAACCCTTACGTAAATATCATTTGCTTGGCGGTCTTGTGGCGACCGTATGTACTTGCTTTTCTTATATTCCCATCCTCTAAACTTTTCACAGTACTTTTTTACAGGAACCTCTTAAAGACGACCTCGCAACTCAAGTACTCAATATCTAAACAAATCTTTGATTTCCAAAATTACTGTCTCCGAAGACGTCATATCCGACGTAAGGTGCCAATCAATTTATTATCATGATTATTGATTGATGATGGTCATGATGTCACATACCGAGCACTGACGAAGAGCCCTTCAAACGGCACAGAGACTGATAAAGGTGAGGGAGTAACGCGAGTAACAGATCCCACTACTACGAGAACAATAGTTCGAGTCATAACACGAGGAACTTCAATACTAGACATTTGAGCATGATATTTCTAGTATAAGAACAAGCATCATCCGTTGTGAGTGACGATAGAGACGTATAAAATCCTCGGTTTTGAACAGCAGAAAATTCCATGCTAGGAAACAGTTTATCAAGAAGCGTTCTAGCTTCTCAGTTGACACCGACCTTTTAGGCTTTGACTCATATATTTGGATGTACTAAATAGTAAACAGATCTGACTCGGCGATAATTTCAACGACCTTATATATGAGTGTTGGCACGAGAACGTGGTGCGATGCGGAATACACGCAGGAACTGCAATGACGATTTGATTGGCGTCATCGCCACTTCCTCGTGAGAGTAAGTATAATTGGATACATTCAAGCACTTTTATACGCAGACGAGTAAGTATAGTCTTCTGAAGCACACTAGTCATACAAAACATGTTTGGAAATGCAAGGTAATAGATATACTTATCTGTGACATATATCGCGCTCATAATTTACCTTGGACGGACGTAGTAAAATCTTTAGGAACGTCAAAATTGACAAAGATGATGTCAAACAAAAGGTAAGTTCTCTTGTGATAATTTTCGTTTATACTTCTGTTTGATTTACTTTGCCCAAGAAGCTTGGAACTATCACTGCGACGACGAAGTCCAAACTAAACGGTACGCGTGAGCGCGTTGATGATAAAGTTGATAAAGTTGTCGCAGCTCGACGACCTAAAGACAACGTACCGAGCATCATTCACATCAAGTCTTGAGATTTTCTAACGAATCAAATTTATAGGCTGTACCAATAGTAGCTGGGACAACGGAATATTTCAAGTCGATGAACATGTCCCAGCGAACCAAGAGCAGACGAGGTGGCATTGTGAACGCCACACACACGCGGACGATCGCGACCCGCGAACCAATCCCGAAGCCGTACTGTGCAGAAGATTCACGACCACCACCGAATTTCTACTGTACAGATTTGTAAGCGTACTGACATTGATATTGTCATATATCCTATGCTTTTACTACAATATATGATTTCATCTATTCTATCTTCTGTACTCATCTTAATAATACCGGTGTCATCTGAACGCTTCACTTTGCTTCTATGGCCGGAAATGTGGAGATTTCTCCAGCCCATTTCCGTATAAAAGAAGGTCGCAGTCCTTCAACTTGTCTAAGAATCAACTACATATCCCAATAAGCAACACTCCCTACTATTTAACAATACCTAATTATGTCGACTCATGCCGGAAACCCAAGGTAAGTTCCATCGTCCTCGCACAAGCCTTACTCAATTGTGTTTACATTCCTTCGCCTACTAGCAAACTCGGTGGTCAAAGGAAAACAACTGAGGGACAGATCAAAGAAGGGGTAGGTTTGATGCCACCTCGGAGATTGGCTCAGATGACGAAATAGGTCACCGGCCCTTCCAGGAAGAAGCAACACGGTCAGCAAGACCACAAGGAAGGAAAGACAGAGGTCAACGCCGCTCGCCATGGCACCTCGACCGTAAGTCCTTTGTACTCAGACGTACATGCTCATACGGTATTTTATTTTCGATAGTCTAGGCAAACACGAACACCGCAAACAACGATAATTCGGGTCTCGCGCGAGCATACGGGCATCCGGGTACATGCGGGACGCACAATTATGGGGCCCATTACGAAACTGGTACAGGCAATAATCAGTACAACACTGGCCAGGAAACCGGGCGAGACCCTAATGTTAACGACCGTGATCTAGGAATCGCAACTGACCCGAACGCTGGTGCCTGCGGGGCCTCGACATCGCTGGCGCAGACACAGTTCGACAATCAATAAGCTGATGATTGGCAAGGCACAAAGTCAAATTCTGCAAAGGATTCAGGCCTCTAGGGTTCTCGCCTATAACTTCCATCATCCTCTCGAAAGTTATATCGCCGTATGTCGAAGGATCGAATTCCTCTTTATGTATCTCTGCGAGCATTCTGGGAACTCTAGCTATACCAAACAAGCGATGGAGTGGAACCAGCCATTTCCCCCACATTTTCTTCAATTCAGGTCGCGATGTCTAGTTCGATGCACAAGCCGACGAATACAGCCCTTGTCGTGAAGTCAAGAATGTGGGTAGAAATATTTGTCAATGCAAATGAAACCGATTAAAGTAGAAGTACAGGGCTGCGACAAGGTATGTTCAGGACGCATCAGCTGTAAAAAAAAACTGTAAACCAGATCAATACTTGTATCGATTCGAAACCAGAATCTTTGAGAGAAAAAAACACGCTGACTCCACGTGAATTGTCTCCAATTCCAAAGTCTAAACATGGTGGGTCGAAAAGAGTTCTACCTCAGAAACGTGAAATCAGCTTCTACATTATGAATATCAGTGACATACCTAAAATATGGCACTGGAATCCAGGTCTCTGAATCAGAATGATGGCCGTTGACTCGGAGCCTGAGTGCTGAGTGGCGGGAATTGAGGGGCTCATCATACCTCCAAAGCGTTCTATCTTGCTTGTCCCTGGGATACGTAATGCCCATTTTCTCTAGCAACACTAGCGGAAACCGAACTCCAGTTGAAATATCAATCCAAGTGGAAACAGTGGTCGATACAAACGAGGCAGTAGGTTCCCACGGTTTCCACACAACGAGCAGCAGCGCAGTTTCCCCACCGCAGCCATCTTCACCACCACCGTACGACCCACGACTGATCGCACCTTTGAATCCCATAATGTCACTCCCTCGAGCAAACTACGACCCAAGGAGGGTCTGTTTGAACCCATTCCCTGAGTTTACCCTCGGAAAACATCGACGAACGGTTGGCGTGTATCTGGCAGGTGCTTTGGTGCGTTTATGCTGTCATTCGTTCCATCGATGATTGCTGACGATTTTTTCTTCTTCAGTTTGCGATAGCTAACTGGACGTTCTTGGACGCAGCGGTGCTCTCGGCACATGCAAAGGCCCCTTACGGCGCACCGCCTGATGCAGACGCACCGGTGCACGTAACTTTCGTCGATTGGATCCCTGGAATTTGCTCGCTTTTAGGATATCTGGTCATCAACCTTATTGACAAGGACCGGATTAGAGGAGACGAGGGATTTGGTGATTCGAGGGCGGTGTGGAGGGCTCGTCTGTTTTTGTTCATTGGGTTCGCCTTGATGGCGGGAGGTCTTGCTGGCAGTGTGGTGCGTACGCCCATATTTTCTTTCTCCTGATGGTCATTTAATCATTCTGGGGCAGACTGTTCTGGTTTTGAAGTATGTCCTGAAAGGATATCCAGAGCAGTTCACGTATTATGGATATGCCAACGTCTCGCAGAGTGTTGCTCTCATGCTGTCGGCGATCGTGCTTTGGATTGCTCAAAATACGAGCAGCGAGTACGAATACAACCTTACGCTATGATGATTTCTTTTGACTACCAGGATATTGTACTAATTACGCGTGTTATGAATGTATATTGTTGGACTTCTTCTCAGAAGACGGGTGCGTCCCAATATCACCTTAGAGCAGGGATCAACCTCTAGGTTGACAACCACACTGGGAGCCTATGTTTACTGTGCTTTTGAAAGCTGGCTCTTACCAACATTACAGAGCCGAGCCTCTTTCCTTTTGATCCCATTGTGTGCAGAGATCGCATGAGTTCAGCCGAGCTCCTTCACAACATCGTGAAGCTATCAATACATACGCCTATCGACTCGTCGCTCTTCACGGCCGCCTTTGAGTGAGGGCACTACTTCCTCAGGCCTTATACTGAGCGTGATATCCTCTGGATAACCCTTTGCTGGCCGCTCGCACAGAGAGAGGAGGCACAAGAGAGGCAATATATATTGAGGCTGTCGAACATCGCTGATGGATCCTAGGACCTATGGAAGCAGCTATACCGATATGTCGGGAAGATATTAACGGTTTGATAGATATTTGATTTCGAGTTTTTAATACAAATTGTGTTCTTTTATCGATGGAAAGCAAATACTTAGCGAAGACGACGGCATTGACAACATACAATGACTACCCAGGTGGCAGCAATCGACGATAAAATCACAGTTATCGCTATCTGCTCGTTTGCCATCCTCCCACCTGAATTATGGCCAAAATTGGCGTACAAGAATACATTCTGGCCAATCGTTTGATTCGTATAGGTTCATGCGATTTATAAGAGCCGTATGGGCAACGAAGAATCTGGAATAGTACTGTTTCTCCCCAAAGCGAGGGCGGTGCTCGCGCGATGGTATTGAATCTTGGTATACAGGGTAATTGTATTCGGTGCGATGCAGAGGTCAAGAGAGCCGCTGCGTGCTTGCTTGATATCATCGAGAAGGGCGAGAACCATACTGTTATCTGAGACGATATAAAACACGCTCTTCGGAGTCGAGATCGACATGCAGTTCGTCATCGTTAGCTAGCTAGCTGGCCGACTCGAATTAGTAGGTGCCATACTGATAAGCGAAATCATCAATATAGATCCTATAGATTGTATGAAGAAATGCATACCTCGTTGCCGTTAAAATTATATGGCCAGACAATTGGCCAATAATAATATGGGAAGGAAAGTCTAGCCATTCCTCTTCCCGATATATCGATATAGCTGCTTCCATAGGTCCTACGATCCATTAGCGATGTCACTTCGATGGACTCAATATATGTATTGTCTCTTGTACCTCCTCTCTCTGTGCGAGCGGCCAGCAAAGGGTTATCCAGAGGATATCACGCTCAGTATAAGGCTTGAGGAAGTAGTGCCCTCACTCAAAGGCGGCCGTGAAGAGCGACGAGTCGATAGGCGTGTGTATTGATAGCTTCACAATGTTATGAAGGAGCTCGGCTGAACTCAT